>VWYP01024732.1:0-127772 GCA_013400435.1 Pycnonotus jocosus
TTAAAACCATTAAACCCTGACAGGTAATTGCCAGAGATGGCAAGTAAAACACCACCAGCAAAGGGACATCAGTGGGACTTACATTCTCAAGTGGAGGTCAGGGATCTGAGCACCCCTGTGGCTGTAGATGGACACAGGTTCTCCAGGTCTCAGCATGAAGTCTCTGTGGGAGCCAACACTCAGCCCAATGCCAGGATCCAATGTCTTGTCCACCCAACCATCTTCAGAAAGCAGAGTTAGCAAAATGCTCCAGTGTGGAGGACAGGGGATATGGAACTTACTCTGCTTCTGGTGATACCCAGAACTGGAGCAGTATGAATAATGACAGTGATTTTAATCAAAGACTTATGATCACTTTTTGCCCAGTTAGCATTTTTGCTTGTGTGAAATTTTGGGGATTTGTGAAATTTCAGGATTGTCAGCATCTGTCACCATTATTTTAAAGAGCCTTTTCCCATTCTGCCCAGAGCCATACATTGCCATGCTGCACTTGCCGTGTTCCCACCTTGCCACCCTTCTGAGACCATTTGCTTTTAAATGTGAGGCAATGCCCTGGCTGAGCACCAGGGAAGGGGGGCACAGGGGACAGGGAGCAGGTTCAGTGGGTCAAACCTGAAACAGGAGCCCAGCTCCTCATTCCTATAAATGAAAGGCAGCAGAGTGCCCATCTAATGGGACACCAGAGCTACATTAACCCCCAGGCAGGAACTGCTGCCATGGTTTGCATACAGTGGCGTGGCAGAGTAGCCGGGTGTCCGTCTCAATTATTTGTCTGGCATCCATTGAAACAGTAATTGAGAAGCCTCATGATCTTTCATGTATTTGTCCACATATCAGCCACATTAATTATGCCCTGTTCCATGGGAAGGAGCACCAAGCATAAAAGATATTGAGAGTATGTCCCCAGGAATTGATTCAATGCACAAGAAAGTTTGAATTCTCTAAATCAGACACTTATAACTATAATTTCAGGGGTGGAGGATTTTATTTACTGAAAGCCTACCCAGTACTCCAGGTGGAAAATACATTAAGATTTATGCTTGGATGTAATGCCAGTAATGCGAGAAGCATGGAAATATCTTCGTTGGATAGATGTTGGAAGAGTCTCCTTTCCAGCAGGCATGTGATTAGTACAGCCCATTCTGCTAAGGCCACCAAACCAGATTAAATCTATTTACACAACCCTAATCCACCTCTGGCTGAATGGAGACAGTGGCTTGCCCAGGACAGAAGTGAAATTTTCAATAAATTGGAGAATATTCCAAAATACCTGGACACCTCCTGCACCTCAGAAGAACTAGACAAACACCTATCAATTTCCAGTTGGAGATAAGAAGTCCAAAACTTGTGCAAGATGTTTTGAATTCTCCTTGCTGAATGAAGGCTGATTTTTAGTGATCAAATATCTCCTAGGTATCCCATCCAGATCACACATCTGGCCCGAATGTTTCCCTTGAAACTACCCTTGAATGTCACAAAAGTACTTAGGTCTCCTTGACCAAGCAATGTTGTTTAAGGTGATAAAATGTGAGCAAAAAAATTAATGGGCTGGTTGGTTACATTAATATTCCTCCCTGTAGTATTATGGTGACATTTCTTCTCTTAAAGCCTCAGTGATTTTGTTGAAGTTGTTGAGTATTGTCTTATGCATTAATTTGGGATTTGAAGGGGGAAAAGAAATGTTAAAAAAATAAATCAATTTCCCATCCAGGCCTTTCTGCAGCAACCTTACCTACTCTCTGAGGACTCTACAATATGCTGAGAAAAAAAATAATTGTGGGAGTCTCTGGTTAAAATACAGGCAGGACTCCAATGAGTTTCTAGAAGTTCTGTGAGGAACAAAGCAAATGATAAATAGAAATAACAAAGTTCTGGATGTATTTTCCAAGACCAGAGCTAAACAATTCTGCTTACATAATATACAAGCAGCTCACCAAGTTGGTGCAGGTATAAAATCCAACCTTAATTAACTGTGTTTGTGTGAACTTTGAATTGCTGAAAAAACATGTGTTGTTAATTTAATAAATCTTCATTAATGTGGCAGGTAGCAGTGACCACCACAAGAACCATTACAAATTGACCCTTTTCAAATCCTCATAATCCTGCACTGGAGAGATGCACTTAATTGGGCTCATTAAAAGTAAACATTGATTGGCAGGACCACTGAGATCCTTCAAAGGGCTGTGCAGTCGTAAAGAATCCCTGCATTCCTGATCTCCAGAGCAGCAGACATTGTTTGTTGCTTCTGGTCCACAAAAAGAGCAGGAAAAGTGCTGGCAGCAAGTAATGCACAAGGCAGAAAGGAAGGATGTGAGGTTACATTTGCAGGTGAAAGGCCATAAATAGGGAACATTTCCATGCTCAGGTCACTTTAACCTCAATGTGGCTGCTGGGGAATGCAGATCACAAAAAAATGTGGATAAGGGAATTACGGACCTCTGAACGGTGATTTACTGCTGTGAAGACTTTGGGGCTGTTTCTCCGACGTTTTATGTTTTGTAAGTCATTAGCAACTGCAAAATGGGTGTAGGAAAACATGGGCAAATCAATAGTGTATTACATAGGCATCAGTAATTACACAGCAGTGGGGAATTGGGCCTTGGGACTTTTCAATTATTTTCTGTTGCAAATGATGTACAGGCATCTTTTGGGAAATCATGTTTTGGTCAAACACTACATATTTGCTCAGTGTGAGCCAGTGTTATGGAGGTAATCAAATAATATTAATCTTTCTGGGCTTAAAAAATCTATCAATCTCTAAGCCTCTATTTCTGAGTCAAAGCCAAAAAAAAAATAAAAATTCACTGGCTTATTACACAGCCTGAACATCATCTGGCTGGAAAACTCATGTTGTTGTGAATGTTCAGACATAGCCCTGGACATCCAATTCAATGCACACTTTTCAGTGGGTAGTCTGCCTGCTTTTAAAGTCAGTCTCCAACTCTTTCTTCCATAGCACATGTAAACTTAATTAATCTTTCTGTATTCCAGGGCTACACAGACAGATGTGCACTTCTAGACAAGATCTAAAAAACTCATTGCACATCAGGGGCACTCTGGTAGCAGTTTAAAATAAGTGTTCCTAACTTGCAAAAAAGGGATAACAGTGTGACCTAGTGTGGATCTGTCAGAGCAGCATCCCATAGGAGAGTGACATTTTACATGGGTAGATAGTGACAGGACAAGGGAAAATAGTTTTAAACCAAAAGATAAGAGATTTAGGTTAGATGTTAGAAAGAATTCTTTACTGTGAGGGTGGCGAGACCAAGGCCCAGGTTGCCCAGAGAAGTGGTGGATGCTCCATCCTTGGAAGTGTTCAAGGCCAGGCTGGGTGGGGCTTTGAGCAAACTGGTCTGGGTAGAAGGTGTTCCTGACCATGGCACGGGGTTGGAACCACATGGTCTTTAAAGCCCCTTACAACCCACACCATCCTTTGAGTCCATGATCTGTTGGATCCCACCCCTTTGCCATGATCAGTGTGAGCACACACAGGCTCCAGTTTACTCTGGACCTGTTGATGTGCAGTCACTTGCTCAACTGTCAGAGTTGCATGTCTGAGCCATTTGCATCATCTACTGCCCTTGGTTTCCTCCACCAAAAATCTCTTGGGTAGCTAGGAGCCACGGGGAATTGTCCCAGTTTGTCCCAGTGCTGCTTATGTTGGTGTCACATGGATGCAGGAAGCCCAGATGCAGGGAATTATCATGCAGGGATGTAGCAGCTCTTCCTCCTCCAGGACATCAGGAAAATGCTCCTGAGCAGGCTGAGGTGGGAACATGGGAGGCACTTCATGTTTCATTGGAGCCTGACTGCAGAAAGAAGTGGAAGTGTCAAAAAGGATTAGCCTGTCAGTGGTTATAATGATTGTGGCATGAGGGGACTGAGGGCTGCCAAAACTGGAATAACAAGAAAGTCTCTGCAGGCACTCCTGATGCATCACTTTGACAGATTGCAGCTCCTCACTAACTGCAATGATCAGTGGAGAGCAGGCTCCTCTGCAACAACCTCTCTGGCCTGGGACCAGGAGGAGATTTGGGATGGAGCCTGCAGACATTTTATTCAAAACCAGCTGATTTGGTCAGATCACAGACATTTCTGCTGCTGCACCAGTGCAAGCAAAACAAATGGGGCTGAGCACATGAACACAGAACACATCTTTTGTGGGTTTAGACCTTAGCAGGACACAGGTGTGGTGGGTATCATGATTCAGTGGCCTTCAGCATGAGAATCCAGACTATCCCACCGTTGGAGTGTCTGCACTCTCACTGGGATATACCTGGACAGTTACAGGTTGCAAGTTTGGACACTCCTGCTGGGAACTCACAGACACCTACCACAGGCACTTGCTAGAGGTCAGTATTCTTTGACTCCTTTAGCTGATGGAGGAGAAGGAAGGTTTTATTCAGAAGAGGTCCTCAATTCAATTCACCTTCTGAATTCAACCCTTTCCTTCCATGCTTACATGGGAAATTTCCAGTCTGAGCATGCAGAAATGCTAATCCATTCCCATTCCCTCCAGTTCACCGCCCTCACAGGAATTCTGCTTCCATCCAGCATCAGCTTTGACCCAGATTTACCTCCTTTTCCTCCTTAGTCTAAGAGCTGTGGAGCCGTGAGCTGTGTTTGATAGGGGCATCCCAATCTCTGCTGCATGTCTGTGTGCTGTGCATCCTGCTCTGGTTTTCCACATTTTTACCTGCCTGGCAGGCAGGCTCTGGACCATTCACCAAGAATATGATAGCTTTGAATGCCAGCTGGGATAACTTAGACAGAACTGAGATAAGCATTTTGTGGGAATTGGAAGATGAAATAACACAAAAAAACCCCACCAAAAAACCCTACAGAAAGATAAATGCACTTTGCTGTTGTGTAACTTCTGTTTCTGCCTGATTTTTTTTTTTTTCATTTTGGAGCTGTTCTTCTCAGCAAAAATACAGTGAAACCAGGATGTTAGATGTGCAGCATAGCTTGTGTAGTGCTCGGACTGCCTGCTGCTTCATATTTATTAATTGAGAAATCCTTGGGCAAATTGCCACTCCAGCCTCGGTGTTGATAAATTCAGGAGTTGCTGGCACTCCAGCAGCATGCAAAGAAGCTGAATGGGGCTGATTACAGTGTGCAGCTCTGTCTGCAGAGCGTTGATTATATGGTTTGCTTCCTAATTAAATATCTAAGCACCCGTTTACTGAGGAAAGTGAAATTGAGGAATCATCATTTACGGCAGCCTTGTGTGGAATAAGAGATCCAGTGTGAAAATTCCTGGACCACAAAGACACTGCATTGGCCAAGCCCTCTCCAAAAAGCAGGCTGGAGCACAAATGCAGTTTTGCACAATGAACATATCCTAAACCTTGTCACTCACAAGAATGAGATGAAATTGGATGTGGAAGAAGCAGTAAAATCAGCTTCTGTCTCAGCTTCTGGGATGGGCTGGGATGGAGCTGGGCACGTGAGCTGCCACAGCATCCTTGTCTGCTGGCACATCACAGGGGCTGCCCAGAGTGCAGCAGAGGCACTTTCTGAAATGATGCCTCAGGGGATGGAAAATCTCAGTTCCAGATATTTCTCCTGAAGGATTGCGTGCAGGAGGCTGACTGTTCAGAGGAAGAGAGGCAAGGGGGAGGGAGGGAAAATGTCTCCAGCAATGTCTTTTCTCCTGTTCCCTCAGTCCCCTGTCACTCCCCCTCGATGCTGAATCAGACATTTACAAGCATACCCAAACACAGAAATCACCATATGGGCTCAGCAGGATATCTGGGAATGATTTCCCCCTTCACAACTACACATTAGGTCTCATCCTGATCTTTAGCATTTAACAGCATTATTTCTAATGTGAATAATTAAAAATTAAAGTAAAATAGCGCTGCAGTTTCTTTTGTAGAGCAGTTGTGGAAGATAAAGGGTGTTGCCATAAGAATAAATCGCTATAAATTAGCCATCAGTAACCTTAAACATGATAATTAGAACAGAGGAAAGTCTGAAAAGGGCTTCTGAAGGACTCTGGGCACCAAGAGATGCTACACTGTGTGAAGTCTACCACATTTAGAAATGGACTTGTATGATATGATTGCCTGTAATAGGGGACTGGATTTAATGCCTACTGCATCTTTTCCCTTCTCAGTCAGCACTTAGCAAGTCTCCAAATTAATTTCTTCATTGTTAATTTTAAGGACTGTCATTTTAACACAATACAATCTCCATTAATGATGTCAATATCTTGTCTGGTCAAACGATGCCAGGGAAAAAAGGTCACTAAAATGTTGGAGGACTAGAACAAAAATAAGATTTTTTTATTATTATTTTTATTTTTTACTTGGATGAACTCCTGCCTTGTTATTGTTGTTGTTTCTCAGCTCAGCCTGATATAGTTGATGGGAAAAGTGTGAGTGAACAATTAATGGAAAGAAAGGCTGAGCAGGACTAACCTCACCAATGGTGATCCCAACAATGCTTATTCTGCTTTATGATCCTATTCCAGTTCATGCTTGGACGATTTGACACAAATCAGCACCTTTCATTGCATTTAACAGTGCTCCTTCCATTTGGAGTTGAGGCCAGGTGAGGATCTACAGAATTGCTTCTCAAAAATCCTCCTTGTACATCTAACACACGACCTGCCCTCCATTTTTCCTTACAGCCCCTTGGTAGAAAAAAGGCCACCAGATAAACACAGCCCATCATTACAGTGTCTGTGGTACACAGATGCAGATGGTATTTGCAAAAATTAAGGGAAGCACGAAAAGATCAGGAAAAGGCACCATCCATACATGGGAAATCCATAGAGTTTAGCTCCAAATTTAGAGGTGAGAAGAATCTGGTGCACATCAGGGGTGAAAGGAAATGACAAAAATAAGCAAATTGCATAGTACTGGACTGTTAAATATTATCACCATACCAGGAACCCAAAGTAATACTGTGGGTTGACTATATGTGACTTTCTGTAAAAAAATAACATATGGTTTAAAGGAAACCATAGTCACATAAAGTTAGCAAGTTTGTGTAAATAAAGAAAACAGATGCAATGGAGACTTAAGAGCAAGTTTCTCTAAGAACAAGCAGAGGCACAGAAGCACAATTGTTTCAGTAATTCCCAAGGAGCTGGTTGGTGGTGATTGTGCTATTTAAGCTGTGTGTCTTGTAGGTTACTAATGTGAGCAACAGTCTGCCTGCTGCATTCTAAATTACCAGCCACTGCCAGCCCATTGTTTTATGTGATTCCCCCTCTGAATAGATATATCTATTCATAAATAGCTAGCTGTTCAGTGAGTCTCCCTCTGCTTTGTGGAACTCACTAAACTGTATATTTTTTTCAGTCAATTTGCACCAAACCTTCCCTGTATGAGCTGCTGTGAGCTTCATTCAGTGAGCCAACAGTGGGTCACTATTTAGATTAGATTTTAGGAAGGAATTCTTTACTCAGAGGCTGCTGAGGCAGTTGAACAGGTTGCCCAGAGAAGCTGTGAATGCCCAAGCCCAGGAGGTGTGTAAGGCCAGATGGGGCTTTGGACAGTCTGGAAGGTTGGTGGAAGGGACCACTGCCCATGATGGGGAGGTAGAAATTATATGGGGTTTAAGGTCTCTTCCAACCCAAGCCTTTCTATGGCTCAATGACCTGTGAGGCCTGAAATAGGGTCAAAATTCTGTCACTAAATTTTGCTGTTGGTCACCAGATCTCTGTCAAGAGCAGAAGGGCTCCACAGAGGCATCAGAAGAAGTAGAAGGGTTAAAACTCCAGTGTGTTTATTGCATGCTGCAAAATGCTGTTATTTGAGCTTTTCTTCTGCACCACAGGCCCCATTGCCTTCTTTAAAATAGAAAAAAATAAAAAAAAAAGGGATAAAGGATGTTTTCTGCATGTGAACATTCTGGTGAAGGAACAGATGAGTTGCAGAGATGGCCTCGTGGCTCTCCACAGATGCCACCTGAGCTGAATATTTTTAAGCATGTTGAACTTTGAGAACAAGGGACCCACATGGTGTTAGTGTTGTTGTCAGCAGCGGTGTCAGTGAAGCAGGGACTGGACAAGGGATCTGACCCTGGCCTCCCTCTGTGCAAGGGCACTGTGCTGAACCCATGGACCAGGAGCAATTCCAGAGGCCACCTCTGCATTGCACAACCACCAGGGCAAGGGGATAAAAGCAAGAAGGAGACCTCATCCATCTTTTAATAACAAGAATTGTAGCTAATCTGAGGCCTGGGAGGTGACAAAGTCATTGTAGCAGTGATAGGATGCTGCCAGCTGATGTTTGCCATGCTGTGACACTGCATCCAAACCTAAACATTTCATCACACGACACCACCCTCAGCCATGGCTCACACCAAGAGAAGTTCAGATGAAGAACTTCCCAGTCTGCACTGAAAAAAGTAGAGCTATCACAGGGCTGGTAAGGCTAAGGATTAATTCCTATTTTTATTCTCTTTCACTTGTGTCCTGCATTTGAACAAGAGTTGAACGCTTGGTAAGATGAAGGGTTTAGAATACAGCACACATTTCTGAGCTGAGTTATTACCTCTGGTGCCTGGAGCAAAAGTGCCCCATGGGATGTTTGACAGGATATAATGTCTGACTTGATGATGGAAACAAAAGAAGTCCTCTCCATGGCAGATTTATTCTCTTGAATTTACTGATAATGCACTCTCCTCCAATAAATCAAAATTCCACTTCACCCACTCAGCTGTCGGTTCCGTGCACTGCTGACATACATGGAAATGCAAACCTCCTATAAAAGTAAAGGAAAATGTAAGTTATGTTCTGACAAACAGAGAGACTTCAGAATGGGGAAAAAAGCCTTGGTTTACATTTAAAATTAACTCTCTGAAACACAGTAACAGAGGAATAGAAACAGAAAGAGGTGCTGGCACAGGGCACATGCAGCTCACCTGGATAGTTCTGCACTGAGGCTTCAATACAGGGGTCAGTTTTCCCTTTGGTAACCCCTCCTTGCCTTTCCCCCTGCAGCCCAGAAAACTCACCACAGAGAACTCACAGTCAGTGCAAGGTCACCCCGGGGAGATCTCCCCCTCCCCTGCCTCCCAGCAATGTGTATTGAAATGTCATTCTGGCCTTCAGGAAAAGCAATTTTCTCTGCCTTAGTGCAGGGTAGGTGTGATCCACCTGTCTGGATGGAGACATCTGCATCAGAGCCAGTCCTCCCTGCTCTGGAGAGAGGAAAAGACACCCACAGGATAGGATTCACCCACAGCTTATTTAATTTTAGGGGTTTAAATTAGTGTGGATTAATTGCCCCTAAAAGTGCTTGTTTGTCTCCCTTGACTGTGGTGGGGGCCTGGGGTGATGTTCTGAGCTGTGGGGCACTGCATGGCAGCAGACACCTGAGCAGCTGAGTCCTGACTTTGCAGTTAGTGAGAGAAAGTATTTCCTGGACTGGGGAAAACCCTACACAGAGTGCACGGGCTCATGCTTTTGCTCCATCCAGAAAAATGCATCCAGATGAGCATGGATTTGTTAATTGGCTGATATGGAGAGGAGCTGAACTTTCTCTTTGCATCTTTTCCATTGTATGCTGGTGAGCATGGGAAGAGGCAGGAGGGAAAAGAAGGGGATGTTGTGCTTAAGGCATGAGAGCTCATTTGTGATAAGAATTTTGGGAAATAGACATTCCAGACAGAGCACTTGAACCCTCCCAGCCTGCAGTTCCCAAGGCAGCTGAACACGATGTGTGCCCAGCAGTGAACCACTGACACTGGCTCCCGCACCAAGCCCTTCCCATCAGAGTGCAACCCAGCCCATGTGTCTTCTCAGCTACATAAAACTCAGAAATCTGACTTAAGGCAGCCGTGGTGGCTCCCTGCAGAGAGCTATTAGCTCCCCCCTAGCCCAGGGAAGGGGTTATCAGCTCATCTGTTTTAGAGCTCTTGGAGTGGGATGAGCATGGCGCTCCCTGTGACTGCCTGCCTCTCTCCTGGCTGATTATTCCATTTGCTAAGGAGGATAAATGCCTCTAAATGAAACTCAGCAAAATACTGAGAGCACTTTGAATGCCCCCTGTAGGAAGCAGATTGAGGGCAAATTCAGCTCATCCACGCACAAGATGGCAATCCTTCCTTCATGGGGAAACCCTCTGCTCTTTCCTCTAATCCCAGACCTTGCAGGGAGTCTGGCAGGTGATGGGGGCTTCCCAGCTCTCCATGAGGGGAGTTTGGAGCTGGAAGCCCAACAAACAGAACAGACTGAAGAAAAGCAGCCTGTGTTAATTTATCTTGGGGTCTCAGCTCTCCTTAAATCAGCAGTCTGTACAGCCAGCCACAGCCTGCTTGCATGTTCCCATATACCAAACAAGAATGAAATGTTGACAGAAGAGCTGAATTTCATGCACTAATTCAAGAAGCAGCCTGGTTGAAGAGATGTCAAATGTCAAATTTAAGTGTCTCCCTTCCCCCAGTTCCCCCATTCCAAACTGGGGCACAGTGAGCTTGCCCCAACACGGGGCAGGGTGTGCAGGAGCTGGGGTGACGTGCAGACCCAGGCTGCTGGCCAGGCACAGCCAAAATGCAAAATCCCAGTCCCCTCCACGCAGTTGCTTTGTATGGGCAAGGAGCTGTTGTGCGTGACAGACTGGAGCTGCAAAGCAGGCAGGTCAGCCCTGTGGCCAGGGTCAGTGCTATTTCAAAGGCTGGAGATGCTCTAATTATAGTGTTGGGAAGGCTGGAAGCTGCCAGGTTCGATATGGGAATAATGTGACAAGGGAATTGCAGAGCAAAGACACTTGTTGTTCTGTTCTTGGTTGCTTAACTCAGGGACAAAGCCTTCGAGGAAGGAAAAGCAAATTTAAGGTTATAATTCAGTCCCAGCAACACTGAACACACATATATATAATTAGACAGAGGGAAAAAAAAATCAAGGCAGCCTTGTGTTTATTGCACTGGCTCCATCTCCTGTGCTTTTGGCTCTGTGTGTTTCCAGCTGAGCTCCAGCCAGCTGACTGGGTGGTTAAATATCCTTCAGCAGGATAAACAGCTGAGGAAGCCCTGCTGCTCACTCACACAGAGCCTTTGGTGGGTGCTCAGGCAAGTACATGGCTTTATATATATATTGCACTACTCCTCTTTGCTACCTGCTCCACACTCTGCCTCACTGCAAAACTTTCACAGGGCTGCCCTTCTGTGTTACAGTATTTATAGCAGCATTTCCCACAGGTTTTATGATCTGATTATTGTTAGGGTGCTCTCCCAGGATAGTTGTGAGTGCATAGCCTGCTGAACCCTTTGCTTGAAGTGTCTCAGAGCAGTCACCTGCCCTTGGTAGCCAGGGGATTTTAGGAGGTGGGATGAGCAGTAAGTTGAGCCCAGCACTCAGCTCTGCTCTTGCATTTATGAGAGGGCAAGTCACTTTACAACCTGGTGTCTCAGTTTCCCATTCAGACAGATAGAAAAATCAGTACAGAGGCAGTTGTGTAAGATATTCTTGGACACTTTGACCGATGCAACAATCAGAATTGGGGAATAGATTCCTTGCTATCACTCACAGTCCAGCCCCTGGGACTGCTGCCCTCTGCTTGTCTGCCCCTGCTTTCCCTGTGCCTTGCTGTTCCAAGGTCTCCTCATTTCAGAGATCCTGCCTCCATGACACACCTCCACCTCTCCTGTGCCTCTGCAAGCTCTCCTCCAACTATCTCTGTTCACAAGCTCAGTGGAGCATATTACCTCCATTTCCTTTCTCCCCTTCTCCTGGGATTCATCCTGTTAATTACTTGCAGCCTCAGCAGCTCCCCATCCCCTCTCCTGTGCCCACCACAGCAGCCAAGGCACTGCCTGCACCCCCATGGGGAGCTCAGTCAGTGATTTCCCCCAGCTATTCCTGCTTAGGAGAGAGGTTGTTGATTTCCCATTTAGTCTGTAGCTTTGCGAACATTCACATCATGTACGGTGGTGATTGGTTTTTTTTTCCTAATTTAAAAAGTAGGAAAGGGCTGGAAGCCAGTATCTGGTGTAATGCCAGAGCACTGGAGAAACAAGTTTTGATCTGTTTACTCTGCTACTATTCCTCAGGCAGGGATCAATCACTTAAAATCAGAAACACTGTAAACAGTTTACAGCTAAAATCAGATACACTGGTACCCTTTTTTTAATCCAAGAGAAGGTTTAGTGAAATCCAAGCCAAATTAATCCCAGATGTAACTCCAGTAACAGCAGTAAATGTTGGACAGAGAGGAACTCAGTTCATTTGCTTCACCTTAACTTATTTATGGAAACTGAAATACTGCTAATGCAAGCAAAAGTGCAAGGGAGAGACAAGCTCCTAGCAGTCCCCTCTCCATGGTCACCATGGATATTTGTGCTTTGTTTCACTCTATTTCCAAATTATTAAGCATATTGACCACAGCTCCGTGTTTTGAGATCAAGAATGCAAAGAATCCATTTTTATTACTTTATTAACCTTTTTTTATTTAACCTGGTAATAAAACTACTCAGCTGTGTGGTGAAATCTCAATTAAAATTTGCCTCTCCAGGAGCCACGGAGTCAAATGCTCCAGCAGTTATCGAAGTTGGTTTCCCTGTGAAAGCTGTTCCCTGTTATCAGATTCTGTTATTCAGTACATAGATCCCTGCTTTCCAGCAAGCATCGTCTCAGGAGGTGCTTTGAAAGCTTTCAGGCTCTCCCAATGATTGCTTTGCTTTTCTTTCACAGCAATTACAGTCTCTTCATTTAATTTCAATGGAAACTTTAGTGTTTTAGACCTTGCCCATGTCGCTGAATGCTCATCTCTGGATCTTATTTCCAGTCCTCAGGAGGACCGGTTTTGATGACCTAGTCTGATTACAGCATCTTTGACAGCTTTAAAGGAATTTGCCCTGGGGAGGAGGACAGCTGCTGCCCTGATGAGGGATTTTTCTGAGCAGGCCTCCCGAGCCAGACATGTCAGTGTGAGATGCTGCCCACGTTTCTCATCGTGCCCAACAGGTAGGTCTGAAAAACCTTGGCTGCACAGGCCAGTGTGGAGAAAGCCTCTGCTGTTAAACTGCTTAACCTCTTCCTGTCAAAACGCTTCTATATTCTTGTGTTTTGTATTCAGCCTCTCTGAAATCTGTGGGCTAGGTCTTTGTGCTGGTGTGAAGTGGCATTGCTCCTTCAGTTTATCCAGACTGCAGGGTGGGTACAGTCTCTTTGCCAGTGTCTGCAGTTCTTGTGCAGCTCTGGTCTTAAGCAAGGCTGATGAAATTCAGAACATTATTTATGAACAATAGTAACTCTTATTAGGAGCTGCAATAAAGCAACTCATCAGACTTTTTAGAATTGAATCAGTATAAAAACAATATGGTAATTGGTTCCTTTGGAGCCCATTTTTCATGAACATTGAAAACAAGATTAACAACATTTCAAATCCCAAACAACCCATTCTACCTCCAGAAAGGAGATCTGACCTGCTTAACATAGTGGATCAGGAAAGCTCCATATTCCCTTCCTAATGACATACCCAAACCCAGGAATTAAATTCTATTTTGCTCAGATAAAGTACCTAGAATGAATGGATCATGATTCAGATGGGTATGCTTTGCAACAATAGATTTTGAAAAGTATCTGGATTTATGAAGTTCTATATCTTTATCTTGGAGCAGCTACTTTACTTTTTGGAGAGAAAATTAAGTAAAAATTTCAGACAGAAAGGCCGGAACTACCACTGAGCTGGGGTAGTGCCAAGATTTTGGAGAATTCATCCCCAAGACTTTGTTTTGGTTTTGCAAAAGAGATAACTAGATTGATTGGGATTCTGAGAGGTGTTTGGTACACGGAGCACCAACTTGTCTCCAGTGCCAGCCCATTTCTACCACATGTTGCCCCAAAATCAAACTCTGAACTGACAGGTAAAGGTGACAGCTAACAATGCCACCTGCTTTAAATTCTCCAAATTCCCTTTTCCTCCTCTGTATTTTTTATTTATGTTTCATATTCCCAGGGGAAAGAAAGAAAGAAAAAAAAAAAAAGGAGTAGCTGGTGTCATTTTGCTGCCTTGCAGTTATTTGGTTTGTATTTGGTAAAGGCAAAGGGACTGAGGGTGTCCTTTTTGAGATGACAATGGAGAGCACAGAAGAGAGCAAACCCATCAGCTTTGATTAACCTGGCAACTCCTAGTCTAAATCTCTGACACTGATGCTGGCTCACACTGGATCCTCCTGAAGGACATGACAGAGTGGTGCCTCCTGGAGCATCCCTTGCTAACAACCTTTTGATTTGGGCTGTCAAATACACCACTGAAGAAGTTGACACTATTTCCCAGTTCTGGAATCATCCACACAGCAAGTAGCAAACATTGCCAAAAGTAGGAGTGTCAGGAAAAGGTGTTTCAGATCAGCAGAGGATTCACAAAGACAGGAGAGAACTTCTTGGAAGGAGGAGTGGTGGTGTCACTTTTCCATCATCTTCACTTTAGAGCTGCAAAGACCCTTTTGGCCCAGAATGCTCCAGAAAGAATTGAATATTTTCAATACATAGGGAGAAATGCTAACTATAGATAGGAAGCACAGGAATACTCCAGTCTCAAAACTTTTCCCAGAAACACTTGCTGGAATGGGTAAAATGCATGAAAGAGAGAATTCAAGACACTGCACTAGCTCTGTGTACCCAAAAGTTTTGTCTTTGTCAGGGACCAGCCGTGTAGTCAGAATCACAAAATAGACCAAGAGCTCCACACTTCTCCCTTCAGACACTATTATTTCAGCATCTCCACAACTGTCCCATGAAGCTTCCCTGCCTTTGCATTCCTCTGGTTTTAAAAGAAAAGGCAGAGATGGATTGAAAGGCTCATACATTTGAGATGATGAAAAATATACCGATAAAAATGCTCCACATCAGAAAAAAATGGGTTTGTTGGGGCAGAGATGATTCTGACCAGCATAATAATTAAAGCTGAGAGGTTTCCTGGTCCTGGACCAAATTTCTGATAAGAATAAAGGAGAGAAAGGGGGAGAAAGCAAGGCAGCTGAGCTGTTAGAAGGCAGCTAATGAGAAGCTGCATCTTTGGGGCATTGCACTTGAAAGTTCTGATTCAAACCTGCCAGGGGTCAAAGTTGGACCCTGTTTTCCCACTCTACTCTCAAAGCACATCTTGCTCTCAGCTATTCCACTGTAAGACACAAATTGTTTTGGTGTGAGCAGGATCCTACAACTCTCTTGAAGGAATGCCAAAGGATGCTCTTCTTTGGGAAGAAAGCACAACTTAAATATTCAGCTTGCCTCTGCAAAACATAACTGGCTTTCAGCCTGACCTATCTATGTAGCCTGATGCCAACAAGTGTACTTTGATGTTCTGCCTGAATTTTCCCTTGCTTATTTTCTTTGCCTTAGCTTAAACTGAGATGAAATTGAACATAAGCTCCAGAAGCACTCGACCAGTCTTGGGAATTGTATCAATTACTTTTTGTTAAAATTATTTGTTTTTCTCTGAAATCACCAGTCTCCAGGGCTTGGAGAGGTGGAAGAGAGAGACTTACATACCAATTAGAAAAACAAATATCATCATTAATAGACTTAACATTTATGTAAAGCAGCTGCCAATGACAGACGGATTTGCCACTTTCTTTTTATAATCTTTATCATCCAATATCATCATCCAAATGCTTTCCAATTCATGCTTTTTTTACTCATTTGGGCTTTTGTTACACTTCAATCTGTTCTCTTCTCCATTTTTGTGTTCTTCTTTCATGTCATTAATCTAATCTAATTCTCTTCCAAGGTGACACCACAAATGGAGCCCGAGTGCATTTATATCAGTGCCCTCAAATCATGTTATGTGTTTGCTGTGTCTTGGTGCTTTGTGATTCCCTTGGCTCTCTCCCTTCCCACTGCTCTCAGTCCTGCTTGCTGTCCCTCTCAGGGCCAGTTTGGCATTAATGGCTGCCAGGTTTCTAAAATCCTTTTTAGGGGAGAGACAGTGGCTTACAGAAGTCAATTGGAGTCTTTTGATACCTGGGATTAAAACAAGACCACTAATCCCCTTTTGAGGCTGCATCCTGCAGTCATCCTAGCTGGATTTCTCCTCAGGTCAAAGCTCACCTAGGAAAGTGGGCAGGAAGCCCCAATGAACACATCATCAAGCCCAGAGTGATTACTGCTAAAATAGAATTCCTGAAGATAATTCTACTTTCCCTATTTCTAAGGGGTTTTCTTTGCATGCCTTTTCTCTTTTATGCCAGCTCATATTTCCTCCTGCTGGCAGTGGGTTTCTCCTAATTCCTCTCATGGCTGATGGCAGCCCTGCCATCAACAGCAACCCAAAATGCTTTGGGCAGAAGTTACAGTTCCACTAGTTAGTGTTCCTAAAATACAGTGAGTGTGTAACAGAAGCTGACCCAGAATGACCTCACTCACTCCAGCCCTGTCCATCTCCCACATCCCACATCAGCAGGACTGACTGATTTGGAATCAGTGAGCCAACAGCAGATATTGGCATTTGGTTCCTTGGTAACTCTTAGTCAATCAATATATGTTTTACATTTTAGGTCTCAGTGACAGGATGATCAGAACGAATTAGAAAATCTCATGTGGAATAAACCTAAAGGCTATGAGACATTTCTAAAATAAAAATGCATGTTGAATCACAAATAATAGCTTGGCTGCAATCTCAGGATTCTAATTATGAAATGGACGTGAAATCATTCTGTAATTATTTAGAAAGTTCATTTCAGCAGCCAGAAATTCTCTCTATATTTGCTATATATCATCACAAGTCCTCTGTGGTTATTTGTAACCTCTACCCAGAAAGACATGGGAATAAGAGAGGCAATTTTAAGAAATGGAGACAGCAATTTTAAGAAATGGAGGCCTTTTATAAGTCAGTGGACTCATGCCAGGGATAAATTGAGACCAAATTTCTCAACAGAGTTAACTCACTTCCAGTCAACCCAAATAGAGCAGAGATTGCTCTGCCCTGCAGCAGGGATGTTCTCACCATAGTGCAAAACTCTACAACACTCCTGCTCAGTGCTTCTATCTTTGCCTTAGAAAAGAGCCCAGCTCAAACCAGGAAAGACCCATGCACAAGATGGATTTTAAACTGGTGCCACAGCTCCAGGAACATGATCATCCCTTTGAAGGACCCCCTACATGATCCCCCTGTACTCAGCCCTGGTGGGGGTGCACCTTGAATCCTATTTCCAGTTTTAGGCCCCACACTACAAGAAAGACATTGAGGTGCTGGAGCAAGTCCAGAAAAGGGCAATGGAGCTGAGGAAGGGTCTGGAGCACAAAACTCATGAGAACCAGCTGAGGAAGCAGCTCCAGTTTTGACTGGAGAAAATTAGGTTCAAGGGAAACCCTATCACTCCCTACAAATACCTGAAAAAAAGGTTATGGATGGGGGATGTTGGCCTCTTCTCCCAATTAACAAGAAATAGAGCAAGAGGAAATTACCTCAGATTGCACCAGGGGAGGTTTAGATTGGATATAAGGAAAAATTTCTCCACCAGAAGGGTTGTCAAGCACTGGAACAGCCTGCCCGGGACGCTGTTGGGTCATGTCCCTGGAGGTATTTAAAGGAACATTTAGGTGTGGCAGCTGGGGACATGGTTTAGTGGTGGCCTTGGCAGTGCTGGGGTAACAGCTGGACTCACTGACCTTAAAGGTCTTTTCCAACCAAAACAGTTCTGAGATTCTACATCTGCAAGTAGGGCCACAGCTCTCCCTCCAGAAGAGAGTTCTGTTGGGATGGATCCGACGGCCACATGCACCACCCATAATCCAATTTTTACAAAGGTTGGCAATCCAGCCCCACAGGTCCTGGCTGAATGGCCCAGGTCTGCCTACCTGCATCAAAGGGGTGCTCACAGATCTGTGGGATCAGTGAAAATCTTCCAGCACAGGGTGGTAATAACTAAAAGGCAAAAAGGTCCCTTTAGAGAGGATAATCCTGTGGGTTCTTCATGAAGCTCAGGGACTGTTGACGCTGCACTTTGCACTGATCACAGCTGCACTTCCTTGGGGAAAAATGCACCTGGACTCACAGCTCTCTGGGCATCACAGGAACTAACAGATATACAGGAAGGAGAACTGATTGCTTTCATCCTGGCTGGCTGCACACACCGAGTGTTACCAGATCATCTTCCCATTCACTGCTCTGTTTCCATTATGCTTTGTAGTTGAGCTCTTTTTCCACCAACTCCACAAAAATCCCCCATTTTGGATTGACTGCGAGACAACAGATCAATCATGATCCTTCTGGATGTGGAATGGAAACATGCAGTCCAAAGAGCTGATTTTCATCTTGAGGCTGTGCTTTCTTTTACTGGAAGGTTGAGGAGAAGAAATTGTGCTGTGTGGCATCTCATGGGTGTCCCATATCTTCCAGCAGTAAATCTGTTTCTCCAGAGACAGAAAAAGGAAGGAGGCAGCAGCTAATTATACTCTGTGGGGCAATTTGCAGTTTTATTTCCTGATGTACTCCCTGACTGGTGGAAAATCACTCTTGGCAAACACAAAACTTACCCTGCTTCCAAAAGGTGCATCTCTAAATTATTGATCAGGAGTGCACAGAACAGCGAAAGGTGGAATACTGAACAAAGGCTCAATTGACACACTGGAAGTTGAGGAAGATATGGAAGACACCCCTCTAATTTATTTATTCCTTTTCTGTTCTGTTATCCTGATATGCTGCTTCCAGTTACCGCTGCACCCCGCACTGTATGGTATTACGTGATTTTGTTTTCAGATTGTTGGAGATAAAGTTACTTCATTATTAATATATATGCACTGTGCATATCCATAAATATTGAATATATACGTGTGTGTGTGTGTGTAAACCTACTGGAAGTGTTAATAGTTAAGATAAACGAAGTCCATTATTGCAATGAGTGACTATTTCTATGACCCTATTTGCAATAAAAGCAGATTCAATGATATGAGAAAATTGCTAGGTTTCAGAATAATTGAACCAGGCCAGACGAATCCCCACAAAGGCATCATTTACAAAGTACTTTGCTTGTCTAAAATATTTATTCCCACAGAAGGAAATGGAAAAAGAGTTCATATGGTTACACAGCTTTCCTCTGAGTGTAAAATTGTTTTATCATGTTGTGTTTATTTCCTAGACATCTTCCACTGGGGTATTGCAGAAAAAAATACTGGCTGTGCAGTTAATTTGTGTGGACTGTTCGTATTTATTCTCTGGGAAGTCAATCATGTTTTGTTTAGGCATCTTTTGTTTTTCTGCTGAGCAAACACTTAAGCAACCCTTTTCTTGTAAAAAAGTTATTTGCATATACATTGTGCACCATTCAATGCCGGTGCTACACAGAGAGTTGAAATGTTTTTTGCTTTCCCTCCTATGTACTGTGGGAAGCAGTGGGTCTCTTGATGAAAATGTTGGTGTTGCTCTTTAAAACTGCAGTATATTGTTCATGTTTAAGGGCTACATCAGTAGTTGTAGATAATTTTAGTTTGTCTTGTATTGAAAGCCTGGATAGGTTTTTACTGTTGAATGTTCACAGCAAAATGATTCCAAGCAATCTACAGACAAAGAATTACTTCCAGCAATTATCCACTGAATAAATCTGAATAATGAATACATTCACAAAAGTCACTATCTATTTGTGAACAATTAGCTGAAAGAAATAGAGGTGACACTCTCAAGCTAAATAATTCATTTATGAATTATTTGTCCAGCTTTGTTTCTGACATACATTGCATAAAATGAGATCAAAGCTTAAATGAAAAATTACTTTAAAAAGAAGGGCAACATTAAAGGAAATTCTTAGAGCTTCTAATGCAGAAATCATTCCACTATGGTAACTATTATTTATTACCTGTGATTTCAGAGGCTAGATAAGTTATTTTCCTGGATTATTTTATTTTAAGTGTTGGGCTGTGTTTTATTCCTCACATATATCCAATTTTAGGTTGTTAAACTACAATCAAAAGCACTTAGTACGAATGGAACTGTCCCTGTCATGAGATTTGAACTCCTGACATCTTTATCCACTGAAACTTGAGTGCCCAGGTAACTACTAATTATTCAAGCATTTACAACCATTACTATCAATATAATTAGCACATCTTGAGATAAAAGTGAGAAATGCCACTATGAAATTATCATTCCTGGCATTTAGATAGCAATCTTTCATGAAAACTGTTATAAGCTGTCCAATTATTTTTTCAATCAAATGAACAAAAAAAAAAAATTGTTTACATTTAAGGGCAAGACAGAACTGAAAAGAAATGGTTTCTGGCAACAAAAATTACAAATGTTGTCTCCATATGTCCATTTCTTGAATACAACAAATGCCATCAACTTCTGCATTGGTAGTTTTTTGTCTGGTTGGTTGGGGGTTTTTAAGAAATAACCAAAATATCTTTGACCAAATACTGGAAAACTGTAAAACCTTCCTTTGAACAGAGTCAGGTTCAGAGAAAAAGACACGAACAAGGTTTTTCATTCAGGTCTAAAATGCATTGCCCTGCTCTGCAGGAATAAGAGGCTGCACAAGACCTTCTTATGTGCCTTGCTGGGTGACACTAATAAAAATAAATGAGACAATTCCCATGGACAAAGTCAAAGCTAGATGAAGACTAGAGTTTGACTTCCCTAATCCCAGTTTTGCTGGCCAAAACGGGCAGGTAAATTCCTTCTTACATGAATAAGTGATTATCACAGCAGGAGGAAGGAGGAGCCAGAGAATCCAGGGACCGTGGTTTGACAGGCTTTGCCAGCTCTCTGTCTAGGATCTATTATGAACAAAATTTTAAAGGCTGTCTTTTCCCCACCAAAAGCCATCCTAGATATCCTGAAATAACTTCTGTGGAACTCTTGCAGGACACAGCAGAGAGGGGATTTTGGGAGCATTTCACACAGCCTGCAGCTGTGAGCTGGTTTCAGCATGAGGAAAAGCCCTCCATCACCCCAATGCACAGGAAAGAGAAGGTAAGATAACCCTCTGCAGGGGGATTTTAGATATGATGCACTCAGTGGAGAGCCCTAGACCAGGAAAATCTGTTCCTCTCCACATGGATACTGAAGTCACCAAGGGCAGCCTTGAGGACAGGAGACCCATGCAGAGGCTGAGCTGCAGGAGGGCAGCAAATCCTGGGGGATCTGCTGACCCCACATCAGCTACAGAAAAAAAATCTATCCTCCTCTTCTGCTCTGGCGCAGTTTTCTCTGGGGGAGAATCCCAACCCTTTCCATCTACTCACCCATTCCCCATATCCCTGGAAGGAAGTGAATAAGCAGTGAAACCCACAGAGCAGCTGTGCCCTCTGGTTCCAGTGCCTGTATGAGCATCTTGCAACCCTCTCTGCACTGCAGAACAAGGGCCAGCCTGAACATGACATGGGAATATCCATCCAACCACCTGCTGAAAAACCAAACCTGAATGTACATTACACATGGCACTGCAAAATAACAGCTCCAGGAAAGGAATAATAATAAAAATAAATAAATAANAATTTTAAAAAAACCCAAAAAACAAACCACAAAAAACCCCACCTACCCAAAATCAAAAACAAAACAAAAAAACCCCACAAGCTTGTGCTTGCAGGGACAGTAAACCAGTGTATTTCAGCAATCATGGCAGGCATTTCTACCTAAAAATTGTATAGTTGATGATGCCCAGCCTTCAGTATTTGACAAGGGGCTGTTAAAGCCTCTTGAATAGTAAATCACCTCTCTTTCTATCAATAATCTTATTATAATATGAGTAGAAATGTCAAATGTTTAAATCCCACTTTATTGCTATAATAATGGCTTTAATTTGTAAAACATATAAAGTGAGGCCATAACTGTTCTGGAGGGAGATATCTGTCACCCCACTATATTTATATAATCTCCTGATGGCTTTACCCATTATATTTCAAATGGAAGAAGCATTAAAATCCCACTTGCAAGATTTTTGTGGTTGGGAATGGATTCTGGAAAGGAAACCAACCTGATCACAGAAATGCAGGAACTGTAGCTGAAAAAACCCACCCTCGACTTCACATTTACACCAAACAAATCTGTAGGTGTTTATCTTTGACTCGCTCCATTCAGGCCCTCTCCCGCTGCCAGAGAAGCCCTGTGCCCAGCTGCACAATGGCTATTATCACTGTGGGCTATTTTTGGCTCCTGAGTACATCTCAGGCACGCCATCCTTCCCACGCCAGCCCTGTAGGAAGGGCACAAACTCCTCTTTCCCCTCCCTTGTCCTCCGTCGGCGCGGTGCCGCTGCCGGCTCCGTCCCCGCTGCACAGGGGTCTCCAGACTCTTCTCCCTTCTCCTCCTCATTTTCCTGGGCAAGAGCGCTCTCCATCCACAGCTTCACATGGGAAGCTTCATGTTGGCATCCAGAGTACATGTCCCAAATATGTCCAGCCTCACTCTCTGATCCTAGTGCCAAAGAGCTGCAGGTAAGTAATCTTCTGATGGGTGATGGAGTTCCCTCTGTCCAGTGCCTGGAGCTTGTTACAAATGAGTTGTTTTTGGGGTCATACAATTTCCCAGCTATCACTTTGGGAGGTTTCCAACTCTTGTTCTATCTGAGGGGACAGTGCTTTGTTTGTCCTGACACAGTGTAGCTTTGATTTCCACAAGTTATTAAAGTCTAGTAAATATTGTAAAATCACTTAATTCTATGGTCTTCTTTGGCTAGGTGCTATCCAACCAGCTAGTTGTTTAATGTTTTTCTCTTCTGATGTTGCTGCTAAGAGCTTGGAAAAGCTCATATGGACAACAGCTGCACTTG
Organism: Pycnonotus jocosus; assembly: GCA_013400435.1. NCBI lineage: Eukaryota > Metazoa > Chordata > Aves > Passeriformes > Pycnonotidae > Pycnonotus > Pycnonotus jocosus. The sequence goes on from VWYP01024732.1 coordinate 22,669, forward strand.
GAGCTATAAATCTCTTCAAACACAAGGTTCAGTTTCCTTGGTTGTGCCACAGGAGAAGCCCTCACAGCTAATGCTATAACCACCCCTAGCCTGAGCTGGGCTGTGTCTCCCTAAACCTGTTTCATTTTACACAGAATAATCAAGAATTCATTATGTAAGTGTGTGTGTGGCTGTCACAGAGTGATTGGGGTACTCACCTGGTAGATGAGAGACCCTGTTCCCAGTGACCGCTCCAATGAATATTTAAGTGTTACCTATTAAGTATTCATTGGAGCAAGGGTAGGAGCAGGCTTCTGCCACCCCCAAGGGAGAACCCAAACACCAGGCTGTAAAGTCATTCTTTCTTTCTTTCTTTAGCTCAATGAATATTTAATTATTCAAGGCCAAACAAGACAGCTTCAATGGCAGAGACTGAGATTCCCTGCTCCCGTGTGTGCACCATAAATCTGATTATGAGGATGTGTATATGATGTGGTTTTGCATTTCCTGCTACTTGGAGAGAAGTGAAATCCAGGTTTCCCATAACCTGAATGGGGCTTCCAGCTTCTTAGCTGCTGAATGAAAAACACAGAGCTCCAGCACACACTGTCCACAGTTATGAGGCAGAGGTGATATGACCCCAAGATCAGAGAAAACATCCTTATCAGTGATGAGATTGGGTTTATGAATCTCTCGGGAAAAAGGAATCAAGGCTGAAGACATTCCTCACCCCATGGCTATTCCTGCTGACTATGTAATGTGCCTTTTGAGGTTATCCAAAATGGGATGTGTAAGAAAACCTATTTATCTCCTTTACTCTGGGGTCTGACACCCCCAGATTGTAGTCAATGGGACCTAATCCTGCTTCTGCAGTCCAAGGAGTGGTTGTGTGAAATGGTGAGTGTGGGGAGTGAGAAAAGTCAAAGAAATGGCATTTGGATCTAAAAAATGACAAAAGTAGATAAGTGAAGAGTCAAAAGATCACAGCAAGGAGAAAAATTGAAGTAAGGAACTGGCAATCACTGAGTGGGGGAACAACAAACAAGGGGGGGGAAAGAGAGCAGGGACAGTGACCAGAAGGAAAAAATATCTTTATCTAGAAAAGGAACAGAGGGGAGAGATAGAAAGGACTAGAGAAGATTACTTCAGTCTTAAAAATAAAATATTAGGAATCTCTACCCCTCACTTTGATCTTTGAAAAGTAGAAAATTTGCCATCTGCTCTCTACTGCCAGAGGACAGTGGGTGTTTGAACCAAGGTTCTTTGAATTCACTTTGAGCAGTTGACTGTGAGAACATTCCCAGGCACAACAGTGACTTATTACTGTTATTGCAGCTCTGTTTCTTGTAATTTCAAAGAACCCACAGCATTATGATTCTGTTGTCAAAGACTAAATGGGGTTTCCAAGCAAAAAGCAGAGCAACAGCATAATTGTTATATCAAAGTGCAAACAAACTGCCTTCTCTACCCATCAGGAGTGTCCAAACCCAAGTCAGCTGCATAGTCCCAGCTGTTGAAATGGTAACGCTGCATTCTGAACAGAACTGCTTAGCTCAGAACATCTAAAGGTGCTCCAAATGATATGGTTCATATATTTCATATCACATTTATGTTCTTCTAAGAGCAGCCCAAGGCTGTTGAGCAGTCACCTTCAGCAAATATTTGTTACAATTTAGAGAAATCCTTTCTGAACATTTTGCTGTCCATGGCTTTAACTATCCTTTTCCCTGAGAATACAGCTTTAGAGCACTGCAGGTCCGTGGCAATGTAGGAATATCCCTTTGTCCTGCTGTAAATATTACAGTGATCTCACTATGTCCAAGCAGATGTGTGGCACATCATGTCCTTCGAGGGACACAATAACATATCCACCAAAGACCAAAGCTTCACCCAGTTACATTGACCTTGTTTGAATGGCCACGTGTTTTATGTTTTGATGAACTCTTTAGACAGATGACAGTAGCTCTCCTCCTTCCATACTGAGGAAAAGGCCACCTGTGGACCAAGCTGTGGGGGAAAAGCGGAGAGCAGAGAGAAGGGTTCGATTTCGTGAGCCAGAAGAAGTCATTGAACATGGTATGCTCAAGTTATCAGGAATTTTGGCATGACCTCTCTAGCTTTTAACATCCACTCTTGTCTGTCCACATCAGCTTCCCCCTCTGATAATTTGTGATTTTCAGCTCAGCATGGAGCACAGTATGGATGATTTTTGCTCTGTGCTCTGCAGAACTGCATCTGGTCCATCTGCCTGCCTGCCCTGGGAGGAGACAGGCTCCTGCCTCACCCCCAGCTGCTGTCACAGTGACCTCCTGAGTGACCACAGGGATCATTGTGGACCATGGGCCTGGCTGGGACCCAGGGCTTCCCCAGAACAATGTTGCCACTTAGTCAAAATTTAAACACAATTATGTCACTGTGGATGCCATAATTGTGTCATTGGATGCCACAGAATACAATAGCAGAGGTCTAAGCCTAGCAGCCAGGATGTAACAACTTCTGCCAACAAAGGCACCCAAGGACTGCCACAGCTATCCAAACCTCTGGTCTTTTCATTCATGAGTCAAAATATTGCAGGTGGGTCAACTGGGAGTGGCCTTCAGCAGAGGGCTGGCACAAGGATCCAGTTTGCAGTTCTGCACGTGCTCTATGCCACACCAAATAATAATTGGTGTTGCTTTCTGACTTTCCCAAATGCATCCAACTGAGTAAATTATATTTATTGGTAGAGAACTAAAGTTATATGGGTTTGATATGTCAGTTGGTCAAAACACAGGTGGCAGAATGGTAAAATTTCTATGTCAGCCACCTGTTTGGACTGCTACATCTTCTGAAAACAAGGCTTGGCATCTGCTGATGTGTTTATAAACAGAACTCTCATTTGTTTGGCAATACATTGTTTGGGATGCCTCCTGATGCTTGAAGGGGGAGCTGATTGCTGATAAACTTGTTGACATGGTCTGGGCTTTCCCACCAAAACCTAACTCCTGGAAAGACTTGGTGAGTCAGCCTTAAATTCCTCAAAGCTCATCTGACTGCTCAAGAGCAGGATTCTGATAAGAATTAAAAACTGTCTCATGTGCCAGAGTCCATGCCCCACATCAGCACTGGGAGTCCTGCAGCCAGTCCAGCCCAGGGGAGCAGGCTGATCTCCCACTGGCTCTGACTTCAGCAAAGCCATGCTGGAACTCCTGTGAGGAGCTGCAAGCATGGAGAAGATTCTGACTCTTTTTCATGGAGATATGAGACACTTTCCAACCCATAGTTAGTATTCCACGTTGCAAACAGCCTGTGATTTAGATTATTTGCTGTTTGTCCACACAATATTACTCACATTAAGGCTGGTAAAACAAAGGTTTCTGGCACCACTGAAATATTTCCATTCTATGGACTTTTCATCCTGGATTGTGTCTGGGCTCTGGCTGCCAAGCAGACACATTTCCAGAGTATTGTTGATGAAAGTTAGTCTGACAGTGCTTTCTTAACTTTCATTCTTCCAGCTTGCTGGTCTAAATCCTTTCCTTTCTAGGAATTATGTGGAATAGGGAGGGGTTTTAGCAGAGCTGTTTCCTGACCTCCCTGCGACAGCAGCTATCCTGCCTCTGAATTCTCACACACAATAATTATTCCTCACTTTCCTGAAGCGCATCTGCCTGTTTGCATGGATTGGGTAGGTCCTCATCCAGAGCCAAAAGTGGTGTAAGGGGTTGCCCAGCATCTCCAAGGTGACAGGCAATTTCAGAGTCACTGCTTGGTTCTGCCTTTTCTTGTTCACCCGCTGCCAAGAGACCTTTCCAGGCGAGTAAGAGCATTTTCATTCTGTTTTCCAGTCATTTCCTGCTGTGACTACGTAGTGGGTAAGTTGAATTTTTCACATTATAACTGTGAGCCATCCATAGCATTAACCTGAGTTTGCTTTTGCAGCTGGTGGGATGCACTGTGCAAATATCCCTCCATATACACAGCAGTTTGTGTTGTCAGGGGTTGCTTTTTCCTCTCAGCACAAGCAGCACAAGCTGCTGATGAGGTCTGGTGCAATTTTAAACAAGACGTCTAGTAAGACAGATAGTGGAAACAAAAATTAAATCCCTGAAGCTATTTTTAATTTAAATATAACTAATATATTTTGTGGCATTAGAATAGGTACAGGTTTCTCGCTAAGATATGCAAGGAAAGCACCCCAAGCTAAACAATAGTTCTCCCTGCTGAGTTTTGTATGAGGGGAAGAGACAATTCATTTATATGCTGACAGCAGGGTAGAAATAATAAAAATAATCAGGCTTTTTTCTGTTTTTTGAGGCCTGGCAGCTTCACATACCCCCAAGCGAATGAGTGTATCTGGATATTCTGATGATGGTGAATATTTCTAGAGGCCCTGGGCAACATCCAGCCCCTGCTGTAGGCAGTGCAGTGAAGGGGAGAGGGGTACCTATATACATGGATATACACACACACAGACCTATAGTTTTGGCAGGCCAAAAAGCCTCTCAGGCAGATGTCTCCATTTCCCTCAGCTATTGCTCTTGTCCAGGAAGAGGGGCTGAATGTTCATGACAATCATCTAGGGCTGTTATTGGGCTAAAAACAGGGTTCTAAAGCTAGAAAAAGGCCCAGGAGAAAAGCAAAGATCAAATATTCTTCAGGGCCCAGTTGAAATGTGTATCCAAGGCAGGAACTGAAACAAAATCTCCTATATACAGGTCCAATTCTTTTCTCAAATGAGCTGCTGTGAGACTGAGCACAGGTCTGTGCTCTTCCAACAAGCAATTTAGCTAACAAATTGAAGCATTGCATTTCTAATTGTAATCTAGAAAAGCAAATTTGATTTTCAGCACCTAACCATAGTGATAGGCTGAACCTGTTGTGAGCAGAGCTCATCACAGTTTTGCAGGTGGAATTACTCTTCTATATAATTTTTTTCTGTTCATGGATAGAACATAATTCATTACTGAGAGGATATAGGGAAAGCCCAATTTTACATTTGAGATCACACAGAAATTTCACATGGAAAGTAACTTTTTAAAAGTTGAAATGGGTTACAAGCACTTCATATGAAAGGGTTGATGTGAAAAGCAGTTCAGCTTCCATAGGAAAGTTTTCCTGCTCCCATGTGTGCTCATCAGCTGAGCCCCACGTTGGAAAGGGGAGGTGGACACCCAGTCAAGAGCTGTAGCCTGTGGTGTGGGAAATCTTACAAGGGAAACACCAACTCTCAACTCACAAATCTCTGCAAAACCAGAAAGTGGTGAGCAATTCCCTGGCTAAACACCTTCACATCAGCCCTTCATAGAATAATGCCAAATAAACAAATTTATAAAATCTGAAGTCTGCACATGGATAATTTGCAAACAGAAAGAAGGGCTAAATTCAAATGAATAAATTACCTGCTGCAAATAATTCACTCAGATCTATTATGGGACATCGATTTCGTTTCTGGTTAGCTATAAAATGACTGCCTATTAACATTTTACCTTTTCCCCATACACTTTTTGATACATTATTATGTGTTTCTGGCTTGGTTTTATGACTTTTACCTTCCTCTCTGTACATCTGTGTGACAGTTTAATTGACTGGTGTGCATTGCAGGGCTCGGAGTGGAAGCTAATTTAAATACGTTACAGCTAATGTTGGCCCTTTACCCGTAATAATACACTCCACATTTTTATCTCCTTATTGATTATGTGCATATGGCAGGAAAATAGCTGCACACTATGGGTTTTATTCAGGCATGAATTTGGCTTCCTACTGCATGTTTAATGCTCTAAGTGCTTTATGAAATAGGGCCGACTGTGCGATGGCCATGCAGGCAGACAGAGCAGCCAGGGCTGGATCAAACTGGATCCCCAAGACCCAGGGATGGATACAGGCAGGCAAGGACTGGGACACAGCTGTCAGCAAGCTGAATGCAGCCTGTGATTCCCACACGTGTGCTGTGCCCCACCTGTGGCACTTTAAACATATTTGAAAAACATTTTGAAAGTGAGAGGAATCTTTACAGTATTCTCCTGCTGAAGAGCAAGTGCAGAGGATGTTCTGGTGTAATTAGCACACACAGCACTCTGAGAGGGGTTCAAACCACCAGAGCTTTCTGAACATGCCTCTTGGTTAATGGAGCCAGGTTTGGGTTCTCTCCATAATTAGCAGGAGTCCCAAACAAGCTGACTTACCAGGGAAAAGGACAGAAATCTATAGCTTCTCTCTTTTATGGAGCATTCGTGAACATTAAGTAATTGGACCAAGTAGCTTCATATTCTCCTAGTAGTCAACATTTAAGGTAAAGGTATAAAAAATAATTGCTGGAGGGGAAGTTGAGATCATGCATTAGCTATGCTAATCCTGTTCTTACTGTATGTAATTAAACTCTTTGAATGCTCCATTAGATGATATCTTTTATACTCAGCACCCTCCATCAGGAGGTGTGACTCACTGTCACTTAACTGATGCCTACAGAAGCGCTCACCACCAGAGCCCCCTGTACCCTGCTGCTGCCAAAAAACTGGGACAAAGGCATCAGCAGGGGATCAAATCTGGGAAGTGTTTAAGATGGCACTAAAATAACGCTGCTTTCTTTTTTTTCTCCTCATCACCGTTGAGCAGATGACAGGACATCATCTGGATTGCCTGTGCTCCTGTGGCTCTCGTTTTGTGCAGTGCTGATCCTTGCTGTGAGTCTCTACTACACCAGCATGAAGCAAGATGTCAAAGTCCTGGAGGAATTTCAATCCCGGCTTGTCATCTTCTTCTTTCATGTAAGACACGTTGCTCAGAGGTGCTGGACTTGGTTTGTGAGGCAGTAGCAGTGTGCTCCAGCCTGACACTGCTAAGAAACATCAGTGCAAAGCTCCCAGTACACTGCAGCCACATGCAAGGAACATAGGAGCACCCACCTCAAAGAGCAAGAAAATCACCCCTGCTGTGCACCATCCAGCAAACACTTGTTCTCCTTTTCCCTTCTTTGTTGTTGGTTTTTTGTTGTTGTTGTTGGGTTGGGCTTTTTTTCACATCAATGAACATTCATACTAACGCTTTGAGGTCCCCCCAAACTCGTGTTCCAACACCCTTAACAACAAACAAGACTCTGGATTTTGTCCCCCAGTGTTTTTAAACTGCTGATCTGAGGAGCAAAAGCAGAGAGAGAAATACATTGATCTGTGCAGGCAGCAGCAAGCTCTGAAGAAAAGTCTTGTGTGTCTCAGGTCAAGGCTGTAGATACCAAACCATCTTCCTCCTCAAGTCTCCAAAGAATTATTTTGCAAAAGTTAAAATAAAGCTGAGCTATTGCACAGACACTGCTCTGGTGGCCAAAGGCTTGGCAAGCTGCTATATTTGTATACCTGAAATGATTATTAGTAAAATCCCAGCAAATGGCTTTCTTGTTTCCCTTTATGTTTTTTTTCTTCCTTTGTGGGCAAAAGCTGGTTCTTAATGCTTCACTCGACTCCAGGTGTGAAAAAGAAACTCATTTAAACAGAAAATAGTTTATTTGCCTAACATAATAAACAGCAACATTGCAGCCCAGGTTAATCATCAAATCAGTAGTTTAATCCTCTGGGTTTGATTCAGTCCATAAACCCCACAGGATGACATGCAAGATCTGTGATAGTGCTTGTATTCAGACAGAGGTTATGCCTGGCTGTTCAAAGCTTTATATCATGATAATATGGACTGCTTATGAAGGTGTTGGATGCACAGTTCCTTTATCACTCCATTGTCCCACCATGCTATGCATTTGTGTGAAAGGAATCCTTTTAATGGAGATCATGTGAAATGGTGCTCTGGGTATCTGAGAGGAGAACAAATGACTGTTCATGAGCTTCAAAGAACAAGCACAACAAGATTTTTAGACCTTAGATTCTGGTCAGGTAGCACCTGGTGTGTGCTTGGAGTTATTTTTATGGTAAGATTGACATCAGAACCTGTAAGAGCTGAAGTAAAAGAAAAGGCGGGGGGGAAAGGGGAGAAAACACTCCAGAGAAGATGAAGAGATGTCTCCAAGACTTGGTTTATATTCCACCTGCCATTGGAACCATCAAAAAGATAAAATGATGCTTTATTTTTAGTTATTTTTTTAAAAGAGGGCCATTCATCTGCCCCAGCAACCTTCTCCCAAAGCAGCCCAAGAACTTTAACCAGGAGAGGATAAAGAGAAACACAACACACAACCTTCTCTCAGGAGAAGAGGGGGCAGCAGCTTGATTGAGAACAAGTCAGAGAAATTGCAGCCCCAGACATAAAGAAGTGCCTTCAGTGGCTGCTCTCGTGCCCCTCTTCAGCTGTCAAAGGCACAGGCATGGCATGGACAGGAGCTGGCCTGGGAAGCAGAGGCTGCTGTGCTCTGGGGAGCAGAGGGTGCTCTGGGAAGCAGAGGGTGCTGTGCTCTGGGGAGCAGAGGATGCTCTGGGAAGCAGAGGGTGCTGCAGGAGCAGCATTTGGCTCAGGGGACTGTGTGCAGATCACTCTGTACCCCAGCACAGAGGGTAAGTCCCACCACTGCTTCCCTCCCCTCTCCACTTCTCAGCCCTGCTGTTTAGGTAACAAAGAAGAAAGATTTTAAATCTGTGTGCTGGTGAATCTTTGGGGAAAAAGTTTAGATTGGTATCTGCATGGAGCAACAGGGTCATTTTGACTTCTGTTCGCATTTTGTGATGTTTATGATCTCTTTAATGTCCAGGTTGAAACTCTTTGGCAAATCAGTGGTGTTTCTTTTTGGCTCTGGGCTGACTCTTCTTAGGACTGTGAGGAAAAATGTGGAGGTGATGTGAAAACCATATATGTGCTCACCCTCATGCACAGCTCCCCAGGAGATGGACAGAGGACCACCTTTCCACCAAGCCTGCTTTAAATGGAAAATTCATCTTGTTGGGGCCTGATTTATTGATGTGAGTGAGAACTGCTATCACATCTGGGCTGTCAGGGATGTTTAGCAGAGGAACAGCTATTTTCAGCTTTTGTGTTGGCTCTGTTTGGGATTGTTTTGGGCATGGGAAAATGCAGCACTTGAATTATCTTGAGACCGCTGCTGAGGTCTCACCATGGCTTTACAAGGTCTCCTGGGTCAGGATTGTTTACTGTGGTCAGTCAGACACTTGGCAGGCAGCAGAAAGCCATAATTAATGTGCCTCAAAGCCAGAAGGTTTGAAATAAATACAAGCTAAAGCCTGTTTCTGGCAGAGCAATGGCATTTTGTAGGTGAAGAAACTGAAGCTAAGAAAGCCATTGCATGTGGGAGTGAATGAAGTAGGTCAATGACATGACTGGGACTAGGCGAAAAAATTCCATCTCCTGGGCCCACATTTCTTTACTGCTGCACAACTGCACCACCGACTCACCTCTTTTATTTCCTTCTCACGCTGAAGCTTTTTCCATTCATCCATCCTGCTTAAACACACACAAGCCTTTTCCCCTCTCTTCCCCTTTATTCTTTAACCATTATAGCTTTATTCTCACCACTGTGAGATGGATGTGATTTCTCCTCATTCTTGTTGAATGGTGTTTTTTCTGGGTGCAACATCTTTATGTGTGTGGATCTCTAAAGTTACATAAAATCATCTGTGTTGGGTAATAATCCTCTTGCTGACCATGCTGGGCAATATTTGCCCACAGTACAGGTCCTGAGAATTTCTCAATAGAGGTGAAAAGGAGAGAGAGTAAATAAAGTACATAATTTATTGCAAGCAGTGGAGATGCTCACCTGAATTAACACTGAAGCCAGCTTGGTGAATTGCTTCAGAAGCCAAAAGCCCTGCAGCCAACCAGCTCTGGTCAATTGTATAATGAAGCTTGGAAATGGCCATGTTTTAGATATAAAGGACTGAAAGAGGGAGAGATGTAGGACATTTTTTGAAGCAGACAGTGGGTAGGAGGCATTCCCAGGAGCAGTGTCTGGGGTGGGAGGACACAAAGGTTCAGAGGAGAGTAGCAGGTCTGTTCATGACAATGGACTAATGGCAGTCCCTAAGGGCAGAAGTGCTGCTCAAATTCCCTTATGCAGTGAATATGTAACTAACACACAGCAGAAACAAGCAGACCACAACAGAAGGGTAAGTGTTGTTTTGACAGTGTTCAGCACATTCCTGCAGTGTGAACGGGTGGAGGGCAGCTGCCAACACCCTCTCCAGGCACATCAACAGCACCTGATTGCAGCAGCAGGCACATCCATACCCATGGGATCAGAAGAGATAGAAAAAGACAGAGAGAGATGACACTGGATGGTTTTGCATTAACCTTTTGATGCACTCCCCATTAGCACCAGTAAAAGGCAGTCCCAAAGACTGCCTCGAGTCTCCCTCCTTCCCTTCATCTTTCCAACTCTGATAGTCTGGAAATGAGCCCTTAGCAGTGATTGCAATTGTCATTTCTGCCTTTTGCCACCTAGAAGCAAGCAGAAGAGCTGGCAGCTTGTGGCTATAAAAAGGGTGTTACCAGCTGCCCTCAAGGAGTAACTCAGGAGCCTACAAGATAATAGTGTGGACTTGTTTCTCATTAATTCCTTGCTCCAAGCAGCTGTTGGGAACCTTTAGGCCCACCTCTGAAGAGAAAGACTGATGCTACATGACCAAAATTAACCAGCTGGCATTTAGAAAATTAGCCTGTCTGTGCAGCCTGTGGTGTCCCCTTACATTTGGTAACAAACTACCTTTCAGCTGTGTGTTGACACAGCACCATTTTCTCCTTGTCTCCAATGGCATTAAGGTGAACTGCTGGAAGAGGATACCAAAAGGGTTCAGACAGCTGAGGATGGTTGGGCATATCCCTAAACTATGCAAGTTGTGGCATGGAGAGGCTGAGGAATGAGTTCAAAGACTCTACCACTGACTTTGAGAACATTATTTCTATCTTCCATTGTAACAATTTAAAGTCACCCTCAAAGAACAGGCACAGAAATACTGACTTTTCAAATAATTTATTTTTATATTTCACCAAATGATAAAAAGCCGATGCACTGTTCAGCAAAAAGCATCAATATATAAAACACATTAACTCATTATCAGTAATGCTGGAGTGTACCACGTACACTGAACCCACTCCAGCTCCTACTAAAGCCAGAGGAAACTCAGTGACTCCACTAGCAGAAGGATTGGACTCAGCATTTTTTCTTTGCTGGGTGTTTACAAAGGGCTTTATTAAAATGTTAGTAAAAAGCTTCCCTTTTGAGACTGTATCAAAACAATAATAAACCTCACTCCCTTTCTGGTTTTGTTAAACACATGCAGTTAAAGCTCAGAATCAGCAGTCATTGCACTGCAAAGGACCATACAAATCAACAGAGATAATATTCAAAACAGGCCAGGCTCTACCCTCAGCTTGTGTGCACTGGCATAGCTGCTCACAGGATAATCTATGTACACTGGTGAGGGATCTGCTCCTCCACTGCTTTCAGTGGTTAAACAAATTATGAAAAAGTGCTCCATTTTCTCCCCAAATACCCATTGCACGAAAATCTTCAGCAGCATTTAAAAAAAAAAAAATTTACTAATCTAGACTCTCATAAAGCTTTTCCCAGGTGGCTATAAGAGACAGTAGTGCATGGATACATACATCAGAGGACACATATTTCAGACAGGCTGAAATGTTTTCAGGCTCTACACTGACTTACAAGCAAGAAAGATCTGCCACACAAAACCACCAAACCTTTCAAAACTATGAGTGCTAATGAGCTGCATCCACAAATGCCAAGTCTACAGAGATTTGGGAACAGTCTTTCCTTCCTCGTGCAAGTCACAAGCTGCACACGACAAAGGGCCAGTCTAGGATATCTGGATCTCTTTTCCTCCAAATCTGGTGGCAATGTCAGCACCATTACAGCAGAGACCTGCACAGCTGGCAGAGGTGGCTCTCTCCAGAAGCTGGCTTTAGGTCAGCACATGCTTCAAGAGGATGCTCTGCAGTTTGTGAGGCCACACGAGCAGGTAGGGGCTGAGCAGGCCAAGCAAAGGCTGAATTTGGTGTCAATACCACTCCCTCATATCACAGCCCAAAACCTGAAATCCCTCACAGGAAATGCACTGACTCCTCTGTGTCTGTTCAGATTGATGACACTGTCCTGCACACCTCAGCTGTCTTTGTCTCTGGTAGGAAGAGATGTGAGAAATAAGGCCCAATCAGCTTGATAGCAATAAAATCCTCCCTGAAGTCTGCAGGAACATTTTTGCAGATGAAACTATCCAGGGCGAAGGGATTTCAGTGGAACTGTTGGGGTTTTTTTGTTATTGTTGTTTTGTTCTGTTTATAAATGTTCAAAAACCTCTCAGGAGCGTACTTCGGATCACAACACATTGCTTTGTCAGTTGTGTAGTTTGGGCTGTTTTAATCAGAGTGTGTTTGACCAGAATTGCTCTGACCCCTCAGTCTGCACTGGCTGTGGACCCCAGTGCAGTGGTCCCCCCCCAGAAGGATGCTGTTCAGCACAGAGCTCCTCAGCATCACTGAGCAAAGGGACTGCCTGCTGCTCTCAAACACTGCAGTTTAATAAGGAGATTGCCAGCACCTTATGAAGCCAAATGCTGGACCCTGTTCAAAAAACCACAGCTAAAAATGTTGCAGCAGCCTAGAAAGTGGAATGGATTAACTGATGCAATCCAGATCCCCTGTGCTCCAGAAAGATGTGCGGTGTTTACAGACACAGACTGTTGGACTTCAGTGTTAATAGGGAAGAATAATTCTTTCTGCTGCAGGAGAGATGTGGTGAGGAGCTCTGGGCAGTGTAATGTGGGATACCATGAGAGTTTTCAAACATTTCCCTGCTTTAAAATCTATGGTTTAACATAGCATTCATTTAACTCCACCAGGTTCCTGGAGAGACTGCTGGCACCAGCCTTGGAAACCTCCCAGGGCAACACATCACCCAAATCAGGCCTGGCTTATGTAAAGGGAAGGGTTCAATGTCACAATCCAGAGAGGCTGAATGAGAACAGGGAAGATCCTTGACTGCTTTTCTTATTTTTTGACAAAATGCGCCATAGAGACTGCAATTTCTCTTACATTCATAAATACTCTTCAGAGTCTGTATACACAGTGGAGTCAAATTTGCCCAAATCTGGGAGGAAACAAAGCGAAAATAAGGAGGACATGAAGAGTAGTTTAGTCTCAGGATGGTTTGCTCACTTGTGTGAGAAATCATCCAAGATACCAACAGTACTTGCAAATCATCATCCTCACCTCCTGGCAGGTTGTCTCAGTCCTCACTTTACAACACAGTCGAGTGGAAAAGGGGAACAAAACTTTCTCACATTGGGTTTCCACCACGTACAAATAATTCCAGCTATTTCAGTGAGCAGCTCTTGCTTCCAAGTAGTTTATCTCCTTGATAAACACCAGAACCACCACATTAAATCATTGTTATTTAGGAATTTCAAGCCAAGTAGAAGATCTCCAGCAGGAGGATTTGAGGGAGGTCAAGGATAACCTTTCATGTCTAGCAAATTGCAGTTGTTGGCTTTTTTATTTTGGTGAGAAAAATAAATTAAAAAATCTCAAACCAAAATGAAATCATTATTTGGCCAATGCAAAGTGCTATTCACACAGCACTTCTCAGGTACTTATGCCCACTTTTTAGCAATGGGGATTTTACAGAAAGCTAATAAGCATTAAATCCTAATCCTTTAGCTGTCTATGGAAATGGGATTTAGACTCTCACATGGATTCAGATGTTTTTTTTCTCTGTGTGCAATAACAGTTCAAGCAGCTACAGTAGCTATGAGAGGTAGACAATTTCAAGCACTCAGGTGAATACATTCCTATTAATCTATGTTTGCAATAGCAGTTCAATTACACTCTTTGGCATGAACAGAAAAAAAAAAAAAAAAAAAAAAGAAAAAAAGAGGAAGCATGGCTGTGTTAATACTCTTCCCAAGTGGATGAAAGGACACTATTCATTAAGAACCTGCACTGAAATAAGCAAAATTTGCTATATCTTGAGTAAATTCTATTCTAACCTCTCAGAAACAAATGTTAATTTTTCTGAGAGAGTGAAATTCCCTTCTACATCAGGAGAGCATCAAGGATCTGTCTTCTATGCAGTTCTTAACTTCATAAATCACTGAGTTGAATTTTATCATTTAAAGAAAATCTGTAAAAAAGAACATTTAGATGCATATCTGTGAGTACTGAAATACAACTCAGGATAGTTCTCCTTCTTCTTATGGAGGTCAAAAATAGAAACATGTACTTCAAGGCACTACTGCCATGAACAGAAATTGTTCTAAAACAATTTCTGTGCTTATGAAGTTACATTTTGTTACTGCAGGTAAAACCTTCCTCTTTTCCCAGATTGCCTAACTAGAAGGAAAGGACATTTGTGACCTCCAAAGCAAACATTCCAAGAGATAAAAATGGGTTTCCATCAGCAAAGGAAATGGTCTGAGATGCAGATTTAGGATCTGGACACAGCCAAGATGCTCACTTGCTCAAAGATACTCAGGCCATTGATATAGAATAAAAAAAAAAAACAAAAGTTTTCTCATGATCCAGATTGTTTTTTCACAAAATATTGTCAGTCTTTTCAGTACAATATGTTGTCTGGATTTTTGTTAGAGTTAGAATTTAAATGGCAAAAGTGATTTTGCATGAAATATGTCTGGGAAGGCTTTGGAGAAGGGCCATGACAAAACCCACCTACACCCAATACCAGGTTTGTGTGCAACGTGACTGTAAGGTGTGAGCTCCTCTTCCTTGCAACTCTGCCTCCATCCTGAACACTAGATAGGTTAAACCAACAGTGTTTGTTCCATACTGGGGAGTCAAGCCCTTGAAGGGAAACCTGACTCTGTTCCTAACTGGAGTGATTTAGGCCAGCAGCAGGACATTACTCAGATAAAGGAGAGGAATTAAAACACCTGCAAACCTGCATTAGAAACTCATCTCAGCCTTTGGGGGGCTGTGCATTGGCCAGTGGTTTCCTACTCTGCCCACATCAAATCCACCTCTGGGTATCCTAACCATTGTCACTGCATGAGTCCCAATGCTAAGTAAAAGGAAGGGTAGAAATTTAAAGATTTCTAACAACTACTCCAGCCAAAGCTGCCTGTTAAGAGAAGAAACTATACCCACGTCCCAGAAGAGCAGTGGAACTATTTCTGGCATTTATCTGTGCACATTGTACATACACAGAGAATGCTTTCATGACAAGTTCTGTACACTCACTCATCCATCACTGGTTATTATAGCACCTCCTTTTTTAACGGGCCATGGAATCACTGCTGTAGCACAAATGTGTCCTTCAGTTTTTACAGTAAATCATCATGCTCTTATTTTTGTGATTCTCACTGAAATGTCCCAGCTGAAAGATGCCTCATGAGTTAGTGGTATAAGATGTGCTGAGCACAAATGCACTCATGAGGAAGTTCTGTTCCAAAAGATGGCTGGAATTGTTTCTCCATTATAAAAAATGGTAAAAAACAGCATCGATCTAAAAGCTCACATGA
Source organism: Pycnonotus jocosus (assembly GCA_013400435.1). Lineage (NCBI taxonomy): Eukaryota > Metazoa > Chordata > Aves > Passeriformes > Pycnonotidae > Pycnonotus > Pycnonotus jocosus. Next base: position 38,067 of record VWYP01024732.1, read on the forward strand.
CACTTGTTAGCTTAGATTCTTCTAAGCCAGTGAGGACTGCTGGCAGGGAATTGGTGGGGAATTTAACCACAGATGGTAGCCAGAGAATATATTTGGTACAACAGAATAATAGTGTGGCAACAGCCCAGTGCCTTGGAAAGGTCACAAAGCTTTTTCTTCTTCCACCGTGTGACAATAAATAAATACAAGTGTAAGTACCACATAGTGTTCTAGTTCTTTGACTACAACTCTTGCTAGAGTGTTCCCAGATGCCTGCCTTTGGACATGGAAAATTAAAAGTATTGAAATGTCACAGAAATGCAACATTTGACTCAGCTCCACAATGTGCTGGTTGGCAAGGGATGACTAAAAGCAGAATGTCAGAAATGTACAAAAGAGAGAAGAGCATGAGAGAGGGCATAGGCAGGTATGTATGTGTGCATAAATTATACCACAACTCTAACACATTTTCAGCTTGGCATCACCAGCTGGGCCTGAGTGCCCAAGCTTTAGGAGAACAAGTTGCAGAAAATTTATTGCAAATAAAAACCACCAAAAGTGTCCAATAACTGGGAGTTGCAGGATACCCTTCCTCCCCTTGGGTCAGCCAAAGAGCTTCTCACTGCATGCTCTGCCCTCTTACTCACACAGGGGCTTCCATCAAAATCAGCTTTGATTTTAAGCCCCAGTGATTCTTGCAAGGGGGTACCAGCTTGACCCCTACCTGGTCAAGGCAGGGAAGCTGTGAAAACCAGACTGAGATTCACATGGGACTCATAGAAGAGCTTCAGCCTCTTTTCATTTTGCATGGCAACTCCAAATCCAGGACCAGTGTTTGTTGTTTCTCGTGGAAGTGGAAAGGAGGAAAAAGACCTTGAGACAGGAGAGGCAGAAGAGAGCAGGAGCTCCAGACAGCCTCTCCCATGAGCAGCATCCTCTCCTTCAGAACCAGGGACAAGAATTGGGCCCTGGTACCTCAGAGCAAGAGCCACAAGAGGACCCTTGTTATCTTCTGCCTCATGGTTCCTCAAACCCACAGGCAACATCAGGAACAGTGGTCCCAAGCCACAAGTTACTTCAGTCTAACCTGATTTGGCATACACATAAAATATATTGCACAAAGCAGCAGCATGGTTCCACACAAGGAGCAAGGCATGCACTGAAGTAATTTGTGGGAAGAGACATCACTGCTGAGTGAAAGTGAGACTGACTTTTGCAGCTGGAGAAACTGGGGAAATGTAGGAAACAGACCCAAGCTCTTCTTCAGGGTATGAAGAAGCTCTTTCCCTGGCAATGGACTCAGGTACTTGCAAGAGTGTATCTCCTACTGCAGACAGAGTAATTTAGGTTGAAAAAGACTTCTAGGGTCATCCAGTCAAACCATTAACCTGACACTGCAAAGGCCACCACTAAACATGTCCCTCAGTGTCATATCTATGCTTCTTTTAAACACACCCAGGGATGGTGACTCCACTTCCCTGGGCAGCCTGTTCCAGTGCTGGACAGTCCTTCCAATGAAGAGATTTTTTTTAAATATACAAACCAATAGACCAAATGAATTTTTAAAAAGGCACTCTGACAGTCCTGATAGCTGAATTTTAAATAGGTATTAATTAACTTGATCTCTGATTCCCTCTCCAGGAGTCCCCCTCTGATGTCAACTCCCAACTACAAAAAAAGCCACCACTGCAAACCTTTCAAAGGAATTGCATTCTCTTGTGGGCAGAAATCACGCTGAAGAACAAGGCCTCTCTACAGAGAGCTGTGGCCAGCTGGGGTTATAAGCAATGTTCACAGGGCTGGCTCACTGCTTAGGGCCCGTGGAGGCTTTTTCCTCTAAACTTATGAGAATATTTTGGCAGTTAAATACAATGTCAGATTTTATGCCCTAAAATGCTTAATGATTGAGGGATTTGTCATGACATTGAATTCTGTTTCAATGAAATGCTTAAGCTGGTACTTAACTAAGCATCAGAGAGTCCCCAGAAGACAAGAGTAAATCTGCATGGTTGTGCTAACCCCAAGCTTGAGCTCTGACATGGTAGAATCCTGCTGTCTTCTCTCATCTCGTTCTGATTTACCAGGTCATATAACCCTGTGTGGTTTGCACTTCTGTTGCCATAAATTCGGTCTCAACTCAAACACAGGTACTGCAGGCAGTGTCACTGTACTCCCAAAAAAATCTTCTTCACTCCAAACTTAGCCATTTGCTTAAGTTTTCTGCTGATTTAGGGTCTTCTGTGTAATATGTACCTGGGGATAAATGCTTAATTCTAGTACAGTTTTACTTCTCTGCCATGCAAATCCCACCCTCCTCTGAGTGACTCTTTTTAATTATCAGAGCTATCTCTGATCTCAACAATCCACCTGATTTGTTGAAGCACTGGCCAAGCAAAACTGAAAGCAACGACACAGTCACCAGTGAGCTTTGTGTAAACAGCAATTCTCCTTTCTTTTCACAGGAAAATTCGTCTGCCCTGGAACTCCTGCCCATGAGTGGGGAGAATGGACCCACTGAACTACCTATAAAATAACTCAGCTCTTTGATCTCCTTGCTATGTTTATATTTAGAAATCTACAATGCAAATGCTTACAGTAATTTTGCACATCCTACATGAAATAAATATCACAAATAAATTCTAATATTCAAAACAGAATAGTATACCATGTTGGGGACCAAGTTACATTTATAAATGCACAAGCATTAATACTATCTATTCAGCTTAATTTTTTAGTATGCAAGCTTCAGCAATTGCTAGCTACACTTCACTTCAGGAGTCATAATAAATGCTGGTCATGCCAAAATCTAAGAAGAAACAAAACCACAAAAGTTCTCCATCACCCTTCCATATTATACACAGCTTTTGACAGGTGCCATAATAGTACATGGGTTTCATGGAATTCATTTACACTGTCCAATACTAAATATCAAATCTGGAACACAGGTCTCTATGTTCTAAATAAAATCAGAGCAGGAGCAACATGTTTGTCAGCACTGCATCTAAACACAGAGAAAGCAGAGACAGCGAGAGCCTGCACCCCAACCAGAGCTGCAACTTCCCAGGGTAAAGAGAGAACAAGGGCAGCTTCCCTGGGAAAAGGGAGGAGGGGGAGAAAGGAGGGACAGAATGCAGCTCCAGTTCCAACTATGGTTGAAGAATAGTTTGAAGAAATAGCCTGGATGCTGTAGCCTGCTCTTGCCAGCTCAGTCCTCAAAAACAGTCCCTGTTCCAAAAGCCAGTGATGGCACGTGGGAGCTCTGCTGACAAGGGCAGGTTACAAATTTTGCCTGCACAGGACAGAAAGTTGGCTGTGCCATAGGCACATAGGGCAGCTCATTCTCTTTGTCCTAATAGCAGTATTTCTGCCAACAATTTCTCATGGGGGAAGTGAGTGATTCACAATTACATTTCATTTCAGGAAAAGAAAAGGTCTCACACACTCAATACCCTGACTCAACTTCAGCTCATACTACTGAATAATAAAATCTAGATCCTGCCCTGTAAATCTGCTTACACTTTAGATCATGCCACTTTTGTCATCTTGCAAAGAGGATCTTGAGGGGGATCTTCCTAGCAACAGCTCCTTCTCATGGATCAGGCTGTCTAGCAGGTCCTCCTGTCTGTAGTTGTGATAAACCTTCAGGAAAGCCAGAATGGTAATTGCCAGCCAAGTCAGCCAGGCAGCCCAGAGACCAAACTAGAGCAGGAAAGAAATCATAAACAGGTCAGTACAATATTGTAAAAACAAAGTCAGCTGTCCAGGTGATTCTGAGAACCTCAGCTGGACCAAAGCCCATGGAGTCATGCCAAGCTAAATCCAGGGAGGTCCTGGGTTCTTCATATAAAGGAGTCACTTTTATGGCATATTTCCCTCCTAAATGCAGTTGTGCCCAAGCTGGACATCTAGATGCCAATATTGGCAACAAAGACACAAAACTGGCTGGTGCCCAAGAGGCAAGGTTACCTTCTGGGAATGCTCCAGACAGGCTAATGCCTCTTTCCATGTGGGACAACATAAACCTTTACAAGGGTGCAGCCCTACAAGGATGGGAGTATTGTCCCTGCAAAATTAGTATGTGCTCATGTCCCAGTGTTCACTGACTCTGATCATTGACTTAGAGCTAGAATATTCAATAGAAAGGTCTGACAGCCTTAGAGGTCTAATTCTGACGGATTCATCAGAAAACAGCCCTATCTGAATGAATTAATCTCTGATTATTTTCAATGGTCTGATATTTATGTAGCTTAGGTGATCTCAGTCAAACTCAAGGAAGGCAAAACCAGGAACCCCACAATGTGGTGCAGGTCAGAAATTATTTTGAACAGCAATGAAGAGATCCAGGACACCAGAGTGCTGCAACTTTTGCAGACCTCATCCTTTGGATAAACAGTGAGTTTTCTGTCATGATTAACAAGATCAGCAGTAGGGTGAGGCTTTGACATATCTGTATTCAAAACTGTCTACTTTGAATTTACAATTAAAATGTGCTCATCACTATCATTCTGATTAAGCACTTACAGAAGTCAGTGGAAACATTCCCATTGATTTCTGAGAATGGTAGTTCAGCTCCAGCAATCCCAGGTCAATAAGCAAATGGCAAATGAACTGGAATAGAACCATGACTTAGTCTGACCTACCTGTGCAATAGCAAATTGGTCATAGAAAGCAGAGTTTTCCAAGTTCAGCTCAAGATCTATATCCTGCAGTTCTTCACAGCTACCCAGAAAGGCATTTGGAAGGGAAAAACAAAAGAAGAAAATTATATAAGAAAGTCCAAGTAAACCAAGTATAAAATGAAACAACATATTGAATGTACTTTGAACAGTCACAATGGCTCATTTTATCAAAGGATATTTAAGTTATTGCAATCATCATGTTGTTTACTGATCTTCTCTAAAACTAAGATGAAAAATACTTTCTTTTACCAAAAAAAGAAGAAGAAAAAAAAAAAAGAAGGAAAAAAAGAACAAAAAAAGGGGGAAAAGTGCAGTTATATAAGTGATAACAAATCTTCCATAAGTGGAATTGTAATAGTTATTATGAACACAGCATCCTTAAACCCCTCTTTCCCATTGCCCCCTCACCTCCCACAGATTTGCCCCTGGCATTACCCCAGGTTGGTTGCTTCACCCCTCAATGAAACAAAGTGTATGATCCTCTGTTACCTTTTGACTTCATCAGGAAAAGCCTCAGAAGAAGGAATTGTGTTTTGGTTTCTGATGCTCCAGCAAGGAGACGATATCTGATGGTAAGATAGGGGCTGCCTACAGATTTTACAAATAACTTGGACCATTATTGGTGTGAAAAAAATCCCAGGATTTTGAGGTTGTCATTCTATCTCTTGGTTGATTTCTGCAGCCTCTTCTCTCTCCTTTTCAGTGCTGTCGGTCATCTTGGGTTCTTACCCGAATATTCGATTAGGTGGTTTTTGTAACCGAATTTTTAACCGAATATTCGAGTAATTCGATAAATCGTTGCAGCCCTAAACAGAACATTCACTATGGCATTTTACAACATATGACAATGTGCAACACAAATGTATGCTTTAAGTAGTACATTGATTCAATATCATATGACATAAAATGTCACATTTTCCTCTCTCTTCATCATTATTTTTTTGATAGGAACAAGTCTTCCTCAATTTATCATGTTTCCTATAAGGAGCACAAGCATTGTGGGACAGGGTGGACCATTTTAGGAGCTGTACATTTTGTGACTGTAACAAACCATCAGCCATCTGTGCTTTGCACTTACAAAGTGTTTTCCATTCTGTGGCTCTCAGGGCATCCACAGCATCACTACAAGGCAAGGAACTCCACCCCAGATTTTTTTGTCTGATGATGAGTTGTGGCACAGGCAGGATAAGAGACGTGCCCCGTGTCACAGAGTGGGTTGGGGGCAGAACCAGGATTGCAAGCCAGGAGCCCTGGCCTCCAGACCCCTGCCCTGCTCACAAGGCCACACTCCCCTCATCCTTAAAAATCCTCCAAATCCAGCTTTCTTTTGGAAATAAAAAGGTTAACATAATGGATTTGTTTTTCATATGATCATGATTCAAAGAGACCACAAAATACGATGGAAACACACTTTTCTCTGTGGGCTTCTAAATAAACAAACAGAAAGAAGTTTGATTTGCCTTTTTTTGTTGTTGTTCCACATGAAAACTCTGGATTTTCATATTACAGATGCCTTCTCCCCCTTGCTCACCTTGCATGTAATAACTACACTTGGTAACACCACAGTCCAATTGTGCCTATATGAAAAAAACCAAATGTAATACAATGTATTCTCCAATACTAACCTATTTGGCATGCTTCCTTTTTCAGTAATTGCATCACACCACATGTTAAATCCTACACTCACTATAGTGCTGGCAATAAATGTGATGAACACCACAAAGGCGCTGATCAGCAGATTCAGGAAGGCGTAAAAGAAAGAGCTGTAATAAAAGAGAAGAAAAATGTAACTCATAAACAGCTGAAACACAACATCAGCACTCTCTGTAAGCAGCACAGAGTGGGCACAAAGATATCAGTTTCCCTTTGAAACACATCTTTAATTAAGAACACCTAATACATTGAAACACTTTGGACTTGATTTTGAGTCACATTACCTTCGCTTGCAAATGCTTTTGATTTTGATTTCTTTTTTAACCATAAGAAGATGTGGCTTTACATAATAAGTGGTGATTGTTCATACACAATGTGGCTTTCATTAGCTGTAATGATGAAAATCACCATTGTTAAAATAAATGTCATTAGCTCAAATTATGTAGTAACTGGAGCTAAAATTATTTCATGACTAAAGTGATAATTGGGACAAAAATTGCTTAGGAGAGGGAAACTAAAAATAAAAACACAGTACTGATAGCTATAATCATTTTAAGGAATGTAACACAAGGTACTGCCATCATAGGACACGAATCTCAGTTTTATGGGCAATTTGCAGAGCAGGCCAGCTTCTCCTGGGATTTCTCTGGCTTTGGTGTCAGTATGCTATGTCTGCCTGCTGAATATCAATTTTCCTCAGCCCCATTCAGTCTGCCCAACCAGGGCCTGGCCTCAGCACATGCTGTGTTTGGGGTGGAATGAGGTAGGGTGTTTACAGATTTCCCGTCAGGCCATGGAATCATTCACTCATTTTCCAGCCTCACTCTTTAACTCCTCACCTGAATTTTAGCTGTGAAAAGTTTCTAATCCCAATCATCTGGCAAAGCCCTTCTCTACTTGAAACTGCCCTAAGTGGCTGTTTAGAATAGGACACCTTGGAATGTCATACTATGTAAAAACTGGACATCTGCTCCAGATTGGAGAAAGACTGGCAGCTCCAAGAGGCAGGTGATCCTGTTCAGAGTGTGTGGTAAAGATGAAAATGACAAACCTCTCAGCAGTGCCACTCATTGTGCTGGTGATAGAAGGAATCTACTCACCCCAGAGAACAAAAAACCACCCTCAGTCACTTCTTTTACCTGGTTGCTCATTAAATAAAAATCCAAGAGGCTTTTTAAATGAGCATTTGAGTCCTAGAAGGTTCTGGGCTGGACAGTCCTAATTTCTACATGATACATTTGTGACCTCAAGAGAACTTCTTTAAAATGAGATGAAGCTATTATCAGCAGAGTTAGGATGTTTACTCCTGGGTTTATGTGGCTTTAGAGGGGCTTTCTGGACTCTCTCCAAAGTGACAGAAGTCCCACCCCAAGACTGATAGAAAAAAAGTGAAATAAACCACCTTCAAGAAGTGCCCCTATAGACTGTAGTGGGTGCTGGATGGCAGGACACCTGACTCTGGATAAACAATAAGCTGAATCCTGCTCTGGTTTAGCTGGGCTTGGTGATGTAGATCAGCTCACCTCTGCTGTGTGCTGGGGTCACCCATACAGAGAGAACTGCTATGAGCACACCACATTTTTGTATGTTCTCTGACTTCACACCTAGCCTGGATCTCATCCCAAGCATTGCTAAAGTCAGATCATATTCTTTGTGTGCACCTGAGCATTGTATGCAGGCCTGAAAGGCAGAAGAAACTTGAGCTCTTCACAGAATAAAACAGACTTGACCCAGAATTAGAACAGCTCTAGAAAAGGAGCAGTTACCAGGACTATTCAGTGGATCATTGCAGCTCAGGATCTCCAGTTCTCCCTCTGTTTCCTACCCTGCAGCAAAAGAGGTTCCATGGTCCAGGACCTGACTTTTCACTGACAAAGCAGGGCTCAGCCTTGCACCTGATTTGCATCTGGCAAGAGTAACTATCACAGATGCCAGGGCATCCTGATAGGAAACTGCTTATTTGGCTCTCCACCTCACCTGATTTTTCCTCCTTAGATTAGATCTTCAACCTGTGCATTGCAGATTGGGTGACCTTTAATAATAAATGTTTATGCCTAAAGTTGCTTAGCAATCCTAGCAATGAAGTATCTGAGTTATAACTCTACCCTTTAGCTGAGCTGAAGAGCCCCAGGCTGCTGAGGCAAGGGGTGGTGAAACCTTTTTAAGAAGGCTTTTTAGCAGTCATAACTATCTATCAGCAATCATTCAAAGCCATTGCACATAAAAGATGCAAAGGGTGCTAACTAACCCTGACTGCCTTGGCTGGCTCACCCTGGAGCTGGCCCAGCAGCAGTGATCCTCCTCACCAGGATCATCAGTCATGACATTCTGCTTCTTCCTCAACTACCTCTAATCAGAACAGACAATTTTCATGTATGGTGAGTGGAGACAGGGTTGCTCTGGTTTTATTGTAGGGAGGTTCGGGGGGACCCTGTTTTGAGCATCCAGCTCAAAGAAGGGTCCGAGGAGGAGAGGGCAAAGAGAGAGAGCTATCTTCACTTGCATTACAGTTTTATCTCTTTCTCTTTTTAATATTCTAATTTACAGTAACCAACCGATACAGAACACCACTCCTAGTACATTTGCCTATAGCCTATGAAAACTACTGGATTACCATATCACTCTACATTCTAAATCTTAAGGGTCACTCCCTAGTCCATTCTTTCCCTGATGCCCTGAAGGGGCTACATCCATGGGCATCTATTGTTTGCTATCACTCAAACCACCTTCATCTAATCATTGTCTTCCTGCTTGCTTTGGTTACATCTGAAAACTTGCCTTCAATTCTATTTCACTTTCATGGTACATCTTTTCAGAATTTCCTTCTAAACCATCATATCTATAAGGTCTCTCTGTCTCACCATTCCCAACAGGTGAGGAGCTCACGTTTATCTCTCCATCCAAACAGAAATGTTTCTGCTCCCATTTGAACTATTAACAAATGGCTGTCTAAAATCAGGATGGCATGAGCCCTGCCTGCTTTCCATATAGTGCTTGATGTGAAACAATACAGGCCTTCCTTCTTACCAGGAAACTGCTGTTCCCAAGCATCTGGCCATGTTTTACCCTCCTGTGATTTTCTGTGGTTATCTCATCACCCCAGTTTGCTCCATCTTTGCTCCCCATCACCCCACAGCCTTCTGCCTTTCTTGCCTGGAGCAACTCTCAACAGTGTTTTACAACTCCCAAAGGAGCCTGAAAGCAACTCATAAAGGGACACTTTTCAGGGGCCTGCCCAATAGTTTTGAAATTAATAGCCACTTTTGGAAGCAAGACAAACATCTAATCCAAATGTCACCATTACAGGGTTGTTGAAACCAGAAACATGCTGGTTTCTTCTAAATGCGCACTAGCCCTGAACTGCAAAGCTCTGAGATTTGATTAACCCTCTACAGATAATGGATCACCTGAGGAAGCTGAATTCAAAGATATTAAGTATGTGGTTGTATTTAGTGTACAGTAAGTTTTAATATGGAATAAGTTTCTGGTCCACACTTACTACGGCATGTTTGAGTATTAGGCAGGTTGACAGTGGTTGGAAAAAACCAGAAAGACAACACTGCTACTCATCCTCCAGGACTACCAGGCCCAGATGTAACAGCCCCTTACCCAAGAAACCCCTAGTCCAAACAGACCTGGACAGGAGTGATTTACCCTTGGCACAGTTCCTAAACCATGGGAAAAATATTTTGTTATTTTAGACAGGCACCAAAGCATTGTCCAGCCCTGTCACACCCAGAGGCTGTGTGACCTGCACCGAGGTCTCTGCCACCTCAGGCCACCAGGGAGGCAAGCACAGAACATCACAGTGCTCCTGAGCTGCTGCTGGCCCACCAAGCCTCTCCCTACCCCTGCTGGGCTGGGATGCCCCTTGGCTTGTCTGAGCCCAGGAACCAGCTGTCAGTGCCTCCCTGAGCTGCTGCAGGGAGCGCTCAGCCTTGCTCCCATGTCGTAACCAAGCAATAGTTGTTGTCTGCAATTGCTGCCATGTACACCACAAAAGCAGCACAAAAAATAGAGGGGAGTCACCAGCTTCTCCCCTCTGGCCCCTCCAGGCACAACCACGTTGTTTCAAGGTTTGTCACACACCCAGTGCCCACCTGGGGAAGGCCTTTTTGGCAGGGATGTGTAGTGGGACCGTGGGCAGGAGGCACCTGCGAGCCCCAGCCTCCAGCATCACCCCACAGCCCCCACATCCCTTCGTGCTCCCTGCAGCTGAGCAGCCACACGCTGCAGCAAGGCTGCCAGAGGGCAGTGGGTGCAGGGCAGGGGATCTGACCCCCCACCCCAAACCTCTGCACGGGGAGCATCCTCTGGAGAGGGCCCTGGACACAGCTGGGGAGTGCATGGTGTGTGTACACGTGGGCAATACTCCACCTCTCCCCAAACCCCTCTGGGGAGCAGGATGACCTGGATGGTGGCAAAGCCCAGCGCTTCACCTCCAGACTGCCCCCAGTGCCCCAGCCTGGGGGAGGGATGGGCTCATCCCCAGGGATACTTACTCCTCGTGCCCTTTGCAGAGGAAGAAGAGGGTCCTCCAGGCCTGCACTGTGGCCAGCAGCAGGGAGAGGAGCCCGGTGAAGATGCTAAAGCGGCAGGCGGCCTCGGGCCCCCACTCCTGCACCGTGAAGCGCTGCCGCTCCACCGTCAGGTTGGCGTTGAGCCACATGCCCTCGGTGAAGAGCAGGCAGCGGCCGTGGAAGTCGTTGCCATTCTCGGAGAGTGGCACCACCACGATGAAGCTGAAGAGAAAGGCCAGGAAATAGCAGATGCACTGCGCGAAGAGGAAATTGCTGAGCGCCATGTCCGCGGCTCTGCGCAGGCAGAGGGAGGGAAGGAGGGAGGGGTGGGGAGANAGGAGGGATGCTGGAGGAAGGGATGCAGGAGGAGGGATGCAGGAGGAGGGATGCAGGGGGAGCGATACAAGGTGGAACTCGGGGATGATGGAGGGATGGAGGGAGGCAGGCAGGCTGCAGCAGTAGGCGGTGGGGAGGGATGGGAGGGAGGGAGGATGCGCAGTGCAATGCAATGCAATGCAGGGCAGTCCGATGCTTCCTCCGAACACGGTTGTTCCCTCTCCCGCAGCCCGAGCTGGCCCTGGAAATGGCTTCAGGGCTTGTAGGGGCAGAGGGGAGCGGAGAGAGGGAGAGCTCTTGTGGGGTATCCCCCTCCGGTAAAATCTGGCTGTTACTGCGCCCTGGTGCCCACAGGGTTAAATCAGTCCGTGCGTCTCCAGCGGGGCTGGGGACAGGCAGTGGGGAACCCCTAATGACACAGGACACTGGTGTCACCCCTGCTGATGGCCACTACACAAACACACATACACACAAATGCCCCAAGCCAACAAAGTGGCTTCATCCTAGCTGCTGGATCCCAGGAAATTTTGACCCAAGTTTCTAAAAATCTGGCTACAGATGGTGGCAATAACAGACAGGGTGCACAGCCCCCCCGGTGCCGACAGAGCCAGTGGTTCTGCTCCTAGCTCAGGTGGTCACACCCCTACACAGATATGTCAAGGGGAGCAAAGGCTCACCAGATGTGGGATAACTTTTCTTGAGCCTTGGTGTGGTTTAGGGGCTGCCGGGGGTTGGGATCAGCTCAGTTATCCCCTGGCTGGCAGCTGGAGCAGGGCAGAAGGAAAATAACCTTAAGAAAGCTCCTGCTGGACAGCAAGCTGAGAACAGAGCAGCACAGCAATGGGATGTGCATGGCAGGAACAGATGGTGTTTTATTCCCGGGGGTGAGCATCCACCCTGCTCTGCTCTGCCTGTGACCAGCTCCCTGCCCCACACAATGCTTGGGAAGACATCAGAGCACCCTTCTCTGCTGCAGAGCCCAAAACTGCAAGGCCAGGATGCCAGAAAGCAAAAGGTGTCAGGGAGAGGAATGTGAGTTATTTTTTGATAACTCTGGCACAAAAATCCAAATTAAACTGACCCCAAGTTATAGTTTCCCCACAATCCCAATTTCATTTATCCATCTCAGCATGAATCCTCTCTCCAGCACAAGACACCACAATTAATGTCCAGTTCCAGGTAGAGCAATTTCCTAATCTAATTTCCTAACCACATCCAGTCTGAGATCAGCTGCAGGTCTCAAATCACTTCTTAATCCCAGGGATGTTTGCAGTCATTTTATCACTGTGCCACTTCCCAGGCAGTGTTTAGAGAAGCAGATGAGGGACAGGGATCCCAAATACAGTGCACATGGGAATTCAGGCTGGTATTTCCATTGGGCAACCAAACAATTATCTTTCTATGCTATTAAGAGGTTACAAATACAGTCCTGAGAAAGGCACTGGGGGAATTCTCAGAGAAGACATTAATTCAGCTTCATTGCAAACCATTTGGAATGCATATTATCTTGAAACCTCACTCTATCTGTTGCAGGGGAAGAATTTATTGAATAAAACCTTTTGTCAGTATAAATGAAATGTGTCAGGCCAGGTTTCTGATCCTCACCCATCTCTGATCATCAAAAATTGTATTTCAGTTTTGTAAAGATGAGTTATAGAGCACTGGCCTGACCCTGTGGGGATAGATGTGTGCTCCTAACAGAAAAGATTTTGCCAATATTTCAGTCTATTGGTAAGGAGGAAAGTTTATTGCTCTTAACCTGACTTCCAAGAAGTGTTTTGTTCCCAAAGGGTTTTGTCCTTTACCTGTAAAGAAATCAGACCTGGATTGGGGTGGAAAATCCTTTTCTTTAAAATGTGGCACATCTGATTCACCAGGTAATAGTTTTTGAACATAACTTGGGAGGTCAGCACCAACATAAAAGCCCAGTTATCACTTACACTAGAGCCCACAGAAGGGGCCAGCAGATGCCAAGGGCACTCTGCCTTGGGCAAGCCCAGTGCTCAGATCTTACCAGCAGCAGCCACAGGGCTCTGCTGCACAGGGATTTCTGCAGAGGTGAATGCAGGGGTCACTTGTGGAGCAGATAAAGTTGTCTCTTTGCTGATGAACTAACTCAGGTGAGCATTTATTGAAGAGTTTCAGAAAACACAGCCAGGGGTTTACAAATGTGAGCAGACATGTAAAACATCTGCACTTAGCAGGCTGACAGGCATTGCAGCACAGGACTTGCTCTTAAGCAGTGACCACTCACTGGAGTGAGCAAAGGGATAGAAATAAAACCCATCAGCCATCACTTTGGTAGCTGCCTGGATATCTCATACTCTTCTTTCATGTAAATCTAAAAAAATCCTGCTAGGCTGGAATTGGTCTCAGAAACATGAAGTTGCTTCAGTGGAGGAAGTTTGATAGGCTTACTTTTCTCAACGTGGTGAAACTGAGGGAGAAAAGCAAGGTGAATGATGAGTCATTCATTCTCTTATCACAGGAAAGAGAGGTCATTGTGTATACAGGGCAGACAGAAACTCTGAAACATAGGAAAAGATGCACATTTTTCTTATTGCACGTAATTGTTCTGTGGCACACATCATGGGACACTGCAGAGGCCAAAAATAAATGCTGGTGCCAAAAGATATCAGATAAATTAATGGTAAAAAGAAGTCCATAAGGACCTGAGAAATGCAGACCTGGGAAAGCAACCTTCAGCTCAGGAAATCCCTCACAGCAGGTTGCTGAGAAGGTGGAGTCACAAAGTGATCCCTTTACATCTCCAGAATCCTCTTTCTTCCCTAAACCCAGCACCTGCTCCTGGCAGGCCTTGGAGATGGGATCCCCAGGGAGATAACCCTGTAGGTCTGACCTGCTTTGGCCATTTCAGATTCTCATTCCAACAGCTGGCAGCACCAGCCTGGCGTCCCAGCTTTCCCATCCTAGTGGGGAGAGCTGTCCCTCCAAAGCATCCCCCATGCCCTGGCTTCTGTGGATCCCTTAGGAGGGAATTACCCCAGAGCAGACATGTGGAGGAAGCCAGTGGGGCAGTCCTTGCAGCTGCAGAGCACTGAGAGAAGAGAGGACGTGTGAGAAGAGGAGGCTGCACATTCCCCCAGCTCTGGTGGTGCCACCACAAGAAGAACAGTTCAGGTGTGCTCCTGCTGCACCCCACCATGAACAGCATCACCCTGACCACAGCACCCCTTGCCAGCACAGCACAGAGAGGTGTCACCTGCTCCAGGGCACCCACCCAGGCTGCTGCACAGGAACTGAACCCCCAAGAGGACCATGTTCTGACTGGGGCTGGGGATGGCTTGCTCAGCATCAGGGAGGGGGAAGTTCACAGTTTGTAAATTTTATTTCTCTGGGGAAAAAAAAAGAAAAGCCACAAAAAATAAAATACGATGCACGACCAACTGCTGTGGCACCTCGGTGATAAGCAGGAAACCAAGCAGGATAAATCAAGATTAGATATACCATATTTGCCTGTATTCCCTTCAGCCCCATATCTCCTTCCAGCTGCCTGGCTAATCCTCTGTAGATCAAGTAACACATATGAGTTGGGCTGATGTGGAATGACTGATGGGAACTGTGGTTTTGGCTGTGCTGCTCCACACTCCCTCTCAAGTCATCACTTATGCCATCTGACATCAGCAGTGCTCTCAGGTTGATATTTGTGAGGTATGTGATGAATTTCCTCTCCTCTTGATAGCTCATTAGGACATGTTTTATTATGAGAAAATTTGCTGAGGAATTAATTATTCAGACAAAAAACATTTTTGAGAGCAGTTTTATTTGGTTTTATATTTATTCTGCTTTGGATATATCATTTCTGTGGTCCAAGAAAAATAGCAGCAGCATGTCTAGAAGGTGGCTACCACCTTGCTATCAGTAATGCACTGCCTGTTTCTGGAGAGAAGCACAGAGTCACAGCAAAAGGATGCCTAGGGAGAAATATGTCTGTATTCTGGGCAGTCCAAATGGCTGCTTTTGAGCCAGTCCTTCAGTCACTCAAAGGCAACTTCTCCCTGATTTACTTTAGCTCAAACATTTGCCTCAGCCCATTTTACCAAATGGTTTAGCAAATAGAGTTTGCCCCAGGCTTTGGAGTCTATTTTATTCAGACTCTGTTCTATTTTATTCAGGCTCTCTGGTCTCTTTTATCATTATATTCATCCATTGTTACTACTACTACTACTATTATTATTATTATTATTATTATTACTATTATTATTCCAAAAGTCTTGACCTATGGTATTTGTCCTCTGAAACTAATGGCAATGACCCAGGCATGTCACATATCATCTTATGATTGTTGATGTAAACAACACTTTTTGGGAGAGGTTTCTAGTGTTAATCACTGTATTTAAGAACGTCTCTGCCACTAGTTCAGAAGGATTAGAGACAAAGTACCAAACTGTCAGCCTCCTGTCACATCTGCATTTCTTCACAGCTAACACCACGTCATGAATCCCTCAGGGCATCTCATCTGGGAACATGCTGATGTTCTGCCTTTTATTTTTTTATGGGTATCTCCCTTCTGCTAGGAAAGCTGTCTGGTCTGTGAGGAGGTTATGAGCAGAGGGTGTCATGCTGACAGACATTAATGGAGCAGTTATCAGGACGCAACTGAATATCATTAATGTGTCCAGATAGAACAACCTCTCTATTTTGATAGCCAAGGCAAAACAGACATATTCAAACTAATTCACATTCTGAACTGAACAAGCACAGGCTGTGGCTGAGATATAAATTTAAAAATAACATCAAATAATAGTAATAATAATAATAATAATAATATAAAGGTGCTTGAGATTTTCAGAGCACCATTAACAAAAATCTCTGAATGACTTGTGTATGTCAGACTCCNCAAGCAATGAAAACCCAGCCTGAGGGTGAATATAACTCTGGCCCACTTCAGATTAAATGGGGTCATTACATATGACATCAATATCTTACATCTGCAGCTTAACCTGTGCCTGCCAAGGACTGCAATATCACCACATCCACAAGGCAAGCACTCACTGTCTCGTGTATCTGAACAGCCCTGTGTATGCTTAAAACCCTTCAGAGCTTGTGCCTTCAGTACCTGCAGACATTCACACCCAAAAGCTCCCTGTGTGCTGCACCAGAATTTGTTAGAGTGTTTTGCTCTATCTGAACTGCTGTTTTCTACCTGTACAATCACTGGAAGGCATTTCTGCCCTTGGGAAAAGGGCTGTGCTTGCCTCTTTCCAATGTCCCTGAGGCATGAGGGGCACTGAGCAGAAGGGGCAGGCAAGGCTGTGCTGCACTGCGACCTCCAGGACCAGGTAGATGTTTCCAAATGAGGAAAAGGGGGTTCAGTTTCACTCCTGACTTTTAAGGAGAAGCACCAGAGCTTTCTGGTCTTCCCTCACGGCAATTGGCCCAGTCCCAGGACAAAGGCGCTTGTTGGTCTCTGGAGCTGCTCTTCTGAAAGGTAGCTGATTTCTATTGGGAATAGCCAAAAGCCCTCCTAAAACATTAAGCATTCAAGAAGGAGCACAGAGGTGCTCAGTGCTTTTTGGGGTGTCTTAGCCAGGTGCAAGGGTTTCCCTGTGCTTTAGCACAATTTCTGATTTGTGTCTGTGTCGTTTTTTATTTTCTCTTTTATTAAAACCTTTGCTTTACAAAACACACCTGAAGATCTTTCTCTCAAATATTATTCTAAGCCATTCTGAGAAGTGCTGGGCACCCTCAGAGTGTATTGAACCTTCGTAGAGCTAAAAACATCAGGCTCAATGAGAATTTCAATGAGGCTGTGCCTCACCAGCCACACAGCAGCAAAGTCTCTTGGGTTGTCCCTGTTCTCCTCTCACACCCCTCACAGAAAAATGTGTTTAACCAGAGTAACTCTCACAACATGCAGAAGTCTAGGAGCAATTCTAGGGAAGACCTCCAAGCTGTTTTATCCTGAGACCTTTACTTGTGATGGAAACTTTGCAGAAGAGAGGCTGGCCCCAGAGTCTGGTGTCGGGGATGCCCAGCACTTGCAGCACTGCTACTCCAACTCTGAACCTGTTGAAAATGATGTTCAGGTTTTTGTTTTTTTCCTGAAAATTACTGAAACCATCCCCAGGCCTAATATGTCTTGGAAAATGAACTTCAGCCTTTGCTGATTTGGTTCGCTTTGTAAACCCATTTTTGTGTGCAGCAACTAATTTGTATCCTAAGATTGAGTCATTTCCTTGGGAAATTTTCAAGGTCAATAATTAAGGCTCTGTCACAAAGACAGCAGAAAAGAAGAAAATCTCTAAGTCACATAATGGTTTTAAATGATCTTTTGGGATTAAAAGGGGTTTAGAGTTCAGGGGAAGACATATCACAGTGTATCTCTGCTGTTCATTCTAATAAAATGTGGGTTGAATCACATTTCAGGGGGGAGAAGGCATCTCAAACCATTTTCCAAACAACTGGGTGCTACAAATCAGCATTCCTCAATTAATTCCATCACTGCTGCACAACTTTATACCAAAGAAGGTTCTGACCCACCTGACTTCACCAGTTCCTGCTCCACTCACAGAGGCACATACTGAGAGCAGCTGATGGGGACCATGCCAATTAATAACAGGGAGTTGCTTTATGTGTGACATATTGTACCATGCACTGATTTTTAATCTGCTCATAGTAGCATTTGTCATGCAGGGTGAAAGTCTGCTGTGAGAAATGGCCTCTTCATTTTCCCTGACAACTATTAACACGGAGCCAGTCTTCAGCGCTCGTGCCGCAGGCAACCGCTCCTGCCAAAAATAAATGCAAAGACTGAGGAGAGAGACACTTTGCAAAATTAAACTCTGTCTCAAAAGTGAATAAATCAGGACAGAACCACATCCTTTAATGTCTGGAGACAAGAGGAGCTTCATGGTGACTGTTTACTTCTGATGAGGCAGCAGGCAAAAACCCCAAACCATTAAGATGTAGCTTTGCTACTGCTTGTGGATGGGGCAATGCAGCTGTAATGGAGGAAACTGGATCAAAACTGATTCTGGAGCCATACCTAAAGGGTAAAGTACAAGTACACAATCATGTCACAGCCCACACTCAGCATCCTAAAGGCTGCCAACCTCAGCCCCACCACCAAAGTGCACATTGGGTGGGTAGTTGTGAAAGCTGAGAGCCAGCCCCAGTGAAACACAAGACAGAAAGACTTTGTGGGAAATCAGAGTGTGGTCCTCAAACAGCTCTGTCTTGTATTGTTTCTCCATTAGTCATGTTGCTCATATGTGAGGTAGAGACAGATGTTCCTCAGCTCAGCTGGGGTACCAACCTGAAAACAGCCAGCAGGTCTGACCTGGTACATCACCTCTCAAGGCTACTGAGAAAGAAGGGGAAATAATCCTTTTTTTTTTTTTTTTTAAGATCCCCAGCTCATCATATTCCTCGCTTGGTACAGTTTGCAACTCAGCAGATGAAACCACATAATTCAGGTGGTTTTGCAGAGATCAATTTCCGTATTTCAGCCCAAGCCCAAAGTTCCTGCCAGCTACCTACACAGACTGGCCAGGGCTTTTCCTGCCAGCTACCTACACAGGCTGGCCAGGGCTTTTCCTGCTCATGGATGCTGTACATGGATCAGTTGCTGTCACTGGATTAAGTTATCGTTATTTAGTTGTTTAGAAAATTGGATAAACCTATTTGTTTTGCAAACAATAAACCCAATAATGGGCTTTCTGAAGGTCAGAGGGGTTCTAAATTTCTCATGTCATTAGTGCTTTCTTATCATTAGCCTCCCTTGTAATGTTGCGAGGCATTTGCAAAATGTAGTCCCACTGAGGCTATAGGAACATTAAAGATTCAGGTTTTTATTCCCCTTCTCATTAGGATATTTTTTGCCTGTAATGTACAAAATTATGTAGTGGACTTTTAGTATAAAGGTCTGTACAGGGAGGAAAACACCCACTGATTGGGTAAATCCTGAGCACCCCATATGTTGTTGCATGGTTGAAACACAGCTGTATTGGGGGCCAATATTGCCAGGTTCTGTGGGATGCTAGGAAAAAAAATAAGAAAAGGAAGAAGAAGAGGAAGAAGAAGAAAAAAGAAAAATCAGAAAAAGAAGAAAAAAAAAGGTTAAATAAAAATAGAATAAACCAGTGATGAGTAACTCAGAGATTCACAGGAGATCTCAAAATTAACCACTTTGTAGGTTCAAACAGAGGTCCCACCTTATGTGAGGGGTGCATGCAATTTACACTGATCAAAGCAGAGCTTTGAATACCTGACATAGGAGATGAAATATAAATATGTGATTTGTGAAGTAAAAAGACAACACCAACAATAATGAGACATCAAAATAGAGCTGAATGTCACACTCCTGGGTGCAACCATAATGATACCTTCTCTTGTGACAGAGATGAAAAGGCGAGGAATACAAGATCATTATTGTAACAATTACTTTAATAAGCACGTAAAACTGGGGTTTAGTGGGGGCTTTGCTGTTTGTTGTCATATTTGGTGTTCATTGTCCTTGTGATTGTTCAAAGACTGATAAATAATGCCTTTTATTAAAATGCACAATATGAGGGAGGTTTTCAGAGGTGCCCTGTGATGTTTGATGCATTTGTGCTGCATCTAAACAGGAATGGGCAGAATTTTGAGCATTTGGCTGCCTCTACTCTGAACTTGCCATCACTAGGGCTGATTTAGCAAATATTTCCATTGGAGGTTCTCCTGCTGGGTCGTGCTATCCAGGACATGTTACTGGGCTTGCAGAGCAGAGGCAGCCTGCATCCAGCCTGCTTGGCAGAGAGATTCATGGACATCTGCATCCTCTGTTGCTCTGTCCTAATGCTCACCCTTCCAGAATGGGCAACTGAACAACCTCCAAAAATAACCCCTTCCAGGGAACTCAGACTGAGGATGGAAAAATGCAATGCTCCAAATATCAGTGACCTCGGCCCAAAAGATTTCTCTCCTTTGAAAGCTGCCAAGCAGAGTACAACCCAACTTCTGTGGGAACTCCCATCCCTACCCCTCCCCAAATGTGCCTGTCATAGGAGAAGTGACAAAACCGTGAAGGGAACTAAACAAACAGAGCAACTGTTAGTGACAGAGCTGCAGGAGGTCTAAATAAATCACTTAACATCAATTTCTCCTGCTGCAAAGGCCAGAAATGTCCACTGACAACAGCTGGCTGAACTCATTGGGCTGCTCTTTTTCTGTCCAACTCCCAAGTAAATTTTTGTTGTTTATAAAAATTCTCTGTACTTGCTGCAAGTATGAAATTTGTCTCTTAATTAGGAAGTTTCTTCATTCTGGAGAAAACGCTATATAAATTTGAAATATTTTTATTAACATTTAATGGAGAATTGAGTGTGATATTGACACTAGGAAATGGACTGTATTATTTCCATACTGCAATATGCAAATACAATCATTGTTATTGCAGATTAGGAGACTGAATTTGCTAACGCTTTTTAATAATGCTTATTATATTTCTCTGACAAAAATACTCATTAAAATACCACTTAAAGAGCATGAAGACTGTAGACATCTGAAATTAATTCGGGGGGTTTTTTTCTTAGAAAGCAAGTTTTAGAAATTCAAATCTGCATTTTTCTGTTTTTACAAATAGCCCACCGAATCAATATTTCAGGAGAAAGAATCAATATTTCAGAACACTGTGATGTAAAATAAAAAAAAATTGGTCTATTAAAATCTTTTTATTAGCGTGTCAATTGCAGTGCACAAAATTTGCACATATGGGTAAAGAAATTGTTTCCTGAAAATGTGCAAATTGCTACTTCACTGAATGTAAATGAAGTGCTAATTGCTCTTTGCNTAGACATCTGAAATTAATTCGGGGGGTTTTTTTCTTAGAAAGCAAGTTTTAGAAATTCAAATCTGCATTTTTCTGTTTTTACAAATAGCCCACCGAATCAATATTTCAGGAGAAAGAATCAATATTTCAGAACACTGTGATGTAAAATAAAAAAAAATTGGTCTATTAAAATCTTTTTATTAGCGTGTCAATTGCAGTGCACAAAATTTGCACATATGGGTAAAGAAATTGTTTCCTGAAAATGTGCAAATTGCTACTTCACTGAATGTAAATGAAGTGCTAATTGCTCTTTGCAAACAATATTTATGCAAATTACGCCCTACCATTATATTGTAGAGTGGAGTTTGCATTTACATTTGATGCATTTTCTTCTCCATCCATTTGACAGTCCCTGGACAACAGGACTTGGGATATTATTCACTTTTTTTTTCAAGACATTTTATGGAGACATGAATGGGTGAAGAATGGGAAAGGACCTGCAGGCAGTAATATATCATGACTGAGAGGGGCAGAAGATCTAAATCTGTTCTGTTATTCTGGTTCATCATTCACTAAGCAAAGTATTTGTAATAAATGATTTATACCAAAATTGCCTTTTATTCTGCTTGCCTTTTGACCTATGATAGATTTGGAAATTCTCTACAAAAGTATTTTAAATTAAAATGTCTGCTCTCTAAAACAGGAAATAAAGTAGCTGATGCCATCAGATCAAACATTGAATTCAAGGAAATATGTTTGATCATGGGGGGTTTATTGAGGTTAACTTGGTTTTGATAGCCTGTTTCTTTCTTTTTTTCTTTTCCTATTAATATATCTCATTAATTTGGAGAAGTCAATACACCTTGTCTATAATTTCTCAGTCATAAGCAAGAAGAGCCTTGAATCAGTTGAACATCTGTTTTGTAATATTCATGAACATCAACTGAAAAATTCCACTTTGAAACCTTTAAAATACCCTGTACTCTTATTATGTAGGTGAAATTCTCCTACATTTGATATTATTAGTTTTCCCACCACCTTCATAGAATCATAGAACAGTTTAGGTTGGGAAAGATCTCTAAATTCATGAAGTTCAACCATTAACCCAGCACTGCCAAACCTCTCCTTGGGTTCAGATTAGCTTTTCATAGTTAATTTCCTAAAATGGCCTCTGCTCTAAAGCCCTGCAATGATCTTAACAATGTTTAAGCCATTAACAATTTTGGTTTCTCACACACACCCAGTCACTTCTTCCTCTCAGGAGAGATGGGAAACAGGAAACTTCTCCCTTTTTCAGAGAGCTTTCCATGATGGGTTACTTGAATTTCCCTTGAATGCTGTGTCTCTGTTGCAGGTAGAGCGAGGCTGTGGAATACAGCTCTTTTCAGAGACACATAAAACATCTTCTCCCAGCCTCAGATTGCTTCTCTGTCTCCAGAGCTATGCAGCCCTCAGGTGTATTCCAGGGAAATTCTCAAACATCCCTCATATTTAGCCCTAGTTCAGCAACTGGAATTTCTTAGGACTTGGGCACATAACTAAATTCCTCTGGCTCAGTGAGTTGCCTCACCAAGCTAAACTGCAGCAGCCACGTCTGTCCAAACCCTTGAAATGTTTTAACTCAAATTTCCTTGAGAGCTTCAAGCTGATGTGTTTTATATGAAAAACATCTCCCTCCTTTTTCCCAGTGTCCTGATTTCTGACACTGAATGCAAACTCCTGCACTGTCACCTGCACCTGGGATCCCAGGTAAATGCTCACCTCTTAAGCACTGGCTTGGCTTCAATTTTCCCCTGACAGCAACGTTCTGCCTTCAGTGAGTCAGGCTCTGTTTATGATCACATTTTTAATTACTCCAGGGAACATATGTTAATACTCATTCATCTTCAGCTTGAGGAGCGTTGTAAGAGTCAGGAGCCATATGGCTCCCATCTACAGAGAAGGAAAAGGTGTGTCAAATTCCTCACTCCATTAGCTCCCAACAAGATTAAATTTACATCCAAGGCTGGGCACAGCTTTGG
The DNA here is from genome assembly GCA_013400435.1 of Pycnonotus jocosus. NCBI lineage: Eukaryota > Metazoa > Chordata > Aves > Passeriformes > Pycnonotidae > Pycnonotus > Pycnonotus jocosus. The sequence continues at coordinate 61,027 of VWYP01024732.1, forward strand.
TGCCAGCAAGATGAGGGCTGGAACCTGCAGGAAGCTCAGCATGGGCATCCCTGTGAGCTGCAGGATTCTCCAAGCATGGATCAGAGCCACAGGGCACTGCAAGCCCTCTCTGCCACCTCCAGGGCAGAAAGCAGACCTGGATGCCCACTGGACCTGTTTCAATAAGTTATTAAATCTGAGCATGTCATGTCTCAAATGCTCATGAGCTGCTTGAGCAGTCTGTGTAATGGGGTGCCTCAGCCTGTTTTCTCTGGGGATTTCTTTTTGGGGCCAGGAAAGTGGTGTGAGGAGAGAAAATGAGTTGCAGCCTGAGGGAGGGTCACTGGAGTTAATATTGCTCAGGTTTAAAGCCATGGGTTAGAGGCTTCAGGGTTAGTTTCCTCTACTCCCTGGGCTTAAAAGATAATTGTTGGGAACAGCAACTTTGGCATTTGTCAGTCGAGGTGCACTGAAATGCAAAATTTGTCCCTAAAGACAAAATCAGCACCCTCTCAGCAGGTGGACAACACTGATATAATATTACATCTAGTAACAACGAGGTAATGCCACATGTAATTACATCCCCAGCCCTGTCATTTTGAAATTGTCTTGCACTTGGTTTTCTTTTGCTGTCGAGGAAGACACAATGCAAGGAGCAATCTGGGTCCAGCCCTTTCTCAGGCACCAGGACAGAAGTGCTGACAGGATTCCAATTGAGAGCTGATCACTGGCAAATAAAGAGGTTGTAGAGGTGTCACCAAGGACATGCTTTGATCTTCAGGTTTTTATTACTGGTGAGGATATGTGAGAAGACAAGGATGTAGTTTGCTCTGAGAACTGAGATTGAACTTCTGGTGCTGGCACTTAGAGAGGAATAAACCCAAACAAATCCTTGGGAACACAGAGCATCTCATCTGGCAATCAGAGGAATACAAAGGCAGAATGCTATTTTTAAATCAGATTTTCTGAGAACAACTGCTGCTTAAAATCCATGTATAAATAGCAATCCCTAAAGCCTGGCAATGGGAGTCTCCTCCTGAACCAACGACTTCCAAATAGTTTGTAGAAGGCATCAGATTCCCTGGTACCTCTCACACTCATGCAAAAAGAATGTCACACACACTTTCACAGGCAAAGCAGCAGTTTGGAATTTGTGCCTCACCACTGAGAACAAGCTCTGACCCAAGCATGAGGGAAATACATGTCTCTCAAACACGGGAATATTTTATTATCCCATGACAAGGCCTCCCCTCTCATCACCCTGGAGCACAGGGAATGCTGCCAGCTCCTCTCCCAGAGCTGGCTGTCAGTGTCCCAGCACATGCCAGCTCTCAGCATCATCACCCCTGTACTGCCAGGACGGAGGCAGGAGAGTTTTAAGAGATGGCAAGCACAAAACAGGTCCACTTCAGTGGATATTTGATGACAGTTAGCAATTAGGATTCTCTAATCCAGTCTCTTTGCTCTCTGAGAGCTACATGGCTAAGGATGCTCTCCCTGCATGAGTTGCCATCTGCTCCCCTCAGTGCACCAGGAAAGCAGCCTCAAACCAAAGCAGCCTCACCTCCTCTCTTGTTCTGCTAAAGTGATTCAGGATTTCAGGTTGTCAATACCTTTTTTGGAAAGAAATCAAGAGAAGGACCTAAAGGAGTGATGTTCCAGGGATCTAGGCATTGTGAGGGAGGCGTTGGATGCCCAGCCAGCAGTGGGATTAGCTGCTCCATGGGAGCTGCCTCTGAGGAGGGAGGAATGGGATGCCTGAAAGCTGAGAGCATTGAGTGAGAAGCTGTTTGAATGAATGAAAACACCCTGCACTTCATTGCTCTTGTGTTTATTCTTGACCACAGGCAGAAGAATTCTCTGCCATGGTAAACACCTCCCTGATGGTATTTTTCTAAATGGACAGTGTGACTACTGCAGAGGCTGTTCCCATTGCCTTTCTTTCCCCTGCCATGCTGCAATTTTACCACTTTCTTTGACTTCACAACAGAAATTAACAAAAATAGGATGCTGGTAGTGCTGCTTTGCTGATGTGACTCGAGGTCTTCAATCTAGTGATAACTTCTCCAGTGTAGTTTATAATTTGGAGGCCAACCCTGTCAAAACCCAGCACAAAAAAAAACACCTCCAAGGTATTTTGTAATTAATATAATTTATTCAAAGGACAAATTAGACTGCAGGGTTTTATTTATTCCAGTAAAGTCTGCCTCTTTTCTCCATTTCCATTTCTAAACTGTTTAGAAACTGAGATGTTTTAAAACAAATATACAACCTACTCATCACTGCTGGCAAAGCCACCAAAATCCAAATTTACTCTTGGAACAAGCATACAAATGTCCCATTCCCAAAGGATGGTGTAGCTTTAATTAGCCCAATTTGTTAGTATTTTACAGGACATTACTTTCCAAAAGCCACTGTCTGTCTTGTAACCTTTAAATTTCCAGGCAATGATCATAGGCTAGAAGCCATTTGCCTAAGCGCAGAAACTTTGCTTTTTCGCCAGTGTACCTAGTGAAGACTGGGCAGGGCCTCATGCAGTTCCTTTAGGGCACAGTTTGTTCTCTTCCAAGCACTTCCAGGAGAGATTCACTCTGATTGGAAAGGGCCACAAACCTCAGTAAAATATCTTTTCCCAGTGTATTTCCTCAGCCATCAAAACAACTCCACCACCACGCTGCCTCCCAGCACCCCAAATGTTGTCTTCTCAACTAAACTGTTCTGAGGTCACTTTTTCTCTTCCTTAGAGGGGAAGAAAGTGGAAAGAGATAAAAATACACAAACTACAAGGACTGTCAAGTGGCTAAGGGCCAACTTGTTGAGATGTGCAATAGAAAATTTGCCTCATAAAATCATATTGGCCATAGAGAGCAACTATAAAACCTTACTAGACTTCCCTTAGCACCCTGCCTCACTGTGTTTTTATTTTCCCCACAACAGTACATGGCTGCACTTCAGCCCCACATAGGGAATATTTAAAACAATTTCAGTGATGATTTCTGTTGGCTGAGGTTTGTGTTTTATAAGTTTTTTAATCTCCTCAGTCAACTGCTTGTGCAAGAGACCACATTACTCAAACCACAAGGATGTATTCAATTTAAAATATTCCCAACAGACACATGTGGGGGCTTTGTTTGTTTTATATAAGTTAATCTGGGCACGTTCCAGCCTATTTAGTTGTTTTTCTATTCACTTTTTCTTTGTATAAATCTTCCTTACACTATAGGATGCAGGGCACAAATATAAAACCTTCCATGCAAAGTTAAACAGCCTCGAAGGTTGTTTCCACCCCAGATTCCCCAGCAGTGTGGCAGCAGGGAGACAGAGGAGGGGAGGATACATGAACAGAGGATGGCATTTCCAGGATCCCTCCCACCTTCCCCATTTTCAGTGAAAACTTCAGGGGTTTTGGTTACCCACTGTTTCAGGATAGAAATGTCATGAATGAAAGCACATATCCTTTTCCAACTTGCTCCAATTAGCAGCTGGGAGGTAACTAACTACCTTTGCTAGTAGGGGACTGAGCTCCCAAAGTATCTTCCTGTACTTCTGCCAAAGAAACAAATTTTCTGTCGTTGTTCCTGCAGCAGAGTTCGAAAGAAAAATGCTCACCAAGCTTCCTCAGTGTGAGTTGGATTTTGTACTTTTTATGATGCTATCTTCATTTCAAATAAAAAACATTTTAGCTGAAAACACGGAGCTGTTCTTTGTGTCTAGAAAACATAATGCTACAGCATTTTCTTTGGCTCTAAAAGTACACCTATAAATACCTTTACCAGGCATTCAGCACATGCTATTGTTCCTCCCACAGCAGCAGAACTGCCTCAGATTTGAACCTTGGAAGCCAGGGAAATGTGAAGTGGATACAGAAAAGGAGCATATTTCTCTCCAGCTGACATCTCAAGGTTGTTTCTGAGGTAAATAATGTGTTGCTAAAGAGGTTTCTTTCTCTTTTCTGATAATAAAGTTGCAGCATGCTGAATTTGACTGCTTCTCATTACAGCAGAGCTGAACAGGTCAGAAGGTGGGCAGGTTCAATTTGTTGTTTTGGTGTGCAAGTGCCAAAGAGCTTCTTTCTGCTGTGCTGGGGGAATTAAACCTTCAACCTCCATGGTACAGACCACAGGGGCCAGGTTTGGCAGGGGGCAGGGGAATTCTCCAAGCTTCCCTTCACACAAAATATCTCCTCATTTCCACGGGTTAGAAAAGTTGGGGAAAAGGACTGAAGATCAAAATTTTAAAGCTGTAAGAGCCTTTGCAGCTTTACACTATGAAGAGAAGTGCTCAGAATCAATGGCAGCAGGGCGGCTGTGACAGACCCTACAAGCACAGCTGAGGGCAGCTGAAGAGCCCAGATCCTTTTTGGAGGAGTTGGGCAGCATCTGACTGACAGACATACATCATTTACTTATGTCCAGAGCCACAGAACAATTTTTCTTTTGCACCTTACAGGCTTTTCCTGTAAAGGGAGGCAAATATAACCCTTTGGGTTGTGGTGTCGTATCACCCCTCCTTCACAGCAAAGAGTGCCAGGAGGGAACTGAAGGTGAGTATTTATATCTGAGATCAGTCAGTAGAGGCACAGAGTGACAACAGAGCATTGCACATGCAGAAAGGCCTCTTGTGAAGGAGTTTGTATTGCCATTTTTCTCCTTTTTTGAAGATTTTTTAGTTACTAATGAAAAAGAAAATGAAAATTAACCTAATTGACTGACTTTTTCATCTAGGTCTGAGTGCCAGCCCTCCAAGTGGATAAACAATAGTTCAAAAGCACAGATGGGCTGCTTCAATGGCTTATTGACTTGGGAAGGGTTGGTCCTGCATGACTTCTTTCCTCCCATTCTCCTGCTGCCTGAGCTGCTCTGTCCATGGAGGATCTCTTGGTGATCTCACACATCCAGCAGAAAATTAAGCTATCATTTTATTTCTATTAATTTATAGATATTCATCAATATTTGGGGGTTTCTAGATGAGTGGATCAAACAGGCTCTGGGTCTGCCAGCAGCAGCAACAGCAACAACAACATCAAGCCAGTTCAGCCCTATTGGTAACCCACACAGAAAAAGTTCTCTGTTACGTTGGATAGCAGAGACAAGAGGAGAAGGTGACAAAAACAGGTCCACAAGGACTTAAACCACAGGCTAAAAGTGGATTCTCCTCTCTTGGCAGGCAATTCCCTGTTCAAGCACACACCAACAGCCTGGCCCTGGGATGCGACTCACTCAACAAAAGCTGATGCCAGCCGCAGCCTGGAAGGGGACAGTGGGACAGTGGGACAACTGCACCAGGGGAAAAGGTAGAACTGCCCTCTTCTGGGAATGCAATGAGATTTTTTGTGTAGTGCAGGGCTGAATTCTCATCTGGGAGTTGCCATCTGAGGGAAGAGGGTCAGAGAAGAGTGCAGCCATGAGGCCACCTCAGCCCTGCATTGTGGTGATAAAATCTTAGCATGTGTCCAGATTAGAATGAGACACGTGAAAGATTTATCAAGGCTCTGAGGGTGTCCAGCACTCTTCAGAATGGCTTAATAATAGCAAGACAGCTCTTTAGATGTGTCTTGTAAAGCAGTAAGTTTTAATAAAAGCAAAATAACAAACAGTACAAAAACAAAAGGAAAAGCCAAGAACAGGTGTCAGAGAAACCTCTGACACCTTGCTGAAATCACCCTAAAAAGCCCAGAGCACCTCTGTGCTCGTCCTTAAGTACTGAATGACCCAGGAGGATTCTGTTGGCATTTGCCAATAGAAACAGCTACAGGTTTTGAGAAACATCCTAAAGATCCAGCCAGTGCTCCTGTGATGGCACTGAGGCAATTACAATGAGAAGGCTGTGGAAAGTTCTAGTTTAACTTCCTTACATGTTCCAAGGTAAGCTGAAACTTTTTCCCTTATACAGAAACACCTGCTCAGTGTGGGAAATGCATTTCTACCCTGTGGGTTCTTCTACAGCCCTGGCCAGGGTCACCAAGAAAAGCTCCTGACACCTGGGCTTCCCTCCCTGCCAGCCCCAGCCCTGAGCTCCACCACTGGAGGGGGTGAAGGACTTTGCTGTTAATAAAAGGTCAGATCAGGAATGGCTATTAAATTTACAGATAACAATGAAATGGAGAAAGGCAGGATCACTGGAGGTCAAAGATGTGGAATGAGCAATTCCTTACCGATTTTTTTTTTTTAGAACATTCCTAGGCTGCATGGAAAAAACAATTAAGTGGTCTACTTATGGTATCTAATGTTTTAAGTTTGCTTTAATAGTCCTTTAGATCATTATGATCAGCACAGCAAGTGCATAAATATCCCCATCTCTTCAACATTTTCTTCTTGACAGGTTAGTTTTCTACCCACAGAGATATTGATGAGACACTTTTGTGCTCCAGATATGTGCATTTTTCTGCATTTTCAAATAGGAACCACCATTATCTTTTTGCAAGCTGAATATTTTTTATACATCATTTACTAGTGACTAATGTGTGCTTCAGCCATGGGCTCCAAGGACTGTCATTTATCTTCCATAATGACCACAAGTTCTTAAAAAACCAGCAACACACTGCCTGCAAAAGATGATCACAGAAGACTTAGTTAGAGCCCATAGAAACAGAGCAAAATGCATATTTCGCTTTGAAAACAACAAAGAAAAACCTTATTTCTCTTGTATGAAATGCAATACAAAATAAAAGAAGATTTCAAATAATGCCAAAATATACAGACCTCTTTTTCTGTTCCCAAATTCAGCTTGTCATCTGAAAAAATCCCAACGTAACTCCCGTGAAAATCAAAAGCAGTCTATAACATTAAACCTTCTAGGGCACTGACTGTCTGGGATTTCTTACTGCCACTGAATATTTTCTATATCAATGTTGTAAGCAAATAGATTTATATGCTATATTTAGGACAAAAACACTGCAGCCACAGGACACAAAATACTAATGTTGAACCAATGCTTCCATAGGAAGGCAAACTGGATGCAGTTTTCCTCAGCAGAAGATGTAACCTTTAAAGCAGCCGGATTTAAAGCATACAGTCTTTGAGTGCCCTGCATTGCAGCAGCTGGCCAAGTTTGTGCCAGAGCCTGCTGCCACATCTCCTGGATGGAAGGTGACAGGCAAGGAAATCTCCCCTTGGGTTAAACATGATCAAGAGTGACAGTATTGCAGGCACAGCTCAACCTTCAGGCCACATGAGCTGAATTTTGGGAACTCTGCCCGAGCTATGCCAGTCAGAATGCTCAAGAAACAAATCGTGGGCAGTTCCATGGGTGGCAGAAAGTTTTTGGGTTCTTACATTGTATTTTCCACTGTTGTCTGAGTCATTCCCAGTGACAATATGAGCTCATTTTTCACGTGTTTCAAATGATTTCAAATGCTCTGTTTGACCTTGATTTTCATGGCAAAGAAGTTCAGTGCTTGTTTGGATGTCTTCTCATAAGCATTTCCTCTTCTACAGTTTTACTGGCGGCTCAACAAATATTTTCCCCAGTGCCAAATAAGTTCCAGCTATGCAACAATTTTTCCACATGCTTTCAGCTGCCATAAAACAGCTTTATCTCCATTCTGTGTCTTGGGGTTGAGTTATTTTTTAGTATCTTTCCTCCTATTAATAAAAAGCAATGGAGTGATAAATGTGTATTTTACCCAACACACATCACTGTGCAAGTATCTTGCTGCTTCCAAGGGCTCAGCCAGCTCTTGCTTCATGAAGGCTCTGCTCAGCCTCCTCCTGTCAGCTTGAAATCTTGCTAAAAGCGTAACCCCCAAACTCCTTTGTCAGTGCCATCACCAGGTGAAGGGGCAGGTTCTCTGCAGGGAGAGTCCAGAGCCAAATTAACAGAAACCTCTTTTAGTTCCTTGGAGACATTGCCCTTTAGGAATAGTCACAGAGAGGCAGCATATCCTTCCCTGTCAGGTGTGCCTATAATCAATAGTGTTATAAATAATACTGACATCAGATTGTTACAAAAATGGTCTGACTTTACCTGTGTAAACTTGGCCAATATCCTACTTCAAGTACCTCACAGTTTGGTTGCTACCAGATTCCAGCTGATTGCTGATATCCCTAAATTCTCCCCCTCTCCAGCTTTCCAAGCCTGTCCACTGGACAAATGTGTCTGATAAAGACTCTGTTTTCTCCTGCCTACACAGACACCATTCATTGCTTTTGGGTGCAGAGGTCCACAGCACTGGGTTAGGATGGACATTTTCTAAGCTATTTGTAATTCAGAATGATTCATTTAAGAATTATATACCCACAATATCTATAAGAGATCAAACAGATATGATTTTCTGAGTCTGAGAACTTGGAAAGTGAAGATCATGGCAATTCAGTGTCCCTGAAATAAACTTTTCCCATCTTTAAAAGTTACCGATTGGAAAATATAATTGCAGTGAAGCATGTGTTCCTATCAGAGCTCGTGAGTGTGTTTGCCCAGGTGTGCTCCTCCAAAATACAGCCACTGATAAAGATAGATGGCTTTTGACAAGGAACATCAGTCATTTTCAGGAATTTGATGAGGCAACTGTGTGTTCAAATGGCTTTGCATAAGCCCAACAAATGCTGAGCTTGGAGAATATCCTTGTCTCCTTGTGCATTTTGTAGCATCAGTAACATGTGCCTTGGGAGCATTTAATCTATAGTATCAACAGTATTTATGGTGTCTGGAGTTTTACATGGCTAAAGTAATTACTATGATAAATGCCAGCAATATTTTAAAATTAACATTGAACTTTCTTTCCATTTAGAAGCAGAAGACACTTAATTGGCAAAGATGGGATTACAGTAAATCCTTTTGCTGTTTAGGGTCTGGTTTTGCATAGATAATGAGCAGAGGGAACTGTACTTTCATCCTGAAGTCAGTTGGTTTTCTTGGTTTCTGGAGTGCTGTGGTGGCCAGAAGATCAGGTTTGGTGGCTGTTTTCCTTATTCTTCTTTTCAGTGATTTCAGCTTCATCTTTTCCTCACTGTGGAAGAGTCCAGAAGTCTTCTTTGTCTCAGAGTGTGACCCACAGCTCAGCTGCCAGATGGACAGAGAGTCCCACTCCATCATCTACTGCAACATCACACAACCAACAAATACAGAGAAGCTCAAGGATGATCCCCAGTTTCCTCCAAGCCACTTCCAAAGCCCTTGAGTGTAGACTTGGGACAATTCCCTGGCATGTTGGGAGCCATCATCACCCTCAATGAAAGAGCATGACTGAACAATGCCCTCCTCCAAAGGAGCAGGCTCAGCCTCTGCCAGGACTGCTCTGGTGCTGCAACAGACCATTTGCAACCCAGGAGAGTTTTTCCAGATAAAACGTTCCAGGATCACAGTCTGATTCTAATGATCCTTGCATCCTACCTGTCTTCTTTTTCCCATTCTCCCAGCTATGTGTTCCTGCTTCTTTGGGACTGAGGTGGTTTTCCTTGTTGGACTGACTGAACAATCCTGGCAGAAAATTATTGCAGCAAAAGAGTTGCATTGGTTCATGCAAGGGTTAGGCTGGCAGACCAGGTCTGCTGCTGGGCTGCAAGTAGGGGTGAGGGGGAAAAGGAAGAGATAGGAAAAAGGGAGAGGTCTTTTTTTAGTCAAAATTAATAATTGGGTCAGCTTGACCATGAAGTATGATCATGCCTTCCATTGGGGAAAGGAAATTTCTGTTCAGAGAACAGCCAAGGAATGCAGTCTTTTCCACCTTCATGATTTCAAATCTACTGTGACGTCAAATGAGCTAAGAACTATTTTTCAGCAGTAAGATGATTCCAGGGAATATTCGTTTATCTCAGCAAAAGGTACAGATATTTGTGCTGCAAAGGCAGAACAGGGAACTCTTCACTGCTCTTGGTTCATCCCTTTCCAAGAAGATCTACAGCTGCTTAAATTCTGTGGGGAAAGGAAAAAAAAGAAAAAAAAAAGAAAAAAGAAAGAAGGAAAAAGAAAAAGAAAAAGAAAAAGAAAAAGAAAAAGAAAAAGAAAAAGAAAGAAAGGAGAAAAAAGAATGGTTTCTTTCTTTTGTCAAACACTTGATCCTGCCTGCAGTACATCCCTGTCCCATCCTTTAGGGTCACAGCCCGTAGGCACAAAATCCCTTACAATCAGGGGAGTATTGCTGACATAAAAACTGCATCACAAAGTGAATATTAAACTGTATGGAGGGATAATTTCCACTCTCCACTCTTTACCAACAGTGAGTAAAAGGAGCCCAACTTTCACAGTTTGCCAAAGGCTATAGTTCATGCCTGAGAGAAAATTACAGGCCAGTTTTTATAGCAATTCAGGAGAGGGATCCTCACTTTGCAAATAAAGCACAGCACATCCATGCAACACTTTACAGCAGCCTTAGCTCCTGCAGAGTCACGGACAGGCTGCAGGTCTCCTGTGGGATCCTGCACGGAACAACTTCAGCCCAGGGGAGAAGGCAGGCTGCAAACAGTGGGAGAAGGCAGGGAATGGACATGACATCAGCCATGATCCAAGTTATGGATCATGCTTTCTGCTCAGTGTCCTCCATCCCTGAGCCCTGCTCATAGCCCCTGATATTGTTAATAAAGATCTGTCTGTGCTATTTCAAAATGAGTGAAACTTCAGGTGTTGAATGGAGTCTGCAGATATCTGATATATATTCAGCTACAAGGTCTTCATTTAACCTGAACAAAAACTGCAGGGCCTTTCCCGCTTTTCCTCAGAAATTACTCCTGTTTTGCATTCCAGAACACTTGTCACCCTGGTGAATATTAATTAAAACTTGCAATTAATTAAAATGTCAATTAATTCCTTTATTTTATTCTTCAGGGTAATCTTGTATTCTGCACAAGAGAGAGCATCAAGTGAGCTTAACAGAATGAAATAGAACAGATTTCAGTGGAAGTGCTGCTCTGTGGATCCTGGAAGAAGTGATTGTGTGGCCAAGGGACAGAGAGAGGGCTGGGGAGTGCATCCATGACAGCACATTCCAACAGCCTGGGGACCATCTATGGCAGATTTACAGATCCCAGCTCTGATTTTATGAGCACTCTGTGCATTCAGGAGCTGGGATGGTCATTGGTTGTAGGCTCACAGTTATCCTAGAGGGATGGGATTGAAATTCACTGCCCACCTCTGACACAGGAGGTGGTCAGCACCATGAGAACAGTGCTGTAGCAGAGCAACGTCTGTTTATGGCCTCAGAAAAACTGTTTCTCTAGTCCTAAACTCTGCCAGGGTAGAAACCAAGCAGGAAATCACCATTTTGGCCACAGTGATCACAAGGCAGTAAGGAGGCAGAAACAGAAACTGCAGTTTAAGTTAACTGAAATTACAGTTTAACTACAGCTTGAAATCTGAAACTACAGACATTTTTTCCACTGCAGCTGAAAACTTTTGGAAATCAAGGAAAACATGAATGAATGTGGGAAAAGACTGCAGGAGTCAGCAGAAGTGCAGTAGTTACTCCAAAAAGTAGATGAGTTAGTTTTGGGGTTAGCAAATAGCTTTGCTCTGTGGTATAGACTTATCCCAGATGTTGCTGAAACAAACAAAAAAACCCCACGATGGTATGTTTGCACACGGAAATTAAAAAGAAATTAACTTTCTATCCAGATTTTCACCATGAGAAGCAAATTGTTTTTGTATTTAATATGGGAATTCTGATCAATCCCTTCCACAGACACTACAGCTAATCTTTAACTTGTTTTGAAAGGAGAAAACAAATCACAGCATTAGCCGTGGGAGTTTAATAACATACAGATGAAAATTCCCATACGTGTAAAATCAACATATTGACATTTTGTTTACCTGGAATTGTCGATCTTCTACTCTGTTATTGTTTAATTTCTTTGAAAAGTTTCTCAGAAACCATAGTTATTGTGCCTTGCTTCCTCCTCTTCCTCTCCAGGGGCAGGTCTTTCCAGATCAAGGCAAACAATGAATTTGCACAGCATCCTCACCAGACACAATGAAAACATGATGAAATGCTGCTCTGTAAACCTTTCCTGTCAGCTCACACAGATGATTCCTTTGAGAGACCTGAATTGCTTTTTAAAATGTGCATTTGCCTTTAATAATAACTGACCTCAAAATGCAATGCAATATAAACACAGCCTTTCCTTTTCTATTTTGTGTTTTGCTACAGTATTTTTCTAAATCCAGTTACATCATCACCACAAATGGGATTTTTCTTGCCAAAAAGAGTCAGCAATGTGAATGTTCTATCTAAGCAAGTAACCTTGACTCTGTCTACAGGCACAGAAACATTTTTAAGACATCACTCGTCTAATTCCAAAATAGATTATATGAACATTTGTCTTAAATATCTTCTTTCCATTCACTGTGGCTTTTTATGACCAGCTCTGAGGAAGACACAGAAAGGTGTCAGGCAACTTTTTCTAATAGTCTTTGCTGGACAGAGAAAATCTGGGAACCAGATTCATTTTTGCTTCTGATTTCACATCTCTCATGCCAGTTCTATAATGGCTGGGTTTCCCACAATACAGGACATTAATTTGAGTAAAAATCCATCATTACTTTCCTCTTTCTTCTCATTTTGGCTTTTATTCAAAAAACGCAGACATAAAAATAATCTGAGGTTTCTAAGGTGGTTTGCTCTCAAATTCAGACTGTCCAGTGATGTGGTTACAGGTCAGCAAGTAGAAATTGTGTTGGGTTTGTCCATGTATGATTTCACTCAGGAATTACATTCCACTCACAGAGAAACAAAGGGGCATCCTGTCCAAGGGGATATTAGTCCCAAAAACCACCAGTGAGTTTCCCTTAGCAAGGCCAGCTCTGTATATTTCCAGATAAGAAACAGGGAAGATGCTCTTACAAATGGTGACTTTTTAACTTTCAAAGCCTGGAATGGTAGATCTGCTCCAACCAGCACTGCTGCTGAGAAAGCCACACAAAATTGGACTACATTAGCTGCTGCTTCTGAGTTTTGGTGGCTGAGCATTCACAGTTGCTGTATCTAAAATTCCAGCTGGGATGTCAAAGGATTTCAGGAGCAGCTAGCCCTGTGGACTGGCTGGCAGATCCTTTCACATGTACCCAAAGGCACAATGCACGTCTCACACACAAAAATATGGCATTTGCAAGTTATGCCACAATTTACACCAATCTCCCAGCAAGCAGGAGGCCCAGGTAGCTGGAGATTACTGGAGTGCAGTTCAGGCTGAGTGTTCCTTTTGCTGTCACCTCTAAGCAGTCTCTGTCCCCACAGGTTTCTTTCCTGCCCTTTTGAGACAATCCACTCTGACAATGCACATGGACTAGTGGGAAAGCAAAGCACGGATTGTCTTGACAGAACTCTTTAAATAAAGTCAATTGACTGGAAAAGTGAGTATCTGCCTAAGGCTCCTCTCTCTGGAAGGACTCAGACTATTTTGGTGCACATCCTTATCACAGTATTTGTCCAAGCTTCCTCCTGTGATAGCAAAAAATGACTGTAACTGGGGAGGGCAGAGCAGCAGATTAGCACACAGCACACTGAATAACATCCCAGCATCTGCTGCCACAGATTTGCTGACAGCTGTTTTTGCAGAGTAGCTGGGAATCTGATAATTCTAAACATGAAATTTCTTATTATCTGTGCAAGGGCAAGTGCCAGCCTCTAATATTACCCTAAAGGACAATCTGCAGTTTTGAGCAACTGCTGCCAGATACACCTGGACATGTTCTTCAGCACCTCCCTGAGAGCAAACAGCTGGACACATCTGCACCAGGGCTGACTCCTGCAAGGTGACACTTCTAGAGGCCTTCCAATACCAAGAGGGGCTAAAAAAGAACCAGAGACAGACTTCTGGTAAGGTCATGGAATGATAGGACAAGAGGCAATGGCTTTAAACTGAAAGAGAGTAGGTTTAGATTAGACAGTAGGAAAAAAATCTTTACTGTAAGGGTGGTGAGAAACTGGCAGATTTTTCTAAGGAAAGCTCTGGATGCCCCATCCCTGGAAATATTTAAGGTCAGGCTGGATGGGGCTTTGAGGAACCTGCTCAAGCAGAAGGTGTCCCTGGACATGGCAGAGTGGGCTGGAATTAGAAGGTCCCTTCCAACCCACATCATTTTAAGATTCTAGGATATATGGAGAGGCACTTTGGTCCCCAAAGGGTGTTTTTTAATACTCCATGTTTTAATTACATTTGAAGCTTCAGAGAGAATCCAGGTTGAAGACTTCTGCCAAAGTGAACACAAGAAAGATATCTGATTGATGTGGAGACTCCGTAAGAGCCCTGAAACCTCTGGAATATTTACAAAAACTTTCCTTTCACTGAGTCCTGGGTAGCATGGGTGGGAATAAGTCTGTTTACTCTCTCCCTAATGAAGCCATGTCCACTCAGAGTGTAAGGGACAGTGGAATTAAGCACAAACCTGTGGCCAGATTTATTTTGCAGTGAAGACCCACTGGTGCAGGCACTCAGAGGGTGCATGTGAGCAGGAATGGAAACCAGACACAGGGCTGTGTGGAGAAGATTGAATTCTGTTCCCCCCAGCCCAGGTTTAGCAGAGATGAGCTCATGGAGTTTACCAGGGCAGTAGTGCTGTCAAACACTTGCTTTCTCTTGAACCCAGTCCTGTGCTGAGACCTGGGTACAGCAATTGGTGGCTACAACTTATCTCAACTTAAGTGGTGAAGAATGAGAGCAGGGCAAAACTCTGAAGCTCTTCCCTTAACTGGCATTTTTAAATGCCAATTAAAATGCCTGCTCTTACTGTAAATGTATTCCTACAAGCACAAATAATAGGAGAGCCAACCCTAATAACAATTGGGCACCTTTGCAAATCACAGCTCTCTGCATGGCAGCCCACAATCAGCAGCAACCCCAGACACTGTGAAATCCTGTCTACAGGCATTATTGAACAGGCCCATTAAACACAATTCTCATTCTTGGTTTCACAGATTAGTGAGTAGCTGCCATGCCCAGATTCCACTTTATAGCCAGGTAACACCAAGGGAAAAGCACAAGTTCCTTCTGTGCTGGATGAACTGGGCCCTGAAAACTGCAATCAGGTGTGACACTTTAAAACACAAAAATCCTAAGGAAAACCATTTAATATCCATGAAGAGCAATATTAAAAAGTACCAAGCACTGTTGCAGTGGGTCTGTCAGATGGACAGACAGTGGGACTATTTCTGCTCATGTTGTTTTGCCACTTAAGGCCACAGTTCTGTAGAGCTGCCTGTTTCCACAGCGCTGTAAATTTTGGATTTGTTACTGTTAATTTCTCCAAATGCAATTTTAACCAACATGCTGATGCCACAGGAACTTCTCAGTGTGGTTTTAAAGACAGGATTTGCATGTTACAGATCCAATTTATGTTTCTTCAGGATGCATCTCTTGGATGGAGGTTGCCAGTGCCTTGTCAACTGGTGGCTTTGTTTCCCCAAACACATTAGCTCCTGTCAACAAGGCAAATCTGACTCTGCCTGACTGCATTATCAGTGCAAACTGCTGTCCTCATGACATTTATAATACATCCAATTGATGCAGAAGAGACACCAAGCGTGCTATTTTGTTGGTCCAACAGGTGCCAATTTCAGAAGTCCAAACACTGATTTTACAAGTCAAATGCATGAGACTGATGTATTAAAGCTTGTTTTTCACAGACAAAAAACCAACCAACCAACCAAACAAACAAAACCCAAACAAATAAAAGCATTTCAGGTGCCTGGTTGTCCATGCTATCTTTGCATACACAGGCACATCTCCCAATCTCTCCTTTTGCCAACTCTCCAGCATTTGCAGGGGTATGAGGTGGGGAACAAAACAACTCACATAGGTGTTTCCTTCAAAAAACAAAGCACTGAAAGATAGAAGGAAACTATATTTCATGATTCTCATATAGAAATCATCACTTATCTCCAACACACCTGAATATTTCCCATTTGTGTACACATTATAGCAATGGCAGCACTCACCAACTCACAGGCTCCACGTGGCTGCTACAGGAGAAGGTTCTTGCAAGGTGGATGCTGTGGTTCTCTGCATGGAAACCCTCCTGTGGCCTTACAGTGACAGCAATGACACGTGCAACACGTGCTACAGGTGACTTGGGGAATGGGTCCCATGGTCACCATCACTGCAGAGCTCGGCTCCAAAGGCCTCACAGCACATGGCTCCCTTCAAGAACACAAGAGAAGAGGATGAGACAGCTGAGAGTGTTGGGGTGGTGATGCAGAATCACAGAATCACAGTCTGGATCAGGTTGGAGGGCACTACAGGAGGTCATCGGGTCCAGCCTGTCTGCTCAAGCAGGGTAGCCCCAGAGCACACGGCACAGGATTGCATCCAGACAGTTCTGGGATCTCTCCAGTGAAGGACACTCCACACCCTCTTTGGGCAGTCTGTTCCCATCCACAGTCACCTGCATAGGAGAGTTCTTCCTCATATTCAGATGGGAGTTCCTGTGCATCAGATTCTGCCCATGGCCTCTTGCCCTATTGCTGGGCAGCACAGAGCAGAGCCTGGCCCATCCTCTGATGGTCCATCTCCCTTCAAACACCGACAAACATTGATGAGATCCCCTCTCAGCCATCTCCTCTTGAGACTGAGCAGGCCCAGCTCCCTCAGCCTTTCCTCATAAGAGAAATGCTCCAGTCCCTTCATCATCTTTGTTGCCTTCCACTGGATCCTTTCCCCACACAACAGGAGAGTTTGCATGTAGTCTCTGCTCTTTCCCAGGTCTGGCTCACTGCAAACTGAATGATAAAATCCTAAAATTTTAGAATATCCCAAGATAGAAGGGATCCACAGGGACCACTGAAGTCCAATCCAACTGGGCTAATATCCCACTGCAGTGGGGAATTTCAGATTTCACAGATAAATCTGTTGGAAGTGTTATGCAAACATAAGGATGTATTCCTCACAAAATTAAGGTCTGACCTCAGAAGCAGAAGTCATCATTAACATCACACACCTCATGCTGTAATTAGTCCCCCCACACAGGTTAATGTTTAGCTTTCTCAGCCTGGACAGTGACTTTTTTATTATTATTATTTCAGTAAAACGTGTTTCACTCCATTAGCTTATTACAGTAATTATTTTTGTTATTTCACATTTTTAGTGCTGTGTAATTAATCCAGGAGCTGTGAAAGAGTGAGTTACAGCACAGCATCTCATGCTGGTGAGTTCTTTACTGGGAGCCCAAAGGCCATGTGCTACTGAATGTGGGAAGTATGAATTTACTGGGCATTAAATGATACCCTTGTGTGTCTTACTGAGAAGATAAACCAGCTCACCAAGCAGAACTTTTCAGGACTAAGGGTAAAAACCTGCACTGATCCCTGGACTGAATTCTGGAGTGCTGCACAAAGAATCAGAATGTATTAAAAGGATACCACTGCTTCCCTGCTACCCCAGAAACATTACCACAAACTCCTGTTTTATGCTTTTTTCAGTGGTATACACAAAATGCTCTGTGGAAGGAAAGTCATGAAGTTTCAGTATGCTAGATTTTATTTCTTGTGCTCTCTGTCTTTCCATCACAAACTCAGAGTGGCCCTGACCATCCACCTGGGAGGAAGACAGTGACAATCTTTCCAGCTGTGGAGTTAGACTGATTTTCTGATCACAATCTCACAGACCTGGCAGAAGCCAAAGGAAGTGTGATTCTAAGGCACATGGACACTTAAATCTCATTTTAAGCACAATTAAGGTTTAAGTGTCTGAGTCTGCCTGACATCACTGGCTTTCACAGGCAGTTGGGGTTCAGGATCCTGACAGAGTGACCATCACTTTATGTGTTCCCCTTCAACTTATGCAACTAGGGATAAATATTTATAATAAATATTTATAATTAATATTTATAATAGTTATCATAAATATTTATACTAAATAAATAAATAATTCTATTTAAGACGCAGTAAAAACACATAATAAATAAATATTTTATTAATATGGCTAAACATATTAGTAAAAGGTATATTTTATCCCATTGATTTAGGATTATGAGTCTCAATTTTGAAATCAAATCAGTGCTTAGTACTTCAGCTTGATGACTTTGCAAAGGTTAGAAGTAATGCAAGCTGACTCTCTGTGTACTTTAACCTATTTCTCATGTGAGATACAGTCAGACACTTTATACATCTTTCAGGGGGACGTGTGTTCATATATTTTATTTTAGATTTGTCCCAGTTAAGAGCACTGACACACTCAGACAGACTCTGGATTCCCATGGTCCCAGCAACATCCTTTCCACACCCCTGGGTATCCAAATGACAGCCTGGAAATGAGGCTAAGCCTCCTGGCTGAGCTAAGAAGCAAGTCATTATATTGCTCTGAATAAAATTAAAAATAACATTAAAAAGGGGATGGGGTGGGGAATCAACTCCTCTGAAGTTTTGGCTGCTGGTGTAAATATGAAGCCAAATTTCAGTGCTCTGTGATTAGCTGCAAATTTTGCTGCAAAGGTCAGCAGCATGTGGGAGCAGCATGTCCATAACCCACAGAGGCAGTGCAGGGATCACCAGGATCCCTTCCAGGCAAAGAGCCTTGCCCATGTGCAGAGCTGGAAGGATCTTCCTCCCCATCTCTAGTTAATTTCAGCCTTGAAAAAATCAAGGAGAAAACCAAGACAAAACCCTCACATTAAAGCCAGGTCTTGTCCCTTCAGTGAGTCTCAGCAAGTGGCTGTCAGCACTCCTCACCACAGAGCTCTGCTTGTGGCTTTGGGAAACAAACACGTCATTTATGCTCTTATGAAGTATCCCTGGTTTATATATGATGCACACAGACCAATCAATCTTCTATCTTGGTGGCCTGTTTAGAGACTTAGGGAGCTGGCATTGATTAAATGCCTATAATAGAGAGCATTAATTTACCCGTCAGTGGAAAAATCACCATTGTAAATTGTCCCGGTCGGTTTGTGTTTCACCAAACGATGTGCAGCATGTTCTGGGGGTGTGGGCTGAACTGCCCCTGTACATAAAGCACACTCAATTAGCAGCACCAGCACTGCTTCAGCACCACCAGCACTGCTTCAGCAGGCCATAGGCAAAGGTCTGGGTTTGATTCTGCTGCCCTCTTTAGGATTTGTGCCTGGACTCCACAGTCTAACAATAGATTAAGTGCAAGATCACTCAGTATCTGAAGACTCACAGGGTGACTATAGCATCCCATAGGACTGGGGAAAAAAATCCATCCTTTTGCTTATCATGCTACACTGTGTGTAACAGTAATGGGGAGAAAAATNCACTGGGGGAAAAAATCAGCATATTCCATCCTTTTGCTTATCCTGCTACACTGTTTGTAACAGTAATGGGGAGAAAAATATTCTGTGTTTTTGGAACTGATGGAGATCCCTTCATCTGTTGAGTTCACGGTTCCAGCTGAAATATCACACCTTATGTCCTTGGAGCATGAGGAAGTAGATCACAGCGCTGTAAGGGGAGGCAAGAACGAGTTTCTCTTGAGCAGTGAAGCAACTTTAGATTTGCAGTGTCCTAATAAAAAAAATGTTCAGACTCAGACTGAAGGCAGCTTTCTCAAGAGGAAGTGTCCAGATCCTTATTGTGGCTATACAGGAGGGCATGAGGGTGAGAGAGGAATCAGCTGAGTGAGGAATAACTGGTTTTGGCAGAAGGAAAAGCAAGGAATTGCCTTCTATAGGTGATCCTGGCCACTGAGGACAGAGATGCTTAGAAGCAGATTTGGGGGAGAGGTGAGGAGAATGAATGAACCATGGCAGAAAGGAAGAGGTGATGAGCAAAGGAAAAGCTCCAGCTGCTTAAACTCTCACCCTGAGCCTCTGTCCAGGGAGGTTCATGCCCCCGGTGGCACTTGTGACACTCTCCAGCTGCTGCAGTCTGACTCCCTTCTCCCCAGCCACAAAACACCACAACAGCCCCTGGATTGCAAACCTCCATCTCTCAAATCAGTAAATATCAAAGAAAACAGAGATCAAATTTATCGTGACTTTATTTTCCAAACATCCACAGAAGGAAGGGATATTCTTCCTGTAAGCAAAATGGATTTTTCCTGCCTCAGTGTTTCCTTTACAAATGCAATAACTTCGAATCCATTGTTTCTCTTCCCAGCCTGACAGCACAAGTGTTGCTTCCCCAAGCCCAGCAGCACTTCCCACCCTCAGGCATGCAGGAGCTGTGAGAGCTTGAGGTTTTGGGATTGCAGAAGTGAAGTGGGATCATCCAGACCTCCCAAGGCCTCCCTTACTCCAATCTCCTGGTGCAGGAGACAAGATGTGATCTTTCTAACTGTCAGCCCAGCAAAATTAATCAAAGAGATGAAAATCCCCCCTGCCATTCATCACTGCTGATAAAGGTCCTGCCACCAGCACTGAGCTCCCAGTTTTGCTGCTTCTGCATGAGTGAGGAGGTGATCCAGTTCACTCTTGCAGAGCCACTCTTGCTGTCACACAGTGCCACACAAAGCTTGTGTGCACCAGAGACTGCACAGGCGCAGCCTGGAGCCCACACACCTCGTGGGATTGCCTGGGTTACACAGAAAGTAGCACCCTTCCAGACATTAAGGTCAAGGTTTTGAAAAACAGTTCATGATTTCAAGTGGGTCTCTTCCTGGGTGACCAGGTGAGCTGTTTTTAAAGGCCCGTATTTTCATTAAAAACTGAAGAGGTTTTGGTAGGTTCTGGAAAGCAGGTCTTTCCAGGGGCAGAGAAGATCTTTGGGTACATAAACAATTAAGTTCCACCACTCTGAGCAGGTTGGTGTAAGCCCAGCCTGAGGCATGGGAGCTGCTGCACATCATTGGTTGCTGGGAAGCAAAGTGGATGGTCCAGCATTGATGTGCCTGTAACAGCTTCCAGGCTGGGGCTGGTCTCATCCCACCAGCTCTGACCTCTCATCTCTCTGGGTCTGGCTGGGGAATACCTGAAGCTCAAGGTGTGCAGTATCCACTCCTGAGCTTCCACAAACCCACCCCAAAATTTGGGCAACACATGGGTGATAATCATCTGTTTCACACTCACCTCAGTTCTCATTCAAAGGGTTAATTTTACTTGCAGAGCTCCCTGCTATGCACAAGTAAATCCCAGTGCATTTTTGCCAGCATGATTTATAAACCAGGTTGTGAAAACTCTGGTCTCTGAAGTCTGTTGTCAGAGTTAATGGAGCAAGAATATAAACTGCAGCATCTTAGGGTTACAGTCACCTCCCAGCAGTGACCTCCTGACAGTTCCAGACCCAGATCTCTGCTGCTTTTCTCCAGGCTACAGTCACTCCCCCAGCTGTGATGTGGAATTGCCTTTCCTTAGGGATTGCAGGGCCAAGGTGTGGCAGAGATTTCCTCTTGAGCTTTCCATCGAAAGGCTGAATCACTTGCAGCAACCTGAGGTTTGTCTGATTTTCCTCCTTTCCTTTCATCCTGCAGAAATGAAGAAAAGATATGTAGTCTGTGAACTGCACATTGCTACCCAAAATGAAGGAATGGAGGTGACTGGCATGGAAAGGGGAAGGAGGGTGGTGTTTTTAATTGCCATGCCTTGTTTATGACCCATGGAGAGCAGCATGGCTACTGCCAGAGCAAGGATCTGGCTACTGCCAGGCCTCCCAGAGCAAGGATCCCACCTAACAAGAGCAAATGCTCCTAGATGAAGGCACTCCTGTTACATCTGTACTTGAGGGTGGCTTAAATAACCTCATAGAAACCCATCTAGACAAGATTGTTTCATCAGCTGACAAATTCCCAGAACTACTAAAGGATCTCATGCCTTCTTGATAAAGGGTTCCATAATAAGGAAAAAAGCACAATGAAAGAAAAGCTCTTTATATGAAAGAAAAGCAGGGATAAAATGAATATTTTGGATTATCCCCCAACTTTGCTCTCTAGCCCCAAGAAGCACAGACAAGATGTAAGCAGTAAGACAAAATGAAACAGGCATCAAATTCTACCTGAGTACTTACAATGAAAAACGTGTGAAAAGCAAAATTCTGGCTAATTAAAGTCATTGATATGTCATTTTCTGAATTATCCAGGAGGAAAAAGGATGATAAATGTGGCAGTTTGCACACTGTGGTCCATGTTGGGGAGCAGGGGCATGGTATCCAGCATCTCATGGTAGTGCTCTCCTTTCTGTGTCAAGATCAAGAAGCTGACCATGTCCTGGGCTTTAAAATCTATTTAGTCCCCAGCCAGCAGCAGTAATAAAATGAGTACATAATGCCACCTCCTGGCTATAGTCGAGGACACTATAAAGGTGCTGGCAGAAAGATAGTGTTGTGTCCCTCCCACACTCAGGGGGATGATATATATCACTTGCTTGTGGAAGTCAAATTTCTTTTGCTGACTTAATCCCAGAGCCAAAATTAATCAGACATCCTAGCTAACAGGATCAGAAAATGCCATAAATTATGCTGCCTGCAACCTAACAACAGCATTAACAGCATGAAGAAGGTGGAGGCTTTTTTTTGATTAATCACTGTTTAAGTTGCCTAAAGGACCTATGAAACCTCCTGCTGGCTGACACAATGAGCAACATTTTATATTAACCCATATAAGGAAACGTCTTTAAAAGTGATGGATTATGCAGATGTGAGATGGGGCTGTGTGATGTGGTTACCCAAGAGCTACAAGCAGTGTGACAGGAGCCTCTGCTGCTCCCAGCCACCCACAGCCCTCCCCACCATCTCCAGCCAACCCCAGGGAGAGCCTTTGTCACCCCAGCAGCTGAGCACCCCCAGAAAAAGCCACACAACACAATGGATTGGGTGAGTTGGCTCCAAGCAGAGCTGGGGAATTTATGCGACCACTGGCAAATTTCAGTGAGTTTAAAATTTGTTTTTACACAAACCAGCAAGCTCAATATCTGGGGGAGGGATAGGAAATGGGCATTTTATCTGTGGCTCCTCTGGCACCCTGCAGAGCATTGTCACTCTATTTTTTTGTGCTTGGACATGTTGAGAAGCCCATCAGCTTCCAGCAGCCCCAGTCAGGTGCACACAGAGTGAACATGAATGGAGCATCACGACCCAGCCCCAAGAAAATCAACATCCCCTTCTGGAGCCATACATCCAGCATCCCTCAGCAAACCTGCTCTTTTCTCTGTTCTGCAGGGGGGTCTATACTGGAGAAACCCTGGTTCCTGCTCCTACAAGGGGGTGTGTTGATATTCCCACCTTTGGTTAGGATTTCTCAGAGCACCAGGCACCAACCTCACCCCACTCCTGTTGAAATGAGCTGCCTTCCATCCACCATTCCTACTGTTTGATCTCCTGAGATGTCTCAGCACTTAGAAACGATTCTTTTATTTTCATTTTCTTACTTAAAGACATCCACTTATTGGGGTGATGGGTTTTCAGAGCATTCTTCACTGTGCTGATTGCACACCATCATTTTAAATCTACATGAAATGGGTGAGTAGAGCTTCTCAGGTGGGAAAAGATGCATTTTACCCTCTTTTTCCTCTGGTACTATCAAACATAATGTACACAAAATGAAGTCACAGAATCAAGACAAACTGTTATTGTTGCCAAAAGCCCACTGTCAGATGAGATCATGGGTGGACAGATTCTTCAAGGATCTGCAAAATTTCAGGTGCATGCTGATCGATACTGGCAATCAGTTTTCTCATTCCTCTTCACTGGTGAGCATTTCTACTCAGGCTGAAATTTTCCACCAACACGATCTTTCTATGGTAATTTGTCAAAAGCGACAGAGTGACAGTTTCACAGGAGAGGTAGAAATCACCAGTGGACTTGAAGTCTGAAAAATGTTTTAAAAAGGATTTCTAGTTAAACTTCATGATCCAGGGATGAAGGAATTATCTTGGTCTCCTTCCTAACCTTCCAGTCTCATCTTTCCTTCCCCTCTGGACACAAGACAAGGCTAGCATCTCCTTGCTCTCTGATTTAATTCCCTTTCCATGTAGGCAGGGGGGCTGAAAGACACATTCCCATATTTTTCACTTTTCTGGTAGGATGTCCTGACAATTATTTACACCTCAATGCCAAACTTCCCACTTGATCCCCCTGCTGTATCTGACAGGCAGCCCCTCAAACAGCCCCTGCTCTCCTCCTGGCCCTTCCAGCCATCCTGAGTCCTGCACCAAGCTCCCACCCCTCCTGCCTTTGGGACCACCTTCAAATGCCTCTGCTAGTTTTTTGCACACCCCAGAGAGGAGGCCATAATTACACAACACTCTCAAGCTGTCTGGGAGCTTGCTGAAGGTACGGGCTCAGACATGCCTGAAGCAACCAGATCTTCCTCCTGCCACTCAAGGCAATGGCTCTGGGGGCAGCCAGAAGGGTCACAACAGATCCGCAGCAGGAATGACTTCAATCCTGTGAAGAAAGGAAGTGGCAAGGAAATATGTCACTTGGAGCCTGACTGAGAACATCTCCACAGGAACATAACATGGCTGAAATGATGTGCCCCTGTTTCAGACCTGACTCATCTTCACTTTGCTGAGCACTGACAAACCCCAGAGGCTGCATCCTCACGGAGAAATATCTGCCTCCTTTCTGTTGTGGGTGGAATCATGCACTTTACTCTCAGGAGACAAGCTAAACCATGTTTTCTTGTTATAAAACAATGAGTAAATAAAGTTCAATAGTAAATGCATCAGGGGGTTAACCAAATTCTATGGCAAGGTACAGCTGAGCATTTACTGTGTGGAGGACAGGGTCAGACAAAGCTGTCATGTACTCTCATCACATCATGAGGTTTAGAAAGGACCCCCTTATGTTACAGACAGCTTCTCAAAGGAAAGTCTGTGTGCAGCTGGATCAGCTTCATCAACGATTTATGTCTAAAGCATAATATAAGCACAATCAATCCTTTGTATCAGCTAAGATTTCAAACTTTCAGTGCACATATTCACAGTTCATTGACTGAGTATCTGATGTGATAAGGAACCTCCCAGCCTCAAGAAGGCACCTTGAAAGATGTCCCTGTTCCGGGGAAATCCTGGCACACACTCTGCTCCTGTGCAGGAGAGCTCAACAGGCCCAGGGCTGTCACTGTTTGTGGAGTAAGATCGTGGAGCCATGGTCATATTTGCATACAGACTACAGATGTTAGTTTCTTCCAGGCTTGGCTTGAACTGGAGCTAGACCAGCACTGTAGTTAGGTGGATGCATTGCTCAAAATAGACCTTGGCTGTTGGGTTCTTATCTGCCTCTCCCAAATTCTCTCTGAGACAGATGCAGCCATCACGACCGGACACAACCTTTAGGACCACCACTGGTGGGTAGCACTTGAACAGGCTGGGAAATAAAGGTCAGGTTGAGAGGTAGAGGGAAGTACACCATTATTTGAGGCTTGGGATACCCCAAGTCTACCAAAAAGGCAAAGAAAATAAAGAAATCATTGATACAACAACCTGCACTTACATTAACATTGCCAGGGAAAGGGAAGTGCCTTTTGTTTAAAGACTGACCTTTCCCTTCTGGAGCCTTGGTTTCTAGATCCCATACTTCAGTCTGTGCATATTCACAGCTCCAGGGGAGCCTTTCCAGAGCCCATGGCCAAGGCCTGCATGGAGCTCACCTGCTTCCAGGGCAGGAGCTGCTGCTCATTGCAGTGAGGCAGCAGTGGGAAGGCAGAAGCTGTGCTGTGCCTCCCCTCCTGGGACTTCAGGGTCATTTGAGTTCATTGCCCTGTCCCCAGAGGGGCTGAGGGTGCCCATGTCAGATGCTCTCCTCCCTGGCTCTGCCAATTAAACTAGACAGCCCAGTGCCATTGTCTTTACTAATTGATGCAGCAAGCACACAATTAAAGGGCTCCCCGTGGCTTTGCAATCTTTTCTGGCTGTTTGTCCAGGTGGAGCCCCACCCCTCAGCAGCTACCTGCCTTTCCAGCTGCCAGCCCTGAACGCGTCCCCTCTGCCAGCCTGGGGGGCGGTGGATGCTCTCCCCACCGCTCTGCACATCAGCACGCTGGAGGTCAGGTCCCCTCCCCATGGGACCCGGCAGACGGATCCCTTTGTCTTTGTGTCCCTGCCCTACTTGTCCCTTTCATGCCTGCCGGCTGAATCTCTGGGCTGGCTGACTCACCCCAGACCGGGGATGCTGTGCCTGCCCACACACAGCTCCTCTCTCCTGGCGGCAAATTAACCCTTCCTTTGAGGTGTGGGGGCTGCCCGAGGCTATACACCCCGCCAAGCCTCTCTGAAGCCAACAAACACCTGAAACAATTACCCTCAGACCACCTCTCCCGCGCTTCTCTCTGGGATGGTAATCTCAGGACAAACAGGATGGGAAGAGTGCTGGCTGAGGAATCCCAGTGCTCTGCCATGGATATCCACCTTCCACTGCCTGATATACAGGAGGGGGGTGAATTTGGATGGGAGCATCTCTCACACCCTGCAAGACCATGTGGTAATCCTGGAGGGTGACAGTGACACTGATGACAGGTGTGATTTCAGATACAGGCTGGCCCAAGAGATCCCCAGGCAGAGCAGAGCAGAGGCTCCCAGGGTCAGCCTGTACTTCTGTACAGGGAGAAACTTCTAAAATGGAAAAAAAGGGGAGAAAAATCTCATGGCTGGGAATAAAATACCCTGAATATGCATCACAATTGCAGAGGAGCTCGAGCTGGGCTGGCACCACCACAAGGAGCCTGGGCCAAGCCACCAGCCCAGGCTACAGCTGTGGAAGACACACGGCTGGGCTTTTTGTGAGGCTACCAGAAAGGTCACCCATTATCCACGCTGTTATGGCACCTGAAGGAGCCCACCCATCCCCTACAGCCAGTAGAGAGCAGGGCAGGAAGCAAACAAATGCCACCAACCTCTTTCCACAGCTGTGCCTCGAGTAGGACTCAGACATGCAAAGCCTGCCCTGAACTCACCAGCTGCATTTAAACTGCCCTTAAACGGCAAGGGGAAGTGTTGGAGGGAGGAAGTAATTCTCACTGCATTTCTGGCTGTCTTTGATTTATGCCACACAGTTATTTTGGGCAACTGTGGACCTGAGGTGCTGTGTAAGCAACTGCTGCTGAGTCTCAGCTGTGGCAAATGCTCACTCTCTGCCCCACACGGCTGCACTTGGTCTAGACATGGCTTTAGAGGACACTGTGCTGGGTGGCCTCTGAGCTGGGTGTGTTGTGGGAAGCAGGTTCCATGGAAATCCTGTTCTCCTGGCAGACCCCACCACAGCAGGGGCTATTCCCAGCAGCAGATTTGGATTCTCTGTAAAGAGAGGTGGGAGGGCAGGGTGGAAGGGAGGCAAGGATGAGATCTCTCTCCAAGACACTCGTATTAAAAGGTGAGAGATGGCTTTGAAATGGTGCAGGGTGATACATCCTAATAGAGAGAGAATCCACAAAGGTGGTTTTTACCAGGAGTCTCTGACTGTTTGCACCATTCAGGGCTGGACACTGACACATGAGCTGAGCTGCAGGCAGTGAGCCAAGTCTCTGAAGGATTCATCCCAGGTCTGGCCTTAATTTCCTCTTGCTGAGAAGTGCTTGTGTCAGGTCTTTGCACAGACACATTTAACAGGAGAGCAACCAGGCACTCCAAGGCTTAATGCAAGAGCACATGCACAGGGAAAGCAACTAAGAAGAATTTTGATTAATTGCCATGTATTAATTTGCTTCTGCAGTGGATGGAATATTTGCTTCGACCTTTTCAGAGAGAGACAACATGGAAATGTTTTACACAGTCCACCAGCCTCACAGTCAAGCCCATTTGCTGCTGGTTAGCTTTCAGTCCCACATTAGTGAATGAGCAGGACAAGTAAAAACATCTTTTCACCTCCTAAGGCAGCAAAGCTTGATGGTCTGGCATAAAAAGAAGTGAACTGTAACATTGGCTAGTTTAGATAGACTCACAGATTGTATAATGCCCTTTTAAAAGCCAGTCTATTGCACAAATCCTCATCTTGTGCCTTTTTTCCCCTCAAAGAACATTATTATAATTTATACCCAAACTATCTAATCAGATGTGGTGTCAGGTCTCAATAAGGAAGTGCAGGAACCCAAACTGAGCACAGACAGGTATGTTGAAAGCAAACACTTTCATCTTGTCAGGAGTGGTTTGTTTGTGTCTCATACAGAACTGCGAGGAACCATAACCACAAATACTTCACACGGTACTTTGAATTTAATAGCTCACATGGGCTACTGTCTGAATTACTGCCTTTTATTTTACGACTAAATTAATATTATATACACAGGAGCACATTTAAAATACCCAACAGGGTGAAAGAAATGATTGCTCTGTTGAAAAATATAAATTTTTATGCACAGAAGTTATTAGTAAAGCCACATTCCCCAGTCCATTAATGTGCACACATTTAAATTTTCCCTTTTTTTTTTCCTTTTGACCTTTCTTTTCAGATACTACAGCATGCTATCTTAAAGCTTTAATAAAACAGTAATTCACTCATGCTTTTTATGGCCTACTAATTTGTCTGTTGTGCCATATATTTGGTTTCATAACTTTTATATGCAAATCAATAAAAACTCCTTTGATATTTCATTTAAATCATTGAATAATTAACACATCCCAGCCCCCAAGTTAGCTACACTGGGAAACAGAGAACTAGCACACACAAAACTTCAAGTAAAATGGAATAAAAGTCAAGACATGGATAAATCTATCTTGTTTTAAAATGTCATTGGAGAAACTGTACTTCTAAAAAGGAAAAAAAGGGGAGAAAAATCTCATGCCTGGGAAAAAAACCCAACTGAATATGTGTCATAATTGTAGATGGGGAATGAAAGGAAATGGAAGCAGAGAAAAATATTGATGTGGACCTCTTTGGATATGTTATCCATATTCTGAGTTCTGAGAAGTGGAAAATGCAGTAGTGTGCTCATGGTTTGGGATTTTCCAGCCCACTCCTCACACCAGGGCTGTGTGTGGGTTTTGCTCCTTCCAGTGCAGCCCCAGCTTACAGCAGGGCACACATCCAGGCTCCAGGCATGTGGCTCTTTCCAGACTTTAACACTCTTTCACTCATAAGCAAAACTGTGGAACTTTTCCTGACTCCTCTAGGAATCACTCTGCTCCTGACTTCCTCTTTAGCATGGTTTCTCACAGGAATAGGGCATCTGTAATCCTACCACTGCATACAGGTCTTCTGGTAGCCTCTAAACCCAGGAGCCAAATTTACCTTTCATAAAGCTGTAAGATAATAATAATAATAATAATAATTTCCTGTAACGAAAAATACATGGACAAGCAAAGGCAAGAGAGGTGATGTGTCCCAAATGCAAAGAGTGAAGTCTGAGCTCGTGGAGAAGCCACCATAACCCACATGAGAGAGAGAATCTGGCTCAGGCAAGACTGGGTGCTGGGTTCATGTCAATCAGCTTTGAGCCTTGTTCCACAGATCTGTAATAACCACCCCAATCTCCTGGCTAGTGACACCCCACTAATTCTGAAGGCAGCTCTGGAATGGGAAGCCTGTGTAAAAGAGTCCTTGAGGCACGCCAGAGTCTGCAAATAGCCTGAATCCCAAATGTCAGGAGCTGACCCTTGGGTCTGCTCCATGCTCAGATGTTCTGGTGCCTGCACAGCCACACAACAAAACACCAGCTCAGCAGGACATGTGTATGTGTACATTTTTATTAAACAGAGAGGAGATCTCATGGATGTTAAGCCTCAGCCACCTGGGAATCTTCATCTGAGTGAGGGACAAAACTTCCTTCACACAGATCAAAGCAACCAAAAGCTGTTCCCATCCTGTGCTCCCCAGACTGCCTGTCCCTGTTGGGGACAACTTCTCCTTGTGCATGCAGGAGAGGGGACAGCAGAAGCTGGCAGTGCTGTCACTGCTCTGAGCCTTGCTGGGAGTCACACAGTAAAGAGAGAGCTTTAATCCCACTGCCTGAAGCACTGAGGGCTTGGTCTGTGAGCATCAGCTCCCAGCTGGCCTGGGGGGCACAGCCAGCCTGCACAGGGATCAGTTTGGCCATCAGTGTTTCATTACACTAGGGCACCTTCACTTATTGTCTGTTCAAAGGTCCCTGCTGGGCTGTGCCAATCCAAAACTGCCTGGGGAGCCCAAAAGACACCAAAATATTTTGAATTTTGCACACCTGCCTTGATATCATCTCCTCTTACCTGCAGTATCTGTAGAAAGAAGAGTCAACTGAGAAGAAATTAAGGACAGACTATTTCTTGCTTAAATAATGAGTATTTGTTTAATGAGCATCTGCAACATCCCATTAAAAGGGGAGCACCATACTGAAACAAACATTTGATCAATGAAGGATGCATGACAGCACCACAACATCTTGTATTTGTTGATGTCAACCACTGACAGAGAAATCCATTTTCCAAAGGAGCAATGCCTCACTCAGGGGATGCTGATTTAATTCTCTGTCCATCAGGAATTTTGCCCATGGTATCAGGAGGAGCAGAGATAGAGCAAGCCCCATGTTGGCCTGTCATTTCATCACCTAATAGTGAGGTCAAGGACAAGACAAAAATCCCCTGATCTAAACAGGCTGGTCCATGCATTAGTGAATGCTGATATTGTCTGTAGAGAGCTGGGACATGAGGCTAATGGTTAAGCAGATGCATTCAAGATTGAGGGTGCACTGTAAAAGCTGGTTGGTTTTACATGAGCATTAGAAGAGTGCTTGACTACTTCCCTCGCTATCTTGGAATAATTTTATGTTAATTCTTTAAATGTCAATTATTTAGATGTTTCTTTGCTGCACTTCTAGCTCCCAAGTAATTTCTTTTAAATTGTTGCATACACCATTTAACAGGTTCTGTGAAAAAGGTCCCATTTTTTTAATATTGATTTTCTTTTATATCTTTGTAGTACAGAATTAGCCAGGGCTTCAGTTCAGACTCCTATCTCTGGTTTGTCTTTATTACTTCTGGTACATTTTCAGTATTTTACATTTAAATTTGTGCACTTTATTTTATTGTGCTTGTAACCAGCTTAATTTATTTCCTTTCTCTGTTTCTTCCTTCTACATAAAATGGACATGCTCAATGGCCATCCACTATTATTGAACCAAAGAACACACAAAATCCAGGAGAGCACCTGGGGCTCCTGCATAGAACCCTGAGTCATGTACTTTACAGACCTTAGAGATTACTAATTTCAGAAAGTTGGGTGAAACCTGACTGGGTTTAATCAACTCATGTCTTTGTATGCTCCATCAATCTCAAAGTGGGTAAGAAAATTGCTTAATAAATTCTTTAACGAGTAGTGTCCCTGTAATTAAATGAGGGCAAATTAAAGAGCGCTGCAGTAAATGTTTTATCTGCTCTCCATCCTTATTAAAGCCAAGAGCCTTCAAAAGCTTTTCCAGGTATGTCCCAGGGAGCACTGGGTCTCACCTCTTTGCCTTCCAAGACCTTACCTACAGCAGAGCATGGGCTGGTGAATCACAGTGGGAGAGCACTGAGAGGCAGAGCCTGGCTCCCCACCAGGATGAAACAGACTGATGTGCTTTACTCAGGGTTTGTCTCACCAGCTTAAGTCCATAATTACTGACTTAAAAGGAGAAAGTTGCAAAGCACAAATCCAAACCCAAACCACAGGGCAGCTGCACCTCCCTGACTCCCCCAGAGCAGGGATGCACCACAGGCAGTGGCACCAGCTCTTTGCATGAGATTACACAGCAGTGGTCTCATTTTGGCTGGAATATTTTCTTTCCCCTTTAGAAACTCACAGATACCTATAAACCACCTTTTACCTGTAGCTGCATTCCATTCTCAGAGTGTCTTCAGACAATTTTCCCCCTTGATGTTTGTGGCACCACGTGGCATTTTCACCTCATGTTACACCACCAGAGCTGAAGTGCTGCTGAAGACTCAGGTCAGCAAAATCAGCCCTTTCCCAGCTGTGCCACCAAACCATCCTCTTTAGTCTCAGCTCTCTGGTAGTCAGAGTTGCTTCACCTGCTTCCCTCTCCTCAGCCCCAGGGAGTCACTGCCCAGGGGCCCTAAATCATGGCAAGGCATCAACAAGAGCCACTTGGGAACCAGGAAGGTTTCAGCCAGCCTGGCTCAGAGGGGACAGTGCCTGGTCTAACCACAGCATTGAGAAACCCTCACAAGCTCCCCGGAGCAGTAGGACAACACACAGAGAAAACAGCAGGACTGGAGCAACCAGGGAAGTGGTGTAAGAAAACACAGGGAAGCCTCAGATCTGAGCAGGGCACTGCCAGGACTCACCAGATTTCCAACCCCCCTTTTTTTGCAGAAGAGGAAACCTCATCCCTGAAAACCTCCTTGCTGAGTGGGTTTAGCAAAGTGCATCAAAGAGCAATACACAGGGATGTTAATGTAAAATAACTCACAGTAACCTGCAAAAACAGCAGCTGCGGGGGAGCCTTTGGGCCAGGAGACACATAAATGGGAAAGTGCCACAGGCCAGATAATCAGCTGCTCTAAATGGGGACAGCCACTGCAGGCTGATGGCTGAGAAGCCATCCTCCTCCTCCTCCTCTTTGTATTGGAAATCTGTCAAATATGTAGCAGGCATGCACAACTGGGAGTACAGCAATGCCCCTGTTTTGCTGAGGGCTCTTTTTAAATTTGTTATAATCTCCTCATGGGATGTAAAAAAAAAAAAAAAAAAAAAAAAAATTAATTCATCCTCTCTTTGAGCAATTGCAATCAAAGCAAAAAGCATGATTAACCCAAGATGTCCCCTGCTCTAAAATTGTATTCTTGTCACTGCTTGACCATAGTCAAAACAAACCTAATTGTCCAAACAAATAATGATGGCTTTAAGACATACATTTAGCAAATACAGGGGTTTTGCTTTGCTATTAAAATTTAATTAGTAATTAATATTTATGCAGCCATTGGCTGGAATTCTGCAAGTTACATAAATAAATATTAACTTGTGGATGATTTAAAAAAAAAAATCCTTGCATCTGTAATTTATTTGTGTGACTCTCTATTACTTATTCATTAATTCATGTATAATTCCAACTCCTCTTCATTCCAGATGGAGTGGGAGGGAAGAGGGAAACTCCCTTGGGACTGATGTGCATGGTTTTAATTCTCAATTTAGTCTCCATTGCTACAAATTAAACGCTTAAAAATCCTAAACAGAGTGTTTAGCAACGCTGGCGTGTTCAAATCCATCACTCTGCAAGAACCAGCACTTCTTTAGGTGTGTAATGGTACAAGTTGAGAGCAAAATGCAGAAAATCCACTTTTATATCCTTCTTTTGGCCAGGGAAGGAGCCCCTGCATCCATCCTCATGCCAAGGTCAGTGGGTGCTTGGTTTGCTCCAATGTAAGAGTTAGAGGAAAATTGAATGACTGAGGCCACAGCAAGCTTCTGAATTTCAAGCAATAAAAATTCAAAGGAGCACCTTCACAGGGGTTAGTTTGCTATTAATTTCTGGCAAGCCATCAAAACTCCAATTCTTTCTCATCCCAGAAATAGCTGAGTGGGAAATTCAGGCTGCTGAGAACAGCCCATCATCCCAAATGCCACACACAGGCTGCAGCCCAGCCTCAGCCACTGCCCAGGGAGGCATTGCTTCTGGCTGTGGGGCCCTGGTTGTCACCTCTCCACCCTCCTGCTGTCTCTGGCTGGACATGTTTTGGCAAACAACCCTTGCTGTGCTTTGCCTGGCAGCCTGCAACCCCGACAGCTGAGGGGAGGTGCATGCACAGGTCCCAGCATCACTGGAGAGAGGGAGAGGAGCTCCAGCTAAAAAAGCACAAGCTCCAGTCTATCACAAGCTCCATAAACAGTGCTATGTGTCACCTCTGCCACTTAAAAGCAGGTGTTTGGGACTGGTTTGTTGCCCTGCACACTGGGCCATTACCAAAGCCCACACGTGATTCCTCTCCCCAGGGTCCCCATAGCACTCTGATGTGTGACAGCTCTCAGGAGCCCCTGATTCCTACAGGGTAAATATCAGCTGAAAGAGAACAAATGGGGTATGGTTCGTTGCTGAAGGGACTAATTAAACAGTTAGAGAACAGTCCTCGGGAACAAATAACGATGCAAGGGATGTACAAGTGCCCCAGTGACACTGCTGACCTCATCTCACAGCTCCAGGACCACGTGAGGAGCAGAGGAACAGTGCTATGGGACATACATCTGGACAGCAGGGATGTTGGCTGAACAGCAATCCAGCACTAAAAGACTTGGACAAGAGGTCTGGAGCCAATATCTGAGAGACCATTTTTGCACATGTGTGCATTGTCTCCCTCCTTGCTGGATTTGGGATTGAAGGACTGTTGCAGCCCAGCTCTGTGGGACTGGAACGAGAGGAAATCTTAGGTTCAAAGGTGCACCAATGTCAGGCAAGAAGGCAAAACCCTTTAGGTACTGAAAACCAGCAGATTTGACTTCGCTTAGCATGGATATCTGGCCATGGGCATGACTATAAAGGCACTGTTTAGAGCCAGACAAGTGGAGTGAACACAACCCAGCCCTGAAAGGATCAGAGGAAGCAAAAGGGAAGCTACATATATCTTAACATTTTCCAGCTGTCCTGCTTCAAGCATTGGCTCCTTTCTGGGCTAAATTTCTGAGCTAAATGCAGTAATTTCCTAGCACTCACCTCCTGCTCTCCCAAGAGCTAGCTTATGCACACAGGCTTGTGTGACCTTAAGACCCCAATAATTGGGGGCTATAAATTGCTAAGAAACAGAGGTTTTTCCAGTTTAACCCACACTGTATAAGCTGCCTAATAATAACACAGCACCATGGGGTAGAACATTAGGCAGGAGATATGGTGGCATTAAGAGATTATATTGGCAAGCCTTTAGGGTGGATTTTGCACATCCAGATCAAGATCCCAGCAGCTACAATGATGTATATCTGCTCCTGGAGGAACTGAAATAAATTGAGGTACTGGCTTATACCTACAGCAATCCCCAAGGCACTGACAGCCCTCACTTCATTCTTAACTTAGAAGGAGAGGAGTTCCTAAAAATATCAATAAACTATCCACATTTTCTTGCCATCACTTGCAGTTTGTCTCTGTAGTTGAAGAGGATTTATGTCTCCTGGCTTGGGAGACTCACTCAGGTAGGGTTGGGGTTGCAGTGTACAAGGAGGACAGAAATTCTGTGAAATGTTTCTTTCAATCACAAGGCTGCTGCCTGGCACAGCCAGCTCCTCTTTCTGTGCTGCTGCGTTCAGGAGCTGTGTGGATCTGGACACAGCTCAATTTCCTGATTTTTCCATCCCATTTCATCATGGCAGTGATGGCTGGAAACACTTGTTAGGAGCACAATTTCAGTCCCACATTACCTGAATTCTGCTGATAAGATTAAGCTACAGTCCAAGACCTTATTGGTTTATATTTCACAGCTACCAGGCATGTCCTAGAAAGCAGCATCAGTGCTATATGGATTCCATCTATTACAACTGGGTTGTTGATAAAAATGCAAAGGTACCTTAAAACAATGCAATTTGAGGAAATGTCGAAGAAATTCCATCTAGATCCCTAAAAGAGTTTATGTATTGTGTTGTGGGAGATAGCAGAGCTGTAGTGTTATTGAGCCATTTAAAGTTATATCCCCCATTACTGGCAGAGAGCCCACATTTATCTGGGATTTCATGTGGGCTGACAATGCTTCCAGCTCCACCTTACACCAGCAGCATGCTCCAAGGACGAGGGGTACCCCAGCCTGCAGCAGCATGCACCTGCTGCCTGGAATTTTGGAGTGGCTGCAAAACTCTTTCTAGGGGACAGGGAAGTAGGCAGAAAGTACCCAGGCACCTTGTTCCTGCCTGAGTTCAAAGCCAGTCCTACGAGGCTGTGCTTTCTCTGTTGTGCTGTGGTCCTTAATCGGCAGCTACTGGCTTCTTGCTACTACTTATTTTTCCTTTCCTTTCTTTTCTTCTTTTTTCTTTTTTTCTTTTTTCTTTTTTCTTTTTTTTTTTTTTTTTTTTTTTTTTTTTTTTTTTTTTNTTTTTCCCTCTCTCTCTGTCTCTCCTGGAAACAGCACGCTGGAAATCTCCTCTGCCTCAGAATTTGCCTCCCACTGAGATGGGAGTTTCAAGACTGTACATAACGATGTTAAAACTGTGTTTCCCTACCTGGTAAAAGTTCCACGTACATGGTGCTTGGCACTAGAGACAAAGGCAGTTCGTGACTGCAAAATCCGGCGCATGTTCATATTTCACACTTCATACTCCGTGCTGCTGCTGGTTTGTGCTTCAGGAGCGAGCGGAGCGCGGGAGGAGCGCGGGGAGCGGAGCCCCAGCCCATGGC
The DNA here is from genome assembly GCA_013400435.1 of Pycnonotus jocosus. Taxonomy (NCBI): domain Eukaryota; kingdom Metazoa; phylum Chordata; class Aves; order Passeriformes; family Pycnonotidae; genus Pycnonotus; species Pycnonotus jocosus. The sequence goes on from VWYP01024732.1 coordinate 97,035, forward strand.
CGGGCGTGCGTCTCCCTCTGCTGCCACGAGCGGGCTACTGCTGCCACTAATGTCACTGTGTCACCTCTGCCACCTCTGCCACTCTGTCACCTCTGCTGCCACTGCTGCCACTAATGTCACTGTCACCTCTGCCGCCTCTGCCACTGCTGTCACTGTGTCACCTCTGCCACTGCTGTCACTAATGTCACTGTGTCACCTCTGCCACCTTTGCTGCTGCTGCCACCGCTGCCACTAATGTCACTGTGTCACCTCTGCCACCTCTGCTGCTGCCACTAATGTGACTGTGTCACCTCTGCCACCTCTGCCACTGCTGTCACTAATGTCACTGTGTCACCTCTGCCACCTCTGCCACTGCTGGCACCTGTGCCACTGCTGCCACTAATGTCACTGTCACCCTCTGCCACCTCTGCCACTGCTGCCACTATTGTCACCTCTGCCACTGCTGCCACTGCACCTGGGACAGGGACCGCAGCCACCCGTGTGACAGATGGGACAGGAAGAGCCGCATTTCCACTGGGAAGTGCTTTCCAAGGGCTGGAAATTAGAGAGGAATAAAAATCTCCATATCTTAGATCATTCCCCATAAATTCCTCGGGAGGATGAGAAGATGAGCAGGAGAAGACGAACAGGGTCATCATCTCATCCAGTGCACAGAGCTGGGATGTCCCCGTGGGTGGCTGCAGGAGCCACTGCCCTGCCCACAGTGCTGGGACAGCACAGTCTCAGCCTGGAGAACCAGAGCTCATCTGCAAGGGCACATTCAGTCCCACCCCACTGCCAACTCTCCCCACCCCTGAGCCCCACAATGTCTGCCCTGACACAGAGGACATTGGGTTGTAATGTTTCCCTTCTGAGAAGCAGCGGATCCCAGTTCCTGCAGAGCTGGGACAGCCCAGGCACTCCTCTGGGAGCATAAACTCTCCTCTCTCTTTCTCATGGGGTAGAAACCAGACCCACTCACTCACCAATTAAAGAGGAAACACAGCTCCTTTCCATTTATTCTACAAACTGCCAACAAAAGTGGAATGAAAACTGATCAGCTTAATGCCCTCACCTTAGAAAAGGACATCCTCACTGGAAAAAAGGTACAGAAAAAAAATCTGCTGCATACACACAACTTGCAGAGTTGCAGGGACTTTACTTCAGAGCTGCAGCTCTGGGCAAGGTCATCTGGTGAAATGTGGATAAAACTTCTCATATCACTCAGAAAGCACAGGGATGTCTCTCAAGAACCACTTCACAAAGCATTTCCCTGCAGGGTCTGCAGCTCCTCTGGAGTGATGTAGGTTACACTTGTGGGGCAAAGCCTGCAGAGCTGTGTGACTCCTGTATGGCAGCAATTACAGAGACTTTGGAAATTGAATCAAATCAAAAAAAAAAAAATCTACTTGAGATGTTTTTTGATCCATTGAGTCTGAGAGTGCCCTTCTACTTTTACTGTGTCCATGCCCTCAGCATTCCTGGAGGCAAAGGAAGCACTGTTATCTCTTTGTGCACCACAGAGAACTGGGAGACAGAGGATTCAAGACCAGGCTTTTCAGAAGTGCCTGGCAATTCTGAGTCCTGTACTTAGGATGTACTGCTTTAGAGACCCCTCCTTGCAGAGCTGAGGTTAGCAGCTTTAGCTTGAATCCAAAGTTGCCCAAAGCTAAACAATCAAACATGAAGGTGCTTTAAAAAAAAAGAATAAAAAGTCACCAGACACTGTTGAAATGTTGACCCAAATTACTTGCCCCAGGTTATACAGGAGAGATTGGGATGGGGCCAACTAGGCTGAATTGCCACCTGAAATGCTGAGTAGCATCCAAAAAGCCCAAGTTCCATGCTTTGGAGCTCTGGATGCCCCCACAGGATGTGTGTCTGAAGCATCCAGAGGTCAGCCCTCGAGTCCTGCATGGCTTCCTAACAAAGCACACTGTGTGGGGCATGCAGGGCTGTACAGCACATGGGTGGCAAGAGGCCAAATTCCCAACTAAAAACAGGGCTCCTCTGAAGCACATGGAGCTATCATGAACTTCAAAGCTCCTTTCTTCCTCCTCTCTTTGTATTCCCTGAACAAAGGTTTACACTTAGGCTCCAGCAACATTCTGCCCACTGCTGACTGACACTTACCTGTTATTGTAATGCCTTTGCTGTGTCATCCAGAGCTGACCTTGGGGAAGAGATCTTATATATATTCATAACTCCATTTAATTTCATCATTAGTTCTTCTGTGTACCTAATTTATCACCATAACTATGTCAAAGAGGGAAGCCTGCAATTTCCTTGCCAATATAATGCTGGTGCAGTAAGAAGACATCAGCAGAGCAGTTACTAATCTGCTGTTCTGCCTTCCTGCCTTGCCACCTGGGGATAGCTCCAGGAGGCAGGTTTCCTTTCTCAGCCATGCTGGTCTGTTAAACTGTTAAATTGAATGAAGTTGTTGCTTCACCAATTACTCTATTTGTATCTTAAATACATGAATAATGCTGGGCTTGAAAGTGGAATACTTCACTAAAGTATCTTTATTTAAAAATTAGAAAGGTGTTGAGAGAGCTTTAGAATCATAAATCACAATTTGGATGTGACAGCATTTCAGCAAGAACTGATGTATAAACTCCCCAGTCGATTCCAAGAGCATCTGGATCAGTGGTTAGCTTAGGGTTAGCCCTGCTGAAGGAAACGCTGATGAAAGAACAAGATTTATCTTTTGCACAGCTGTCAATCTGCCAATCTTAAAATATACCACAAAAAAAGCCACAAAATCCCCACGTAATGGGCACAGACATTTCAGTCTGGGGAGCACAGTGACAAAGACTAAGGACACTGGGCAAGGTGGTAGCAGATCTGAGCTCAGGTCCCATCACACTGTTCCTCACACACCATAACAGAGCCTCCCATCACTGCAAGAGTCACCAGTGGCTTCCAGGTGCTGCTCCCTTGTAGCCCTGACTGTACATCTCAGGCTCTGCAGCCACCATGGTGCCCACAGTGCCTTTCCAGCAGTGCAGCCCTGCTCCCAGCAGCATCCTGGTGCTCTGGAGAGCTCCGTGCGCCTCCCCAGCCATCCCTGCTCCCTCCAGTGCCCAAAGCTGCTCCTCGCAGTCACGTCGAGGAGGAGGGGCAGCAGCTGCCAGCTGTGTGCCTACGTGCACAGGGACACTCTGCAGCTCCTCTGCTGCACACACACAGCCCATGGGAGCACCAGCAAAACGTGCTCTGGGACCCCCTGGGTAAGGCAGGGGCACGACCACAGCCAAGACAAATTCGGTCACGCTTCAGAGAGTCACTTGTTTAAGGATCTGGGGGCTCACAGCAGATGCTGTGATGTAGCAGTACTGCCTGTACTTATCAGGCAGCAGATACAGCACCAAGATGCCAGGGTGGTGCCCAGGAATGCTCAAAGGAGCTCTGTTTGCCACGCAAGAGCTGGAAATGTGCACAGATGTCATTAAGAAGCCCCTCTCCAAAGCCAGCCTGAGTGAAATGGACACAGAGCTGACCCTCTAAACAAGGCTGGAAAAGCCCAGAAACACGTGGAAAAACAGCACCAGAAGCTATTTACAAGGAAATGCAGAGGAGGACAAAGGACAAAGCAGAGGAGGAAAATCTGGTGAAAAAAAAATGTACTGCATATGCTTTACTTCTGAATGGTGAAGGGCAGGGTTTATCAGCAAATAACACACAGGTCAGCAACAGTAAGCACTGCAGGAGAAATAATTATGTCAAAGCTTCAAGAAAGAGAGGGGGGAGAGGTACTACTGATGGGAATTGATATGAATTCAGAAGAAAGCAGAAGGCACGGGGACTGACGGTAAGCAGGGTGAGTTCCCAGATATTTCACAGCATCACACAGAAAACAAATCAAACCTGCAATTAAGCAAAGCAAAATTAAAGCTTGGCAGGATCCAAATACCCCTGAGGAGATTCTAAATTACACACAAGATGTTCAGACCTTCTGAAAGTGCCTTCCTTGACACAGCTGGACATGTCCCCATGGGTGAGAGGGGCCTGGAGAGGTGTCAGGAGAGGCTGCAGAGCTGCCTGAGACACAGCTGCCACAAGGGGACTCTGCACAGCTGAGTACCAAACCTGGGACTGGATAATCCTGAGACAGAAAGAAGAAGCAATAGGGCTGCCACCGGTGTTGGGTACAACAGCTTCAGTAAAATTGTGTAACTTTGCAATCCAAGTGAGACCAGACCTGGGATGAAATATTCATATGGTTAAAACATGAGCAGAATAAAAGCGTGCAACCACAGACTACATCCCCAACCTCCTCACATCCAAGCTGCTGAAATACTCCCATTTTCAGGCACATGAGCAAGCAGCAGGCACTTCCCTGAGTATGCAGCACGTTAAGAGAAAATATAACAAAAGCAGCACAACAAATACCAAAGGCAGTTCAAGGCAGCCTCCAGCCATTGCACAGTTATCAGGGCAGCAGAAAAGCTGCACCTGAACAGATCCAAGCAAGCTAAATATTGCACTGAGCACACTTCCAGCCAGGTGTCTACCACCAAAGAAACCTTACCTGGCTTGGCAAAAGTGAAAAAAGGACATCCCCAGTGTTGGATGGTAATGCTGAACATTGGCATAAGCTCCTAGGCAAGGAAAGTGGACTTCTTGCCTTGTTAGGAGTACCAGGATCCAAGTACAGATGGCTGAGACTGTCATTTGGGATCAAAGGTAGAGATGCTGCCAGCAAGACACACTAACAAGACTCTCAGGGACCCATGTCACTGCTGATGACTTTTGGGGTAGAGATGAACAGACAGCTTGCTGGAAGCTGTGACAGTGGCAGGGTACAACTGGCCTTGTCAGCCAAAATAACAGGAAAGCAATTGGACCCATTTGACAATACCAAGCTGAAATTGTTGTTGTTGCATTCTTCACTTGGTGATCTTCCAAGGGCAGCCTGGGAGAAGTTCAAACCAGAGCAAAACATTCAAGATGCAACCAGCTGCCAACCACTGCTGGATGCCCCAAAACACCCTCAGCACTTGCCACTCAAGGGGTCACATGGAGCAGCAACTTGTTTGGATCAGTCTTGTGAGTTATCCCTGCTGAAGCCAAGCCTGACTGATGCCACAACAAGTGAACCACCCTTCCCAGGAATATTGCATCAGATGTGTCTTTTGGCAGCACTCAGCCCTCTCCCCCAGCTGGCAGCCCTGGCACAGGCAGCCTGGTTTCATCACCAGCCTTACCTGCTGCACCATGGGCTGCCTGCCTACCAGCAGCTGCCCCTGAGGAGGGGTTCACCCCACACTCAGCTGACCCTGCCAGAGCCCTCGAGGCTCAGGACCTCACCAGCACCTCGGTGAGTGCTCATCAGTGGGGAGCCAGCCCTGGCAGTGCAGCACTAGAGATTTCTGTGTGCCACATGAGCAGTGGGGCACCCCTTCCTAAAGGATGGGACAGTCACCTGGAAGAGGTGGCTCTGGCAGCAGCAGGAAAGCAGCTGAACTTTAACCCCTCCTTAGGGCTGGTCCCCATGGAAGCACAGGGAATTTTGCCACAGACATCCCTTGTGGGCAGACAAACAACTTTGAAGAAAGAAAGCCAAGTCCTCCACGGGGCTTTGTTGGTCCAATATCCTCCCAAACTCACCTGCTGATGTTTTCCAAGCCTGTAAGTGGAAAAAAAAAAAAAGTAAAGTGGCAGGACTTACTGCACAGCTCAGGGGAGATTGCAAAAGCAGCCTGAGGAAGAGGGGAGCTCCCAGCCCCACACCACGGAAGGGAAAAGGGGAGCCCTGGGGGCAGGAGGATGGGCAAAGCTCCCTCAGCATCCCAGCAGAAGGGGAAGCCACCGAGTGCCAGTGAGCAGAGAAACCCGTCTGCTTCCCCTCCTTCCCCACAGCGTGGAGCTGCATTGCCTGGTTTTAGGCAGCTTTGCAGCTCCGGGTGTAGCTCCCCAGGGCTGCACCCCAGCTCTCAGCAGTGTGGGTGGGATCTGCAGCAGCCAGAGGCATCCAATAGCTCCACCTGGCCATAAAGCACAGGTCAGACTCTGAGCTGGTTGTTTTTCCAGCTCAAGGAATGCAGGTGACAGCCAATGTGCCATAAAGCTCATCAGTGCAGAGCTGCATGAGCAGCGCCTTCAGTGCACACTTGGACAAGCAGGGCGAGTTTGTGCAGCAGTATCAGCACTTTGGGCCATAGGATTTGATACTTTTGTTCTGGTTCTGGGAACCCTAAAGCTGAATTTACTGTATAATCAAATGGCAGGACACAAGAGGTCTGAAAAAGCAGTAGGTTCTGTGTCCCTGCTGGGAAGGCAGGAATGTGTTCAACCCAGTGAACAAATTACAGCCAAACCCCTGATAAAGTAGAGATTCTCCTGCACTGTATCTGCACTTCTAAACTGCTGGCAGGAAATTGCACCTTGGCAATGTTTTCCCATTAACACTCCTTATTTAAAGCACAGATTCTAAAATAACTCTCAGCGTTCAGGGCTGTTTAATGTCAGGGGTTGGGATCCAAGCTGGGCACATGTAACTGCACCAGAACCATCAGGGCTGCTTCTGCTCCTCATCCACATAATGGAGACAGTAACTTTGCATCCCCCACCACAGCTGCCACGAGCACTCTGAGCTTTGGAGACCCAGACAAGTCTGCTTCCTGCAGCTCAGCTGGAATCACAGTGCCCACAGCAGTGCAGCTTCTGAGATGACACTCTGACATTTTCAGCTGAGCTGGTACAGCAAAGCAAACACTTGGCCACCTGGATCACCTCTGGACACTGTGAGGGGTGGAGGAGCTCAGTGACGTGGGACCTCCCAGAATGGCATCACTGCCAGCCAGAACTCACCAAGGCAGCTCCTCCTGGAACGGCTTTGAAAAGGGACATTGCTGTGACCACTGATAACAGAGATACAGACTGTAACAGACTGGTGAAATGCAGTGATTGATCTGCCTGACTCAGTGCTCTAGTTGAATATAGAAATAATTTCTTTTTATTCTGGGAAAAGAAGCTTTTGTGGAGCTAAAAAAAAATGGGGAAAACTAAAGGCAGCACTTCAATGAAACCCCACAGACACATTTCATCAACAAAAAAAAACCCAAAATTGAATCTCTTTTTTCAAAAACCAGACGTTCAAAAGATGCCTATTTTGAGCAAAACACAATTTCTCTTTGCAAAATCAAAAATGCTTGCTGGGGCCCCAGCACCTTGCCTGTGGGAGCGAGCAAACACCAGACATGCAGGAAATTCTGGCTTTATTTAACTAATTATATTTCTTTCCTTTTCCTTCTATATTCTCCAAGGGACAGTGTGCATGTGATAGGCTGCAAAAGCCACAGGCATACCCTATCTGTGAAAGTGAAGTCTCCAGGCTTCCTGCCTGGTAGTGTTGTCTCTCTGCACTCTGGGATCTTCTGTACAACTCAAGTCTCTTGATCTCATGTGTAAAGGGAACTGTGCTGCCTCTGCTCTTGCTAATGCAGCCCACCATGGTTTGGCAGCCTCCTCTCCATCCTTCTTCCCAAAGATACTCCTCTTGTGAGACAACACTACTAGGAGAAAAAAAAATTATTTCCTATCAGTAAGTGCCCATATTTCTCTGAGAGTAGGCAGACCAAGACACAGATGGGCAAAAAAAAAAATTCTTTTTGATACCTTGGTGAGCAGCCAGCTCATGACCAGAACAGTGGAGAAGGAATTTCTGCCTTTCTCTGCCTGCCCACAGGACATTGAATTAAAAACTTACCACCAGCAGGGCCTGGCCCAAAGCTGTTGGCCCATCCACATCAGTTGTTTGGGTCCTCACTAAGAGTCAGAATGAGCCCAGGTTGTCTTCTTTCAGCATCTTATTTGCCATAGCCAGTCTGATGAACTGGTGTTCTGGCAGCTCTGAGCAGCAATAATGCAGATATCTACCCTGGGAGTGTTAAAAAATATACCAAAAGTGAAGTTCTATATTTTTGTGTTTGCCTATCTGCATTTACATGCCATCAGCCAGGGCTGCTGCACCCTCCTAGACCCCATGGGTGTCAGGGGCCCAGCACCACCAGCCATGCTCATTTGGATATTTGAGCATTTTCTTCAGCTATAAGAATGCTCTTTCCTAGGCTTAGATACACACTGTATGGCATTTGGAATAAATACCTGCAGCTGCCTTTTTGATTTTTTTTCCCTCTTCTCCTTTTCCCAGTAACATTATGTTCTCCTAGGGAGGAAAAACATTAGCTTAATGCTTGGGATGATTCAATTACTCAGCAGTAGGTCAGAGAAAAAACAAACATTGGATGCTGCTTCTTGCATCCTCTAAGCAAAAGCCTTGCTGAAGCACATGTGAACTAGAATTTCAGACAGCATCTTAGGATCAGTCCAAAAATACTGAAATAATTTGCACCCTTCTTTAAAATGCCTTAAAAACAAAACAAAACCAAAACAGAACAAAAACTTATTTACAACCAGTGGCTATACAGTCATATTCTTTTAAAACATCTGAATTCATTACTTACTATCAGGCCTAAATATTTTTCCTCACTACTTGGAAGGAGTGGTGAAATTCAGCTAACACATACAAATCCTGAGTTTCATTAGGAATGATGTCTGCTTTTGGAGAGTCCCATTCTCTGAGCAGATGTTCAGATAAACCAGAGCCAGATATAGACATCTCCCACAATCTTCTTCATGATTTTATTCAGATGAAGACTGTGTGGCAGCATTTGCTACCCCAGGTCTACACTTTCCTTGGATGTTGGCACACATGAAGCGTTGCAAAAGCTGGTGAGAATTTATATTCACAGAAACATTCACACCAGAAGAATTCATGCTGTCATCATACTGGAATAGGAGAGGACAAAGTGGGAGGCCTCAAACAAGGAACAAAAAAAAAAATACCCAGGCAATCAGTCAGACCAATAATGAAGAAAAAATGCACTTCTAAGAAGCGTGAAAACACCAATGTGAAGCAAGGGCAGGGAGCTGCACTGTGACCAAGAATGAGGAATTGATGCAACAAAGAATTTAAGCCAAATTTTGATGCAAAGCCAAGAACCTAGTTTTAAAAAAGGCTTTATTTTAGCTTTTCTATGACACAGAAACCCCCAGACTTTCCTCTTTAGCACTTCAAGGCAGCAGCACTCAGCCTCAGTGCCTGTGCCTGCCAGGATTGAGCCCAGCACCTCCCTCAGCTCTGCCAGGTCAGGCTCAGCTGCAGAGCCCTGGGCTCATGTGCCCAGCCAGGCAGAGCATCAGCCCTCCCAGGCTGTGGGCACAGCTGCCTGAGAGCTGCCAAAGAGGAATTTGGGTGTTTGCAGCAGCCCAGCACTCACAGCGTGCAGCCAGGGAGAAAAGGGAACCTTCTCCTCACATCTTAGAGCCAGCACAACTCACCAACAGTGCTGGTCCACTCCAGCTCCCTGCCCTGAAATGCTGCAGGAGGAGGAGGGTGCCCACTCACCAGGGCACAGGGTGGAGACACAAAAGCAGGGCACTGCTCTGTTGTTCCTTGCAGGGCATCTCCCTGCTGTGTTCCTCCAACAGTCTCCATCACCCCAGGGTGAGGGTGGGATGGGGGATCCTGGAAGCTGACACAGCCAGCCACATCCAGGTCTTGGATGAGGAGTGAGCAGGTCACAGGGCAGGACGTGGTCCCCAAAAAGCTCTTTTGCTCAGGTGTGCCTCCAAAATGCACTTTGGGAATAGTCTGAGCAAGATCACTCCTGCCTTAAATTGCTCCAGGAGGATGATTTAGTTATTTTTATAAACTCCTGGAGAGTTATAGGAAATATCACCCTGAAATATTTGTCACTGCTGTCTGAGCTGCAGAAATGTTCTCTTCCTGGTAGTGTTTGTAAGGTGCACAGTGAGCATGGCTGTGCTGGTTTGATTCCAGGGCAGAGGCAGTAAATGGGCTTGCATATGTACTTTTATGATAAACCCAGGCTGAGTTATCTGGGAGCTCCCAGATGGCACACACTTCCCAGTTTGCTATCAGAGCTGGATGTGGGCATGTGCCAGCCCTTCCCTCCCTCTGCCAACACACTCTGATTCCACAAAAAACCATGCCAGCACGTATGACAAAATCTGCAAAGGAGGGCAAGCGTGGACAAGTGGCACAAGAAGCAATGAAACAGAGGAGGTGCAAACTCAGACACCTCTCTGAGAGTGGGACACACAAAATACTGTGGGTATATACTGACTCTTGCAGTATTTTTTCTTGATTTTCTGTGTGGGGCCTGGACCAAGTATCCCTCAGAGGAATGCAAACATTTTTGGAGATTTCAGTGGGAAGCTGAATCAACTCCAAAAACCTTTGTTAACAACAGACAAACAGAGATTAACAGAGAGATGATGTATTTTATGGAGATTCTAATTCCTGCTTCCTTACTTTTAGTTTTTGAGGAGGTGCTTTTTAGGAACATGCACATCTTTTCATATTTCCACTACTCAAGAATCACAGCAGAGTAATCATACATGGAATTTCACAACTCTGGTGCCTTATTTTCCTGTTGTCACATCCTAAATCATAAGGGATAAGAACAGAAAGAACAAGATTGCCTGAGAACTGAGATAAACCTCCTCCTCTGGTTCACTGTGTGCTTAGCAGGATTTGCAGATACAGACTATCTAATCACATAAATGGAGTGCTGGCTACCCATAGGAACACCAGAGAGAGCAGCAGGCAATATTTTGCTATGAAATGATCAGTTTGGTAGGTTTGAAAAAGGTTTGGTTTACCTTGGCTTTCTACCCTGTATCTTTTCAAATATCTGTTGTTCTGGCTGCAGTTTTATCCACTGTGTACATATCTTAGGCTGAATATCAGGGAAGCTGATCTGGATTTCACAAACCTGGCAGAAATTCATCTCTTTCCAACAACAGGGCTAAGGGAGAAAACACCAGGTTTTGCCCATGCAAAACCCAAAATTTCCTTTCTTGTGTCATTTAGGGACAAGACATGGATGCAAGCAGTGAAGTAAATTCTGGGTCATGAATATGGGTTTTCCCAGGCCCATGAAAATCTGTCCAGAGCAGCCAGTTCACAAGTTACCTCCTGACTTTGCTGCTGCTTGAAGAGGGAAATACAGACTGCAGGGGAAGAGAGAATTTCAGCCTAAATTCAGCTCTCAAGTTCATGGGCTGACCATGGAGTGGCCTGGATTATTTCCTGGGGGAAAATTAGCAAGAATAGGATCCCCAGGCTAATGTTGTAGTGTAATGCCTGTGAAGTCTTGTCCTGCCTCTCAATGGGATTCTTCCTTCCCTGGGAAAAAAACTCAAGGTCACTGGCTTTTTCCCAGCACTGCTCTTTTCTTACACTTAGAGCTTCCTAAACCCTAATTGAAGGTGCAGACACTGCTGGGTGGATGAAATCAAAGTTTCTGGAAAAAAAAAAAAAAAAAAAAAGGAGATTAAAGATCTGAAACTTCTGCAGTATCAATATATTTAGGAGCTATTTCTGTTCAAAGGTGAGACATGGCAGAGAGATGGGGAAATGTTATTACTGTGGGCAGAGAGGAGAATTGGAATGAATTGCTCAAGCACTCCTGGTGAGCTGCCACCCTCACTTAAAGCAGCTCTGGGAGGTTTGGGTTGCCCAAGAAACAAAGAGACAGAGAAGTTTAGGAAGTGGGGGTCATTAGTCACAACAGAGTCACCAGAATTTTCCTTGTCTCACTTCAGTTTATTTGCCCAAATAATCCACATTTCTGAATAAAAAAGTAGCTCTCCAAGTAACTCAGTTTTCCCGAGCTGGGCACCTAAGACAAGGTTTCATTAGCAATCTAAACTAAAAGCTGAACACCTGCCTTATTGCTGTCAAAGAAGCCCAGGTGGAAAGGTTAGAAATGTAAAGAGATCTACACATGTAAAATCCTGAAGCACAATAACTTCTTGTACCAAGGGTACAAGCTCCTAAATGGGGGAGAGCACTGCATTTGTCTGCCTGACTCACCAGCAGTACCCAAGGCAAGCAGCATATGCCAAGGTGCCAGAAGTTTGGAGGATGTGTGTGGGTAACATTGGGAGGTCTGATCCATCTCTAATGGTTTTACTTCTTCCTTCTGAGCTCATAGCACTGCAGAGCAATCTGATTCTTATCCATTTTGAGTCCCTACCCATTGCCCCCAGTGTTGTCTGCACAGGAACAGCAGGTATCGCTTCTCTAAAATCCTGTGTCCCATAAAAGGTCATTGAACTAGATACACTATTCTCAAAAAAACCAAAAAAAACCCTAAAAAATCTCAACCCATGAAACCAGAACTATGCAATATGAAAGTGTCACCCTGTCACCAGGCTGACCCACAGCAAATACTGGCCACTAGACTCACGCACAAAAGTCCCAGAGCAGAACCCAGCACATCTCCTTCTCCTTCACCCCTATCGAGGATTGTCAATGCCTAATCATAAAACAGTCTGAAGCTTGAGCCACAAGAAGTGAGGACTCTTTGGAAAATCCTAATATGCCTGTCCTCATGTTCTAGGAGGGAAACCTGATTTTCCAAAGGCCCACATATTCAGTGTACATTCATTTAGCCTTTCTGCATAAATGTAAAATTTCAAACACTGTGTTCACAGATCCTGCTCTGGCTGTCCACAAAAAGCCCATCCTTGGCATGTGATAAACCTCGCTCTACAACCTCCCCTGAATGCTTGGTCTTTGCCAGAGCAAACATTCTCCAGTCCTTTTTGTGTCCTTTCAGGGAACTTGGTCTGGTGAAATCCAGCAACAGGATGAAGTGCAGAAAAGGTAGACACAGACAGCAATGGTCAGAAAAAGCAATGTGATGGAGCTCTGCTCTGGTCATTAGGAGGAGTTTAAAAGGGTTGTGGTGAATTCACTGGGAACCAAACAATCTGAGAAGAGGCAGAATTAGGGTTGCAAGCTTTGCTCAAAACTAATTTCACTCTCAGTGGGGGATGCAGGCCATGTAAAGGAAAGCAACATAGGCAGGTAAAGCTTGTCCCAACACTAAGAAATGAGCCCTGCAAGCCAGGCTAGCAATGGTTAGAATCCCATAACTGCACCTCCCTGAAATTCAAACAAAGCCAAAAAGAGGTGGTCAGAGCAGGATGATGCAGCTTCCCACAGGGTTGTTTCACAGACAGGGTGATCTGGGACAGAGCTGTGCCCACATGGTTCCACTGCCTCATTTCCCTGTAAAATGCAAAGAGCACATGGCAACTAGGAAATGCAAGCCAATTATAAAGCAGAAAATCAAATAGCAGTGCCATCTGGTATGATCAGTGTCAATCACTCCCCATTTGCAATCCCAGTGCAAAGACAGAGATGGTAAAGAGCTGTCAAAAGATAATCCCAATTGGAAACTGTCATGTTCAGATTTTAATATGGGAAGAGGTCATCCTCACATCCTCTCCAGCACCCTGGGAGAGGGCCCAGAGGTGGGGGACATAATTGGTTCTGCTTTAATCTGAAGCAGTTTGAATAGTCAGCCCACTCAACCTGGGAAGTTTGGGATGCTAACACAGCCCCAAAACCTAAGAAAGTGCTTGTGGTCTGAAATGAGCTCTATACCCCTTATAAGAGCAGCCTGGATGACTACCTGTGGGGTTTTTATCTTCTTTTCTTCTGTTAGAGCCAGGATTAAATGCTAAAGAGATGGATTTTCGTGTTCGGACTCAGTTGTTTATTAATTCTTATCTATGGTACAGTCTCACAAGCTGTGAGTTCTAGCTAACAAGGTGAAAAATGGCTCTGTTTCTATCTCTTTCCAAGGTCCTTTAAGCACAATTTGTCCAATTATGAGAGGACACCTAAATTATTTTTACTTTTAACCCAATAACCAACCACCTGTGGTCAGCAATGCAGATTATTCTATCCAATTACAAGAAACCACCCAAACCCAAGAAGAAGAAGGTGAAAGAAGAAGAACTTAGCCTATGCCCTAAAACTACCATCTTGCTTTTTATATATTACCATATACTAAAACCTTAACTCCTAAGTTTTTCCACCCTGTGATATTCTATTTAACTACGCACTCATACTCTCAGTACAATCCCTCAATTTTGGAAGCCTGTTCCACAGCCTCAAGTCAAATGTAGCGTTTTCTTGAGGGTCAGTGCCTGTTACCACAGAAAGCCTAAAATTCTCAGCTTCCAGGGCTCCAACAACCACCCAGACCTCCATTCATGTCTTTTAAGAGAGCTCTTTTCAACGGGGCTGTGCCAGTCCTGAGGAGCTCCACCCTTCCCCTGAGCAAACACACGCAGAACCTGAATGAGCCTCTATCTCTCTGACAAATCAGGCACTTACTGTTTAATTACACAGATGAGTAACGCCAATGAAGGGCTGCTTTTTCTTCGGAGTTTGTTACAGGGGAAGGGATGCGAATTAGGCTGTAAAACAAAACAACTGTGGTGTAAATAGTGTAATTGCTGTCTTCTCATCTGTGGCAGTCAATGAGCTGTTAAGGCATTTTACATGGCTGCCACCAGCCACTTCACCATCTTGCAGACTCTGGCAATAAATAACTCCCTTGCAAATGAGAGAGAGGGAGATGTACTCCAGTGTGAGCCCCACAGCTGCACCACATCAGCAGGGACAAAGGCAGTGTGGAAGATGATGCAGGCACTCACTGGTTAACCCCAAGAAGAGATGGACAAGTTGAGGCACGCATCATTTGGACATTTCCTCATTTGACAGCTTAACCTAGGAAAGTCCCCTGAAGGGACGTTTATTGGAGGTCACAATTTGTACCCCAGGTTCCTCACAGAGCCTCTGAGCTCATATAGCAAGTGAGGGGGATTTAGGCAGTGATTTCATTTCTCTAGTCCAGTGTTCATTCCCAGCACTGCTGCAGGGCCATTCTCCTTTTCCTCGGTGCAGGCAGCTCAGTGGTCAGTGGGGTTGGGGCTCTCCTCCCTCTGGGTACTCCTCACACCTGTGCAGCCACAACATTACAGGTATTAGGGAAGAAAGTCAAACCAAAACCCAGCCTGCCCTGCAGAGAGTTTCCCCAGCAGGTCAGAGGCAGAGAGGAAAAAAACCAAAAAGGCTTTTTCAGCTGTTGCCCCAGGGTCAGAGACCTCATTTGACTGTTCTCAGAAAACTGAGAAATTAAATAGGGCTGTGAGTGGTTTGTCATGTTTTGCCCCAGGGTGACAGTGATGACTCAGAGCACAAAAGAGGAATGAAGACCCCAAAGGCCCAGGTTTTCTTCTTACCCAGTTGAATGCCTGAGCCTCTCCCTCTCCATGTAGATTGAAATTTGACACTCAAAAATTTGACAGTGGTTTTCCTGCTGCTAAGAACAATTTCACAGAATCACAGATTGGTTTGGATTGGAAGGAACCTTAAAGTTCATCTCATTCCAACTCCTCTGCCATGGGCAGGGACTCCTTCCACCAGACCAGGCTGCTCAGAGCCCCATCCAGCCTGGCCTTGGACACTCCCAGGGATGAGGCATCTACAGGTTCTCTGGGCAATGTGTTCCAGTGTCTCACCACCCTCATTGACAAGAATTTCTTCTTAATATCTAACTTAAATCCCTCCTCTTTCAATTTAAACTTTTTAAGCCTTGTTCCATCATTATATGCCCTCATAAAAAGTCTCTCTCCAGCTCTCCTGTAGCTCCCTCATATAATGGAATGTGCTATAAATTCTCCCCAGAACCTTCTCCTCTCCAGGCTGAACACCCCCAACCCTCTCAGCCTGTCTTAGGAGAGGTGCTCCAGCCCCTCTGATCATTTTCACGGACTTCCTCTGTGCTTATGTGACACCATGCAATATAATTTTGATAAGAAAGCAAACACACATTTCTACCCAGACCACAAAGAAGGGGCTGTCGTGCTGCCAGCATCACAGGCAGGTGTTCAGGCCTAAGATACCCTGTCCTGTCCTTCATCCTCATCCTCCAGAAGGAAGAGCTTTCACCCAAAAATGAGAGTCAGGGCTCAAACCCCTCTCATCAGCTGCATAAGCACAGCCTCCTTCTGCAGCTCTGGCTCCAGGTGCCCTTCCTGAACAGCAGCTGGGGCTTGTTGGAGCAGCCAGAGCCCCCAGCAAGGTCAGCCCTGCTGAGAAACCAAACCAGAAGTAGAAAGAAAGCACTTGGTCTGTGGTCACTGCAGAGCAGATGGGGATGAGAGTGAGGAATGAGCACCTGCACCTCTCTGCCTGGAGGTTTGTGAACCTGGAGCCAGGTTTGCTGTCCTGAACAAGAGCCCTGAGTGTGCCGTGCCAGCCTCCACAAAAAACTGAAGGACCTTACCTCCAGCTCCACCCTGTTTGGATCCACACCCAAAAAAGGCATGTGAATGTACCATGAAAGAACTAAATCAGTGCTTTTATTGTGTTCAAGGATGGCTAGCAAGGGGGCTGTTTCCTCTAAATCAGTACAGATTCAAAAAGGTAGTTCACATCCAGGTCAGGCACAATAAGCACATGTGCTTGAGTCTTGGCTAGAAACCATGGCCCAGGTCTTTCCAGCCTCACTTTTCCATTTGTGGCACTAAATTCCCTCCTGGCCTGTGGCAGCATGGCTGGAGTTACTGCCACTTTTATGTCGATCCTCAGAGAAGGATTTAGTGGAATCTCTGCTGACTCCATCAACTCCACATCTGACCTGCACAGAGCAGAAGCTGAAGGCATTGCTTAAGCTCTCCCCAGATAGTATTTACTAAATGTGAGCAACCCCCCAAAAAAGATAAATGGCTTGTGCAGGCATCCTCTCAGGCCTCCTGATACCACAGCCCATAGCTGTTCATTTTGCAACTGCCAGCAGCCCTTTTATATCTTCCTTCAAACAACAGTCAGTCATTTGTCCAAACAAAGTTCATCACCCTCTCTGATCTTTACCTCAGTGCCTGGTTGGGCAGGTTGGGATGTCCAGATCCTCCCAGGGCCGGTGATGGCTGGAGCAGAGTGACCACACAGTCAGTGAACAGTGAACAGGCCCCTTGCACATCCCACAGAGACACTGGCAAGGATCATAACCCTAAACTGACCAGCTCAGCAGATTTCAAAGCACTTAACACAGGCAAATCAGATATATCTGTTCAATGGAAGGACACAAGGACAAAGATAAACATCCCCAAAGGCCTCTGGACACTTAGTGGGTTCTGCAAATGGAGTCACACCACTCTCCAGAAGTATGGCCAGGGGTTGGCCCTCCTGGTTGCCCCTATCATTTCCCCAGTAGCTGCACCACACCAATACCTACTAGAGCAAGGGAGGGTGACAGTGCTTCCTTCATGCAAGCTGGAAATCTTGAAAACTTCTCTGCTTTTTATCAATATCAGCAGCATCCTGCACCCTCTTGGAGAGCACCAGGGCTGACTGGCAGTGGTCCAGCTGCATTGTTGAGCTGAACCTTCATGAGCCCTTGCTCACAGAGACTTGGTGATTCTCTGTTTTTAATCAGATCTCAGATTTCCTCTCTGCTATACTGATTTGTGATTCTAAAAGTGGCCTAGATTCACAGCTTCCTTTTTGACTTCTCGGAGGTGTAATCTCATCCACAGCAGAGAAATCTAATAAACTTTATTCACCTCAGTGCAATGACACTGCCTTCAGCCAGCTGCAACCCCACAACTGGCCACTCATTTCACACCACATTTCAGACACTTCAGCACATCTCTTTGCTTCTGCTTCCTTTTCTCATTTGACTCAAATTACTTCTCCCTTCTATGTTCTGTTCACATAAAACCTGCATTTCAAGCAAAAAAAAAAAAAAAAAAATTAGAAGAAACTTTTTTTCTGGCCTGAAGAAGGCAGGAAGGATTGAGGTTCTCAATCTCACCTCCAAGCTGAAAATTGGAACACTCTACAGTTCCCCTGTCCCTGCCATGGCAGTGAAGCCTCCCACGCTCCCTCCTGCCCCTCCCAGGCAGTCCCTCAGGCTTTATCTGCCCCCTCCCATTCCAAGTGCCTGACTCCTCTGGCATTTCTGCTCACCTCCCACATTACAGGCGACCCAGACCTTTCCATGCTGTCCTCATTTGCTCCCTTCAGCCCCAAGGGACTGCAAATGCCCAAGCTGTGGAGCTCCAGGGCACAAATAACACTGCCTGGTTGAAAGCTGGTGCTGGGCATTCTGAGCATCCAGAGCACAGAGCCCTGCTGAGCATCTCTAATTAAAAAGCCTTCAATTAGCCTTCAAAGCCTAGTTCCTTCTACCTCTGACCATCAGAAGATCAAAAAAAACCCAACAAACCTCCAAGACCAATCAAGGGTAACTAGAGTTCCTTCTTGTAGAACAGAGGTGAGACAGTAGCCCAGAGCCCTGTGACAGCTTTAATCCAGCTGTTTGAGGCAGCAGCTCACCCACCAGCTCACACCTTTCATCTGGCTTGTGCTCTGTGGAGAGCAGCTGTGTCTTCACAACTCATTAGACCTTATCACACTGCCAGGTGATAAGAGGCAGCCAGTGTAGACAGGCATGTTTGCACCATGCTGCATCCAGGGTGGCTCTCCACGGGTCCAAGGCAGCCCCCTGGCTGGGGGAAGGCTCCAGCTGCCTCACTGGGCACAGAATCAGGCTGTGCCCCCAGTGAACTGCAAACCTGCTGGCTGCCAAAGGCTTCTCTGCATGGAGCTGTGAGCACGGAGCATCTTCACAACCCTTCAGAGCAGAAGTGCTGCACTAATGAGCTCTGTGTGGGTATGTCCAGCTGGGGCTATCTGGGAAATACCAGCTATTCCCAGCCAGAGGGCTGCAGGCAGCTATCACTGTCCTGCTTGTTGTCAAGCTCCTTGAGTGCAAAGAGGCTGGAGTAGATGCATGTTGCTGAGCACAGTGCAGCAGCAGATTCTACATCTTATGAGTAATGCAAGTTTGAACCTAGCTCTCAAAATACATGTCTCACCAGCTAGGAACTGCTAGACTCTAGTTATTCTTAGCCCCCAAGTCACTGTGGTAAGAAACTAAATGGAAATGATTCCCCACAAAAAACATACTGAAATCAAAATATTTATCATGCTGCTTCTGTAAATGAGAAAAGGCTCTTCATTTTCATGGCAGACAACATGCTGTTTTTATAAGAAACCACTTCATGACTGATGTTCACTCATCTGGAGTTTCTGGAGGGAAAATGAGTGCAAGGTGCTTGTCTCTGCCTCCACACTCCCATCTGGGATCACCTCTACGTGTTTGATGAGGAATTCACAGACCAGGCAAAGCAGCTGCACCAGACATGTGGGATCCCAACACAGAGAAACTACCACGCTACAACAGTGCCCATGAGCACACTGCCTCCACAGGGAGGGAATGGAAAGAAGAAGTCAAATGAGTAAATCCCATGCCCAGTGCGTGAGACACAACAAATCTGCTCCCCTGGGGCTGCATTGTCCTGCCCCAGCTGAAGTGCCTCTAGTAAGGTGAGCTCAGTGGAGAAACAGGCCCCTTCCTGGCAGAGGTGGTGATGCAGGTATGAGACGTGAGCTTTCCATTCCCCATTCATGTACAGCTTCATTCACGGAGTTGGAAAACAGAGCTCAGCACCTACACACCTCCGCAGCTTTTGTTTTACAAGCTCGTCAGATAACGGTGAGCTGAAGCTTTTGTGCTTGTCTTTTAAAAGCTGATGACAGCTTTAAAGACCAGTTTTCCTAAGCCCTGAGCAGATTTCTTAATAAATAAAAGAAAACTGAAGTCAGTGTAACAAAAGATCTCTCTCCCTGCATGTCTCATATGGATCACATCCTCAGAGTGTCACAGCAACAGACAATTCTTGGCTACATGAATATTCAAGGATTCTCAACAACTTTCAGCAGCACCTACAGAATTTGGTCTGACTTCCTACAGGATGGCCTTTGGAACTCAGGTCTTTGCTCTGGAAAAGAGTCACAAATCTGCAGCCAAATGCAGCCAGCAGTGCTGTGCTTTGCAGGATCTGTGCTGTGCAATTGGGAGACACAACATGGACTACTCATCCTTCAGCTCTGGCAGCCTGAAATGAGCCATCTTTACTTGCTTGCTTCAGCCACAAGAAGCCCTGTTGGGGAAAGCAGGCTCCAGTGCTGTAAAGCCACCTGTAACCCCTCAGCAATTCCTCTGAAAGCTATGTGAGACCCAGGTAGAAAGAGGATGCTGGAAATGCCCTTCCAGCTTTCCCTCTCATGCCATTGTCTGCTACCTGCAAGGCAAGGACCAACCTCTGCAGCCAAGCTTTTCCCTTCCTGTGTTTGCCAGCTTCAGCTCCCCCCTAGTCTCTCTCTGCCAGACATGTAGGGGACAAGGAGCACTTAAAATTTTACAAAGAAGAGGCAGAGACGACCAGACACAGATGAATCTCTCAGTGCACTCAAGTGCCCACGCTGCTTTGGCTTTGCAGCTGCTGACAAGAGCCCCCTGCAATGACCCATCCTTCATTCTGAGCCTGGCCTTGGGGGAGAGAACAGATTTGTCCAGCCCGAAGCAATTCACAGCACAACACCAAGGGCAGGAACACGATTTTCACTCTTTATCAAAACAGTCAGGCCAAGGGCAAGGCAATACCGTGCAAATGAAACAAGCATGAGGCAGCACAGGCTGGTAATAGCAAGGGAACAAGAACTAGGCAGTGATTTGAAGTTCTCCATCAAGTAAGGGGTATATCCTGCCCTACCCTAATATAACCCTCTCGTGTCTTATGACTCAGATGCACCGAGAATTACCACTCCCTTTTGGTTTTCCTCCTGCAACTGAAAGAAGCATTTTCTGCTGGCCCATGGCAATGTTAAGTAACAGCCTTTCTCAGGCTGGCTCAGCTGCCTGGCCCCAGAGGCACAGGGTGGGGATGTGGCATAGTCCCCACACAGCTCACCTGCTGCAGGAGGGATCACATCAGCCCATAGGCATCCAAGAACACAAGCAGGCAGGTCCCTTGAGCAGGCTGGACTAAGTACACTGCTCCCTGAGGTTAACCTAACCCCTGGGGCTCAGTGCAGCTCTTGTGTGACTGGAAGGAGGAAAGGTTTGTTATGAAAGCAGAAGCTTCCACCAGTGAAGTGTGGAAAGCTGTCAGTCCTCCTTACCCCATGCTATTGCTAACCCTAGCTCTGAGTCTCTGTCCCAGCTCCACTGTTAAGATATTAATCAAATTCAGCTCAAAATTAGTCTTTTCTTCAAGCAGTTTTCTGATGAGTAACCAAGGCACATTAGTGGCTGAGTCATAAGGAAGCAAACCTTTGTGCAGCAAGAGCAAGCTATGGAAACTCTCTGTCACATCAGCTTTGTGACTGCCTTCAGATGTTTCCAAAAAAGCAGCTTCTCTGTACCACGGTTAGCTCAAAACCTGTCAGTGGTGGGGGATAAATGTTTTGAAAATGTTATCAAATGATTAAATGGTGCCTTAATTGCAAAGAACAGAAGCAGAGCTGCTCATTCATAGGCAGGTTGTCTCGTCCCATGGTGCATGATCCCAGGGGAACACAGGAGATTTGAGTGCTCTTGCAGACTCTGTTGCCCTCTTCCTCTGTAACTTTGGAAAAACCAGAGTTTCAAAGTCTAACACCAACCTGAAGGTCAGTTTTTAAGAGAAGTTTGGCACCAAATTTGCTGAGCTCTTTACAGCTTTGGGGGAGAAGGCAAGAACTCTTGCTGTGGGCCCACACATGCTCTGTGTCCCATGGATGGGACCACAGCCTGTCTCTGATAGCAGTGACCCCTTGTAAGGACATGGCATTCAATCCAAACATTTCTGATCCATGTTCATCTCTTGGACTTGCTGCTCCACTCTAGACCTTTGTGATTAGGAGCCTCAGTGGACTTTTCTCCCTTCAATTTCTCTAACCACTTTTTGAAGAACTTTATTCTTAAGCATGTACAGTGAACTCTACAGTTTAAAACCTGACCATGTAAAGAACAGGGGTTTTGTTTAAAAATTGTTACTGAAGAAAACTGAGTTAATCTTAGGACCTTGAGTTCTCATTTGACAAGGAAAAAAATGGATAATTTTGTTCACTATTGCACCTTCTCTATTGCACTTATGACATTGCAGCTTCAACCGCAGACCCTTCCAATCACCCCTCTTCCTTCTCAGTAAAATCTTCTCATGAGAAGAGGTCCTGTTCCTATTCCTGTTCCTATTCCTGTTGCTTTTTCCACATTTTTTACTACTTTATTTTAGGGGTTTTTTTTCAGCAAGGGAGTTAAGAGCTGCTCAGGGTGTGCAGCCTCCCAGCTGGGAGTGCAAAACGTTTCTAGAGTAGCTTGTTATGTTCCTCCTTTTTTTTGGTGCACTTTTCCTGTTTGAACAATACCTAACATCTGGTTTGACATTTTCTAATTGCTGAGCATTGAATTGACATTTTCATGGGGTTGCACATGATGAGCTGAAGTTCTTCTTCCTGAGTGGTAATAGCTAATTTTAGACCTTACTGCTGTGTGTGGTTAGGATTGTTTTGTTTTCCTTAAGTAAATGAATTACATCTGCTATTCTCCCATTCATCCAACAACCTCTGTGAGATCCTTCTGTTAATCTTTACTGTCAGTTTTAATTTTTATTATTCTCAGTTAACTCTGTATCATCAGAACTGTTGTCATTCACTTCTTTATCCACTCCTCTTGTAGATCACTTATGAATATGTAAGAAAAGCAATGCAAAATAGCAGTCTGCTGGAAACCTAGAATATCCTGAGCTGGAAGGGACCCACAAGGATCATCGAGTCCAGCTCCTGGCCCTGCACAGACACCCCAAAATTCACACCATATGTCTGAGAGCATTGTCCAAATTCTTCTTGAGGCCTCCCCTCAGTCTCCTCCAGGCTGAACCAGCTGTAAGTCCATTCCTCCACAGTTGTGAAATATTTTTTTGCTACATATACTTTAACCAGTCATCAATCCATGGAAGTGGCTTCATATTTACCCCTTTGACTACTAGTTTAATCCTCTGTTTTTCTTTTCTACCAGTTTTCCAAGGACAAGATGAAGTTTCCTCGTATAATTTTCCTGTACTTTTCTGACGTTAAGATCTCCAGAAAATCTGCCCTTTCATCACTCTTGTGTCTAAAAATATTTGAGAAATGCAAATAATAAATACTAAAAAAAAAGAGGTCAATTTATACGAATGTCACAAACTGTCAGGGTAATTGCTGATGATAATCAAGTGCTTTTGTATTTAGAGGCAATTCCATGTACTGAGTCATACATTTCATCAGCTCTTCTGCTGAAACAGATCTTAGTGTTCCTAAATATTAAAGCATACGCAAAGACTTTGACATTATTAGAAAAGGTTTGTGTTGCCATGTGATGTTATGGCATAGGAGACCACTCATGCCAGGCTCTGACAACTGTTGCTGCACAAACTTTTGCCTAATGCTAATCAATGAAACAAATGGGATTAAAACATCCAAGTCAAAATGGTTCATCCAGTAAAACAACTGATGATCAAGCAAGACTCTCACTATGGTTGCTTTGTTTTCCAGTTACAGACAATTATATAAACAAGGGCACAAATATTTACATTGCAAACACACTGTGTCTTAGGCCAGTGGTTTGCTGTGTTTCCAAAGCAAAAACCCAAATTTTCCTTACATTATGAGTATAACCACAAAATGTACTGAGCAAATATGTTTCATTCCCACAAAACTTTGTGGACGATTTATAACAAGCTATCACTAATCTGCATACTACCACTGCTTTATGTGCTTGAGCAGGAGACATTTTTCTAGTGTAGGAGTACCTCAGGCATCCAAGGATAGGCTTTGGAAGTTGTATCTTCCTCCTTTTTACATACAAGGAACAGAAGTGGAGAGTTAGTCAAAACATAATTTATCACAGCATGGACCTCAAGTTACCTGTAAGGTCCAAGTTCTTCTTGGCCTACTTGTTTGTTGATCATGAATTCAGCCAAGAAAAGGTCCTTTAAAAACCCAGAAGTTACAGGGATTAGAGAAAAAAGTGATGAACCACTTTGGCACCAATAAAATGGTGGCAAAACCTTTTGTTACTGGGCTTTAAACTGAGACCCTTTGGCCTTGGTGGCAAGATGGACATCCCTCAGCCAAGAGAAGGCAGAGAAACAAAACAAGCATTTCCTTGGAACCACAGTGGCAAGGAGAGCAGGCTGACTTTATCCTCACAGTGGATCAAACCATGGCCCTATTTATTTACAGCCAGGCATGATGTATGCATGTACAATCAAATCAAATATCCCAAGCTATTGTTGAGTAGAGATTATGGGGTCAGCCTTTGTTCTGCTGCATGCACCAGCCTTGAAAGAGAGCCTTTGTGGAGGAAAAATGGCCTGCTGTTCATATCAGTTTCCCTCCCCAAAATGAATTCTGCATTTCTCCCAAAGACATACACTAGGCCTAAGTCTTGCTCTCACAAAGGGGCTTTGTCTCAGTGCCTTTGCTTAGAACACAGATTTTATTTATCAAAACTGTGCATGACACTTGGCGCCATGTTGATGCTTAACATGCAGAACATGCTGCTTCTCTGGGAGCAAGGGCAGTGAAAATAGTGATCTTAGAGGAGAAGGAACCATGCCTTGTCCTGACATGGTAATTCCATCCATCCACCATCTCAGGCTGAGTCACTGCTAGCTTAGCACCAACCTGTCTCTGGAAACAAAACCCCATGCCTTGCTCAAAACCACAACAAAGACCTTCTGGGGAAGATGTGACAGCTTTTTGCAGCTATCATATACGTTTAATCAGTCTATTTCTAAGTCACTTAGCTAAAACTTTCACAGGCATTGATTCAAAGAGTGGGCAGTGAACCAGGCTCTGCAGGTGGTGGGGGGCTACCTCCACTATGAGGAGCAGGCTGGAAGAAAGCCCAAAATATAAGACAAGCTGTACTGGGCCACACCAAAGCTTCCATTCAACTAGACCCACATTTATTCTCTGTAAGTGGCCAAACCAGATGTTTCATAGTTGCTAGTCCTGTCTAACAATTAAGAACACCAAGCTAATAATAAATAATTATGCTATAATTAAGTATAGCATATAGTCATATCTACCCATGACACCTCCTCCATCTCCAACATTTTGCGCCGTAGGAACTTCCAGAGCCAGAAATATTACCTCCAGAGCCCTCAGTCTATCTTTCTTCCATGAATTAGTCTCCACTGATTTTTACTGCTGATAACATCCTGCAGCAGGGAGTTTCACTACTTAGGTCACCTGTTGTGAGGAATCATCTCTTGTTATTTACCATGAACTTGTCTTCTGCTGTTGGCTGAAGTGTTGTTTTTTGGTTGGTTTTTTTTTTCTGAAGTTCTACATCTTTACTGGACAAGGCACAAAATAGCTGGATTCTGTTCTGCTGGATCAAATCACAAAGCCCAAGTGCTTCCAAAAATCCTCTCCCAGGAATGTAACATTATTTTTGCCATATCTGCACATCCAATACTCTGGGAAGGGTTAAGAAGTAGGAGTTGTGCCATTAATGAAGTAATTTTGTTATAACCATTCACACCCATCTTAAGCTGGTTGGTTCTTCTTTCTGTAGCAGTGGATTGATCATCCAAAAGCTGATGGAGGGAGTTTCCATTACAAGACACAGGTGAATCTACAGAGAAACTCCTGCCTCAGAGTGTATAAAACACTCCAGGTATCCAGGATGCAAAAAGAGAAGGGAAGCCAACAGTGAACCACAACCAAGGCAAGAGATGTAGGCTGAGCCTGACGTGAGAATTTGAGGAACAAGGAGGGAGCCAAAGGAGGGGTGATCTATCTGAAAGCACCCCCATGTTGTGAGAGCAGCTGTCCTTGATAACTACCCAAAATGAGAAGGCAAACTATATATCACAGCCTTTCTTCACTCCTTCAAGCTATAAACAGATGTTTAAGTAAAAGGAAAGGAGAATTTAGGATCAAACCCCTTTGTGGTCACTGAAATTGGCATCAGCTATTGCAGGCAAATCCCTCTTCAATCACTTTTCATAAAGAAATGAAGCTCCCTTTTAACTCAGCCTAGAATTTTGGCCTTTCATCTCCTGACGGAGATAACACTTTTCTGACCATTAAAACCCTTCTTCTGTTCCCCAGTGTAAATGGGTTTATTTCTCATTAATACCCATTTGTTCTTGTGCCAGCACAGTTCACACACTTGAATGACCAGAGGATATTTTGCTCCTGCATGGCACTGGCACCTTTCCTGAGATATTCAGATATTCAGATTCACATGCCCTCTCAACCCTCATTTTGTTATGTTTTATCAGCCAAAAGTCTTTTAATCTCATGCTGTAAAACCCCACTAGCATCCCCTTTCTCAGCATCTATCCCACTTTAAATTCACCATTCTGGGAATTATCGAGAATTATACACAGGATTTCAAAGGATGCTCCTAGGTGAGTTATTAGCAATGGGAACCTGAACTCCAGCAACTTGGGCATAAAAGCAAAAGGTTTTCTGACAGAACTGGAAAGATTTCCAAGCTCTGGAAGACTTAGAAATCTTTACATCACCTGGATGAGAGATAGGAGCAGGGAACCAAACATCTCCTGTCTGCCAAGTCTGGCTGACAGATGTGTGAATGGGATACCTGGAAAAATACTGTCTCCCGAGTCTGCAACCAGTTCCCTCATCCATAGCAAGTGACAGCAAGCGTGGCTTTGCTGTGTACCTGGAAGAATACCAGGAAGGGCAAGGAGGAAGAGATTTATAAGAAAACCAGAGCACTGAATCAGAACAAAATTACATCCCGTTAGTCTGTGCTTTGAGTGTGCCTGAATAATCAGTGCCAAAACCACAGTGCTCTAAAAATCCATTACATGGGAAATACAGCCATTAATCCTAAATTGCTATGAAGGGAAGAAGGCTTCAGTTTCTGCTGTTCTGAAAGCCCTTAATCTCTGCAAAGTCATGTTTGAGGTGCAGTTGCTGTTGCTGGGGAAGTAAACATGATGGCACACAAAGAAAAAAACGCTGTCAAGTGGGGAGGAGGCAAGAGAAGCAGATGAGCCCTGATGAAACAAAGGACTCTCGCTCTCCAAGTGTAGCCTCCAACAAAACAAAACATGAGGCAGAGTGACTGAAAACATCTTAGAAAAATTGACTGTGCTTAGCTGCGTTATATAGTAGGACATCTGTGTGTCTTTATCTAAATTACACAATCTGAGGCGTTTCACCCATTCAGTGTCTCTAGGCTTCTTAAATGAGAGGGGAGGTTTATCTTCCTCCCATTACAACTGCAAATGTGTGTCTAAATCCTCGTGTATGTGTACACCATTATTGACTTACAAATACTACTTTGCTTCTCAGTGTTCTTACTCCATCTCCTGTGGTTCAGGGAACACTAAAACACGAAAATTATTTTGCGCTTGATAGTATAGATAAAATCTTTTTCTTTAAGGTTCTCAAATCTCTTAGGGCCTCTCCCTCAGGAAAATTCAACTCTTTGACAACTGCTTTGCAACTCAAAGCCAAAAAGCGCTTTTCTTCTGTGCTCTGACCTTCGCTGTAAGCATTGCAAAGCTTAAGTGAAGAAACAAAAGATCAGGAATCCTTCTGTGCAGTACATGCTCTTAACCTTCACCACCGCTGGAAATGAGTCCTGCTTTAATCTGAACAGGGACAAACACAAAACCAACCCTCGTCATCAGACCTTGGGACAACAATTCCTGCAGCTGTGCAGAAATGACATTCTCGGCATGGCAGATCTCTATCTAAAACTCTGCTGCTTGGAAGGAAAAGGAATGTCTGCACAAACACTCATGTCTCTACATTCCTGAGCTCTACTGTAGCCCTGCCTTCATGTCAAAAACACCAAATAAATGTTTCAGCCCTCCCTGAAGAGCAGGGAACAACTGCAGATAAAATATCAGCAACCTGACATAGGTCTGTGGACAGCAAGGAAAAAGAAAAAAAAGAAATCAGAAGAAAAAACCTTTGATTCATATTTTTGGCATTTAGACTAGATGGTCATTGTAGGTACCTTCCAACTGAAATATTTCCATTTTCTTCTATCCTATTCTATTTAATATTAGTGTAGATAGTGAGAACACAAAGCAATACAAGCCAAAATTGATCTGGAAGTAGCTTGCTCCAGTGAAAAAGCTGCTTTTTAGGACCTCAATCCAGCCAGGGCAACAATTCCCCTGAGCTTCAAAGCCCCATCTTCCAGCTGCTGTGGTATTTCTTTCCAGCCCTTTCACTGTGGGACCGAGCAGCCAAGCACGGGTATGCTGTTGAATAAAAATGAATTTGCTATCAGCTCTTTTGCCCAAACCAAAGAAAAAAAATGGCCAGCTGGAGGTTAGAAAAGCAAATAGTGGCTCATGGTATAACCATGAAGAACCAAAGAAGAATTTGGGCCATGTGGTGGAGTTCTATGTACAGATTTGTGACATCACTGGCACTGATGGTAATTCAGACCATCCAACAACAAATTCATTGATCACAGCCCCTCCAGGCAGGCAGATGGAGAGCCCAGGGAGAGTTCAGCCTGAATTTTGTGGGTGCAAGGTTCCAAAGTGCAAAGCACACTTCAGATATAAGTTTGGGGATGCAAACCAGCTACTGCACCCCCTCAGCCACACCATGTGTGCATCTAGCTTTGGACATGCATGCACAGCGTGGCTTTATCCCAACAAAGGAGCACTTGTGTGTTCACTGCTCACCCCCACAGTCATATCTGCTTTGGCCAAACGGGATTTTGGTGAAAATGTGGGGCATTTACACAGAGTTTCATTTTTTCTCTTTGTCTTGTCTTTTCTGAGCTTTGCCCCTCATTGCTACATGATGAAGACAGCTTTATGGCCCAGCAGTTATAATTTGTCCTCCATAAGCAATTTTTACAGCTGTGTGTACTGTCCTTCTACATTCAAGCAGGACTGACAAGTATCAAGCATTAGAGTAAGAATGAATAAAGCAGTGAAACACAGAGGAAGAAGAACTCCCTTGCTCTTCTCCCTGTCTCTCATCTGCCCCTTACAGTGATCTGTAAGGTCATTGTGAGCTGCAGGTCTCCTGTGTGTGACCCAGCACCCCCATGGTCACACTCCCTGCTACCCCATGCTCCTACAGACAGAGCTGAAAAGTGGATTAAGGGATCTGCTTCCCAACTTCCCCAGCACCCAGAGTCACCATGTGGGACAGAGGCCACAAACCTGATGCTGAAAATGCCTGAAATGAGTGTATGAATGAAGCAGCAGGAAGAAAAACCACATGGGCCACATCAAGGTGTCCTACCTGTCTGACTTCCATATGGCAAGCCCTGTCAGGACTGCTCCAGAATACAAAGGCAGCAGACAAAGGAGTGTAAAAATGCTCTCAAGCAAGAAAGATCTGGGTTCCCTGTTCTTCCATACACCAAAGCAGCAAAAACTTGCAGGGAACGGAAAAAAGGCTAAAGCAAGAACAGCAGCAGCTGCCAGCAACAATTACTATTTCCCAAAAACACAAATAGTTCTTTCAAAAGCAGTTTTATACCCTTCAGAGAACGATTGCAGGGGACACATCCATTTTTCCCACTGTGTAGATTTGTAAAGCTGAGTATGTACCACCTGAGTATTGCATAAGATACCAATTAGAAACATTTGTTTTGGGCAAAAGAAGAAACGATGAGCCACTCTAGTTAGCTGCTGTCTCCGAGAGAGGCAGTCTTTTTCCATTTGTTTTCTCTTCCACTAAAAACAGAGGAGTGTTTTACGAGCAAACAATGAAAGCTCACATCTCATTTTCCAATTTGAAGTCTCAGAAGTACTCAGCCCTGTGTTCTTAGCCTGTAACTATCCTCCAGTCGCTTGTAATCACACTCAGTGGTCTCAGCTCAGCTCTCAGTGGCTTGCAGCAGCCCTTTGCAAAACACTTTATCAGTTATTTCCCCCCTCCATGATTTTCCCTGCCAGGTTTTCTCTGGATGGCAAAGCTTAGTGGCTCTGCCTGAAATCAGAACTGACTCATGCCCCTAATGCCTATAGGAGACAGCACTTCTGACCCACGAAAGGAAACACTTTTCCACCAAATTCTCTCCACTTGGCTGTTAATATTTAGCTTAACTCCACTGTTTCCTTGCTCATCTCTAGAGCTGATGTGTTTTACTAATGGAAAAGACATCCTTCCCTTCTGCTGGGTTGGGTGGCCCATTGTGTCCATCGAGCTGAAGTACCACAAGATGTTAAACTTGTACTGACTTTTGTTTTAGGCTGTATCTCACTAGATGTTTACATGGTGATACACTCAAAATCTGTGCAAAATGCTCAAATATTAGCTTTACTAGCCCAGTGCAAAGTACAAGATCCAAGCATTGGAACAGGCTGCCCTGGGAAGCAGTTGAGTCATCATCCCTGGAGGTATTTAAAGGCATGTCGATGTGGCACTTCGGGATGTGGTTTAATGGTGGGCTTGGCAATGATGAGTTAACGCTTGGACTCAGTCATCTTAAAGGTATTTTCCAACCTGATCGATGCCATGATTCTATGTTAAAAGCGAAGTGCTTACATTGCCGAGGCCAGGATGCCGGGTGCCTAGAGGAGGGTGCAGGATCCCATGGGTGTCTGACTGCCCGGACAGCCTGTCCCCAGCTTTCGTGATTCCCCTCAGCTCCCAGCCCCGGGCGGTGGATCCAAACCCCAGGGAGGGTCCCCGCTCCGGGCAGGGGCTGCACCGCTCTCACCGGGGCAGCTCAGCCTGTCAGGCGGCTCAGCCGAGGCGGGACAGCCCTCGCCTCCAGGCTGCCCACGGGACACAGGAGGAAGGGGCACACTGGGGAGCCCTGCGGGGTGAGCAGGACCCCTCTGCAGCGAGGGGGACACAGCGCTGGCACTTCCCCGGGTATGATCTGCCAGGACGAGACCAGGACACGGCAGAGGGGCTGCCGCGGTAATACACCCGGCAGAACGCCGCTTTGGGGCGGCGCGGAGAAACCCCCGGCCGGGAGGAGACAAACTTCCCCGGCGGGGCCGGTCCGG
>VWYP01024735.1:4966-15562 GCA_013400435.1 Pycnonotus jocosus
CAGGGTCTCCCGAGCTCCCAGGGCAGCCAAAGAGATGCCCTGGGTTCCCACAAGTAAGGAGGCTTTTCATGGGCTCCTCTTGCTCTTGCCTTGTCCCTGCCTGCTGTGCCAGGGTCAGAGCCGGAGCAATGGGACTCTGCAGCCATGGCTTAAACATTCCCCAAGTTGTTGTGGTTGTGTTTATTCTTCCCTGACTGATTAAGAACAAAACCCTGGAAACCAAAGGAAAGCAGGAGCTGGAGTGAGAACTGTGGGGTTGGGGAGGCTCACTCAGAGTGCCCATCACAGCTGGCATGTGGAGTCTCTGCAGGTGAGAGCAGGAGCAAAGAATTGTCCTTTTTCCTCCTTCCCAGGGATGGTCCTGGCTTTACTGTCAGGTTTGGCTGCAGAGCAGGTGGGCTGAGAGGGAAACTCCACGCAGGGAGGGTTAAGGTAATGGAGGGTGGCAGAGAGGAAAGGCTGTTTCCCCTTTCCATCCAGCAAATCTCAGGAGGATAAAATCACTCAATCGAAGCTGGACTTACAAGAGGCTTGAGGTGACAGCAGCAGGATTTGGGGGAAAAAAGCAACCTGCAGCTGGCTCTGCCAAGGCACAGCTGGCATGGTCAGGGGTTTACACCTGCTGGTACCTGTGGGGTGTCACCTTGGGATGCTTTGGGGCTCAGCCCAGCAGCTCCTGTTTGCTCCTGCTGAGGCACCTTTGGCCCTCCCTAAAGGCAGGCTGTGCTCCTGATGCCACATCCAGCAGCACAGCCCGTGCTGGAGCACAGCCCTGCATCCCAGCGAGCCTGCAGGGGGTCACCAGGAATTGTTTCCTCTCCGTTCTTGTTTTTGTTTAAAAGGCAGCCTGGTGAAGTGCTGCCTTAATGTAAATTTTCCTACAACTTGCATTTAAATTGATTTATGAGCGCGCACACCGAGGGCTGCACCAGCTTAACCAAGGCAATTAAAAACCTGATGTTAGCTTAATTGGTTTGAGGTTTGCTACCAGCAAAGCTGAGCTGCTGAGCTGCCTGTCCAGGGGCAGAGCATTTCCTGGGGTTCCAAAGGCACATGTTCAGGCTGATGTCCTTGGTTCACATCACAGCAAATCCACCCCAACAAGACACCTCTGTGGGAGCTGGGACTCCCCAGGGGGCTCAGGGGCTGGGACACTGAATTCAAGTTTTTCAGGTGAGATCCATGTGCCCCAGTTTGTTGGATTATGCTTTTTATTTGACTTAGAGATGGGGAAACTGAGAGGCGTTTTTAAAAACTTTTATTCCATTTTTAGTCTCATGTGAAGGGTCAGACAATACAGATGTTATAATTCTCTGCAAATCCATTTCCCACACCAGTTGGAATCAGTTCACCTCTAAAGTGACCCCAAGTGCCTGCCCTTTCCAGCTGCTCTGTTAAAGCCTCAGGGGCTCCCTCAAACACAAACCAGGACATGGTTAAGGTCCAAGTTCAGGAATATCCCCAAACCCAATGTACTGAGGCTCCAAGAAAAACCTTTGATTCAGCTCATCTTTCTTGGTAACTTTATAACCTGATTTTTTTTGTTCTTAATCAATTCTTTCCATCCTGCAAACAACTTTCCCTGTCCCCAGTGTAATAAAAGCCCCTCAATTAACTGGCTCTGAACCTGCTGGGAGGGGTGAGACCACCAAGCTGGGAGAAATCCCATCCCCTGCTCCACTGAGCTCAACTCATTTGCAGATGTGAAGCCCAGGCTTTCCCCAGCTCTCCTTTGCTGCTGTTGCACAGAAATTGCTGTTTAACAGGACACTCAGTGAAATCAGGCAGGCATTGCCCAACTAAACCACAAAGCTCTTAGCCTGGAAAGGTTTTTGTCTGTGCAGCTGACACACAGTCTGCACATGGGATCATCTCCCACCATGAAATACCATTCTTTGCTAATTAGAAGCACTTTCCTGAAGAAAGAAAAGGTTATTCAAAGCTAAGGTGGGTAGAAAGCTCTTAGGGAAGGGAAGGGAAGGGAAGGCTTCATTAAAGCCAAATGCAATCTCTTTTCTTTAAAAAATTCTTCCCTGATTACTATTTCCTGTGTATACATCTCCATTTGATACCAGGATCTCATCTGATTTGATTCTGCTTGGAAAGCTGATGGTTGTGTGTTGGTGAGAGCAGGACTTTGCCTCTATCCAGGCAGGCTGAAAAACGAAATAGCTCAGAAGAGGCCACTTCTTGTAGTGCTCCTAGAAGTCCTTAAAAACCTCCAGCTCCTGCAAGATTGCCCATCCAAAACGTGGAGCAGCTCAGAAAGAGAATTTGCCTTTTGCATGTCTTGTTTCATGTCTGGATCTCACCTTCACATCTCCATCCCCCACGTCCTCCTTGCACCAAGCTGCCTGCTTGGCAAGAGCCACCACGTTTGCCTCAGCCCCATTCATCTTTGAGCAATCAGGAGAATTAATTAAAACACCAATGACATCAACACACTCTTTGCTGGACCAGTTTATGGGCACTGAGACAAGAAGGAGGGAAAGGGACTAAAGCAGGCAAGGAGGGGATAAAGCAGCAGCTCATCAGTCCTCAGGCAGGTGAGGATGCAAACATCAACACGGACACAGCCCAGAAAGCACAATGCACCTGTCCCTGATCAAGGAATTCTGCATTATTTTGCATTGTCTCATAGTGAAAGCAGGAATTCAGCTTGTACTGAAATGATTACCAGCAGTTCCTGTTTTTACATTTATCATTGCAGTTTTTGCACTGAGGTCTGGTCTCACTCCAGCCCATCCCCTCAATGTTTGGGAAGCTCTCCTCACCCTGGCCTTGCACTGAGGATTTGTTGTGTTTTGACTTCACTGAAGTCAGAAGTTTTACTACTCCTTACCAGTCTTGTTTTCCTCTTCATCCCAGTTATTTAAGGGAACTTTTTCCTTCTGATCCAGGCAAAACCCTTTCATTTAGGGCTGGAGATCAAAGTTAATTTACCCACCTCAAAGGGCTTCACAAAACCACAATTAAAAACACATCCTTCTAATTGGAGGTGCATCCTCAGACCCACAAACAGCAAAGACAGGAGCAGCACAAGAATCCCCCCCAGCAGGATCCTGTTGGAAAGGAACAAGCAGGAAAGGACAAAGGCAAAAGCAGAGGAGATCTCCATGGAAGAAAAGTGATGGAGATGCTCCTCTCCACAACATCAACTTCCCATCACCTCCCCTTGTCCTGGATTTGGAGTCTCAGTTGTGCCATTTCAGACACAATTTGCCAAGGATAAAATCTTTATTCCAGCAGCCCAGAGCTGACAGGAGCACAGGGGGTTTGCCCATCCTCGGGCACAGCCCAGGGGTGTAACTCAGCCCAG
The DNA here is from genome assembly GCA_013400435.1 of Pycnonotus jocosus. Taxonomy (NCBI): domain Eukaryota; kingdom Metazoa; phylum Chordata; class Aves; order Passeriformes; family Pycnonotidae; genus Pycnonotus; species Pycnonotus jocosus. Next base: position 8,286 of record VWYP01024735.1, read on the forward strand.
ATGAGGTTTGGCTTTTGGGGGCTGCTGTGGTCACAGAATTGTGACACAAGATTCCCAGGAAGTGCTGCTGAAAAGGCTCTGTCCAGCCTGTGCTTGTAGCATGGCATTTTACAAAGTTAGCCATGTGGTTTTAAATTGTTTTAATTAAATTTGTCTTTTATTTAGAGTTTAAATTAACTTTATTTAAATTTTTAATTTGAATTAATTTCCATGTTATTTCTTTTAGCTTCATCTGATACTGCCCCACTTGAGAGCAATTTTTGGTAGGAAACTTCTACGCTGGAGAACAGAGAAAATTTTATCAACTTGCTTATTTTTCTCTGCCACAAAGCCATGAAGATATCCACAGTGTGCTCCCTAAAGATGTGGAGACTCACAGGAAAACCAGGCTGGATAAGCTGCAGGGTTTCTCCTCCCTGCTATGGCCCCTCAATAATAACCCAGAGCTTTATGGAGTCCCAAGAGCTCCAGGAGCTGGGAATATCGGGTACCACAGGGCACACCAAGGACAGGCACTGCCCAGGCCTCAGGGATTTACCTCTGGCCATGGTTTTCCTCCTGCTGAGCCTTTCAAATAAAAGAGAAAATTCAAAATGCAGCATTTGGCCTTGCACCATCCTCAGGAGAAAATCATGGGAAGTTACCCTTCCATAGAATCACAGAATCCCAGGATGGTTTGGGTGGGAAGGGACCTTAAAGCTCAGCTCATCCCACCCCTGCCATGGGCAGGGACACCTTCCACTGTCCCGGGCTGCTCCAAACCCTGTCCAGCCTGGCCTTGGACACTGCCAGGGATCCAGGGGCAGCCACAGCTGCTCTGGGCACCCTGTGCCAGGGCCTGCCCACCCTCACAGGGAACAATTCCCTCCCAATCTCCCATCCATCCCTGCCCTCTGGCAGTGGGAGCCATTCCCTGTGTCCTGTCCCTCCATCCCTTGTCCCCAGTCCCTCTCCAGCTCTCCTGGAGCCCCTTTAGTCCCTGGCAGGGGCTCTGAGCTCTCCCTGGAGCTTCTCCTCTGCTGTACCAGGCTGCCAGCACACTCCAGGTACTTGCCCAGCACTGAATCCAGGGAATCCAGCACTGGTTGGGGGATATTGAATGTGGGGGCTGTGTTTGTGTCACTGGATGAGCCTGAGCAATCCCCACCACTCCTGTGGGCCTCGCTTTCCCTACTGGAAACTGGAAGTTATTCCCAAGATCTCCCAAGATCTTTAGGAATACTGGAGGAAATCTGTTCCCACAAAAATTACAGAATTCACAGAATTTCTAGGTTGGAAGAGACCTCCAAGATCATCGAGTCCAACCCAGCTCCAACACCTCAACTAAACCATGACACCCAGTGCCACATCCAGGCTTTCCTTAAACACATCCAGGGATGGTGACTCCACCACCTCCCTGGGCAGACCATTCCAGTAATTTATTACTCTTTCAGTGAAAAACTTTCTCCTGATACCCAACCTATAAATATCTCCCTTGGTGCAGCTTGAGACTGTGTCCTCTGGTTCCGTCAGTGCTGCCTGGAGAAAGAGCCCAACCCCAGCTGAGCACAGGCACCTTTCAGGGAGTTTAGAGAGTGATGAGGGCACCCCTGAGTCTCCTTTTCTCCAGGCTGAACAACCCCAGCTCCCTCAGCTGTTCCTCACAGGGTTTGTGTTCCCAGCCCCTCTCCAGCCTCGCTGCCTCCTCTGGACACACTCAAGTTTCTCAACATCTCCTAAACTGAGGGGACAGAGCTGGACACAGCACTCAGTGTCCATCCTAAATTGAGGAATTAGGTCCTGGCTGAAGTGAAGCAGCGTAACAGACTCCAGTATAAACCAGTATAACCAGTCAGGGACAGGCTTGCCACAGGCACCAAAGCAAGGTGTGGAATAGCAGAGCCACAGCTCCCAGGGGAGACACTGCTGATGGTTTGGGCTGGGATGGCTCCAATCCATCCCCTCTTCCTCCCTCATGCTCCAGTTTCCAACTCCATCCCACAGCCTGTTGCTTTAGTGCACCCAGCTCTCCCTCATAAAAACATGTTTCATGAACCCTTTCCATAATCAATACAATTTTCTGTTTCTCTCCAAAGCCTGGAGCAGCATCCCAGTGAGGAATGGAGGTCAGGGCACTGAGTTCAGTGCCTGTAAGAGCAAAGCAATGCTCAACAAACAGCAGAGTGCAGGGAGTGCTCTGGCAGCCCCTGCTGAGCTGCCCCCAGTCTCCAGCTCGTGGCACTTTGCAGGTTTGTCCCTTTTCCCGTAAGGCTTTTCAAACAGGGATCTGATATTTATATCTGTGCTTTGCTGGAAGTGATTAAGCATTTCTAATGAGACAACAATAAAATGCATTTACTTTATTTGGTGCAGTAACTATTTCATTTGGAGTGATTTAGTGCATGGTGTAATTGCTGTCTCTAAACACTGCTTTGGGGTTCCCACAAGAGGTTTGTTCATTAGTGAGAGCAGGTATAAACAGGGAATTCTGGAAATGCTCCCTGTGTGGGGCCAGGAGATGGAACAAGGTCAAGATGCTGTTGCAGGGGCTTCTTGTGGGAAAATGAGGTTAGATTATTAAAGTCATAATCCACTCTGTGAGCTTAGGTCAGCACAGCTCTGCAGAGGCACCAGCTCAGGGGGAAAATTAAAATCCCCCTTGTCACGAGCTCAGCCCCGTGTGCACAAACATCTCTGTGCTCCAGTGAGGGTGGTGTGGTCACTCTGGGGATGGATGGGCAAACCTCACCCTGCAAGGGTTCCTGGTGAGAAACTGTGCTGCCAGCAGGAGAACAGAGGGCAGGAGAGGCACTGACCAGCATGGAACCATGGCACAGATTGTGCCCACTGGGATCAGCCCACGGAGAAAAGCCTGAGGAGGGACTGAAATGAATGGGCTGGAGGCAGGATGCTCTGGCTCTGATCACCTCAGGTCAGAGGAAAAGAGAAAGAAATAACAACAATAATAATAATGTTCCACTTAAACAATGTGAAAATCCCACAAGATTTAACAGAAGACAGCAGCAAAAATTTTGGAGGTGATTCAGAAATACTGAAGATTGATTTCATGGTGGGTTACTTGAGCAAGACATGAGCTCCTAAAAATTGTCCCTTTGCCAGGACATCCTCACTAGAAAACGTCATTCTGGGCGCAGATTTCCATGGATTTCCAAACATCACTGTGCTCCCAGAGAACCTGGATGATCAGGGCCTGAGCTTTACAGGGGCACAGAACACAACAGCTGAGGCTTGGAAATAGATTTCCCAGCCTGGTTGTGTATTCAGACAGCGTGGTATCACATGCTGTCTGAAACAATTAGTCATTGTTCTTTCAGAAAACTCAGGTCAGGAGCCCAAAATACAGATTCTCATTATCACAGGGACCTTGCAAGTCAAGGCCCTGGGCTTTTTCTGGCTGCTTTGACCTCCAAACCTTTCCTTTCACCACTTCTCCTCTGGATTCTGTCCTGCCAGTTGGGATTTTGCAATACTTTCCCTCTCCTCCTCCCAGCTGCTCCTCTCCTCCTCCTGCCCTGGGACACACAGCCAAAGTTCTTGGAATAGCCAGCCCCTGGTGAACATTCCTTGACCCTTGGAGAGGCAAGAACTCGGAGGCAGCTGGCTTTTGGGAAGTGCAGGGAAGGATGCAGCCTCCTGTCTTGGAGGAGAAGGGATTTAGGAGAGTGAATTTCATGGATCTGGAGGAAGGAAAGAGCCAAGAAGGAAGAGGTGACCCCAGAGGGTGAGGGCAGGCCAGAAGGAAATGCCTTCTGATGGTGACAGAAACGGGAGAGGAGCTTCCAGGAGGGAGAGCTTTGGCACACAGACAGCTGAGGGGAGGAGGGGATTGTTCATGCAAAAGGAACTTACAGGGTTGGGAGCAAACATTATTGGAGGAGCCAGGCCAGAACTGTGGAGCTTCCCAGCTATTCCTGGGACAGGACAATGTCAGGGAGGATCCCAGGCTGGTCCCAACCCTGTCACCCTCCCAGCAAACCCACCCTGTGCATCCAGATGCCACCCAAAACCCTCCCTGGGGCCAGCCCTGACCTTTCCATCCCTGGCTCGCTGCATCACCACCACGAGTGGGAACATCACCACAGGCACTGCAGGCACTGCTGGCACCAGGAACCTGCCCTGGGCATTTTTGGGAGGTGACTCTGCTACAGAAAGAGCCCTGGACATGGCACTCAGTGGTTTGGTTGATCAGGAGGGGTTAGAGAAGGAAGGAAAAGAAAGGAAAAATTCTGAAACCAAGCGAAAACAATAAAAGTGAATGGGATGAGAAGAAGTGGAAGGAACAGGACTGGAGCTTGCCCAGTTAATCCTCATTGAAATCACAAGATTTAATTCCATTGCCTGGAAGGTTCCTTTCAGGAAAGGGAATGAAATCTTGAAATCAGAGAATAAAGTCTAACAAACGCTCTGCGAAGGAGATATGATCAAATAAAATGCAATTGACAAAACACAGAAAATTTGCAAATGGAGTGATTACAACCAGTCATAGGTCACAGGTTGGACTAGATGATCTTAAAGGTCTTTTCCAACCTTTTCCTGTGATTCTGTGATTCTGTGATTGATTCTGTGATTCTGTGATTCTGTAATTCTGTAATTCTGTGATTGATTTTGTGATTGATTCTGTGATTCTGTGGTTGATTTTGTGATTGATTCTGTGATTCTGTGATTCTGTGATTGATTCTGTGATTCTGTGGTTGATTCTGTGATTGACTCTGTGATTCTGTGGTTGATTTTGTGATTGATTCTGTGATTCTGTGATTCTGTGGTTGATTCTGTGATTCTGTGGTTGATTTTGTGATTGATTCTGTGACTCTGTGATTCTGTGATTGATTCTGTGATTCTGTGATTGATTCTGTGATTCTGTGATTGATTTTGTGATTGATTCTGTGATTCTGTGATTGATTCTGTGATTCTGTGGTTGATTCTGTGATTCTGTGGTTGATTCTGTGGTTCTCAGGGGCCAGGCTGCAGGAGCACAGGGTCAGTGTGAGGTGGGAGCAGCTTTTTCTGCAGTGTGTACCATGATCCCCTCCCTCCGTCCCTGCACCCAGCTTAGCCCAGTTCCTGCTGCCCTGGAGGAAATATTCCTTTGCAAATGGATGGCAAAGGAGAAAGTTTTTACAGGTAAGCTGCAGTTTGGGACTGGGATCCCATCACATGCCAGCCTTATGGTGCCTCTGATAGTTCCTGAATTTGCCCTCATGTGATTTCTAAAACATTCTTTTTTCTCAACACAACTTGGCTTTGTTACTTTCTAAAAGGAGCACAGCTCACCAAGAGCATGGGGAAGGGAACAAACCCATTNCACTTGGCTTTGTTACTTTTTAAAAGGAGCACATGGGGAAGGGAACAAACCCATTGTTTCCTGCAATCCAAGCTACCAATTTTTAAACACACCTTTTTTTCAGATTCCAGAGGCATACTACAACATTTTACAGATAAATATTTTTCAAAGTTACCAGAGAAAACCAAAACTCAACAACTTGGCATTTGGCTAAATAATCTCAAATATGACAAATAACAGGAGAAAACTGTGTTTTCTACCCAAATCCCCAAAGAAAACTAAAAATGGGCAGAATGAAGAAGCCTGAAAATGATACCATGGACACTGCAGGCACAGCAGAGATAAAAACGCTCAAAGGAGATCCACCACAGGATATACAAAGACAGAAATAAGAAAAACGAAGAAGTTGGGATGTTCCTTTTATTCTTGACCCTTGCACAAAAGCTGGGAGTTGTTGAGGAAAGGGAACATCCCCCATTTGGAGACTCTGGGAGCTACTGCAGGATTCAGCTCCTGGAGTTCTGTGATTTCACCTGCTATTGCTGCCAACTCTCATTTTCCAGTGCTTGCAACTGCAAAGAAACCTTCCAAAAGCATTTCATCTTTCCCAGAATTCTGTGTCTGCCTCACTGCCAGTACAGAAAGAATTAGAAAAACTCAGGTTTCTGTTTGTGTGGTCAGACTTGTCTGGAGCAGCCCATCCTGCCCAAAGGCTCTGGGACCCTTCCACATGAAGAGGAGTAAAAAAGCAAGGTAAAGTAGCATTATTTATTATTATTGTTATTATTATTATTTCTACTATTTTCCACTTTATTTCTTTAATTTAATTTCATGCTTGCCTTTTGTTTTGCTGGTGTTTTGTTGGTGCACTGGAACATTTATAATCAGTCATTATTCTGGTTGATAGAGAATGCACAATGTTTTAGGAGTGATATGACATTTACATTCACTTATGAGTTATTAGATGTCTCCTTAGGAGCAATGAAGAATGTCAGATCTTGACATCTTGTATTTTGCATATCACTGGGGTTCCTTTGGAGCTACTTCCCAGTTATTCACTGCAGAATCACAGAGTGACAGCATCACAGAATGGTTTGGGTTGGAAGGAACCTCAGGGCTCATCTCATTCCACCCCCCTGCCACAGGCAGGGAATCTTCCTCTGGAGCAGGCTGTTCTTACCCTGGCACAGAGGCAATCCCACCTTCCTAACATCGTCATCATAATAATTCCAGTATCCATCCCATAATTTGCATTCTGTACAAGCAGATGTGAAACACGGTTCTGTGTCTTTGTTCCTGGAACCAAAGTATTTAAAGTCAAGGATTCTACTCCTGTGAGAAAGAACAACTCAAGGTTGTGAAAACAGATCTTGGATGCATTGTAAAGGAGAATTATGGTGATATTTAACTCTCAGTTACAAGCCAGAGCCTACAGAGTAAAGAAACAGGTCCTGTTCTCAATTAATAAAAATCTCCTGTCATTCCCAGCCTAGACAATGGGTATTAAAATCCTTTAGGCACCTGCTGGATCCCCACATCCTGCTGCTCCCAGCACTGCCCATCCAGGGATTGCTGCTCACCCTGGCAGCCCCCAGGGAATTCTTCCAGCCCCCCCCATCCCTGTCTGGGGCTGCACAGGGGCTCTGGGGGCAGCAGCCATGTCCTGGTTAAAGGAACTCCATCCCCACAGGATCCAGGAACGAGGGATTGGGGATGGGGAGCCTGCAGAATGGAGAGGGACTAATTACAGGAGCATGACAGGACAAAGGGGAACAGCTCCCCACGGCCAGAGGGCAGGGCTGGATGGGATATTGGGAAGGAATTGTTCCCTGTGAGTGTGGGCAGGCCCTGGCACAGGGTGCCCAGAGCAGCTGTGGCTGCCCCTGGATCCCTGGCAGTGCCCAAGGCCAGGCTGGAAACTGGGATACTGGGAGTGCCATCCCACTGGAAAAGTGCAGGTTTCACAGGATATTGGGAAGGAATTCTTCCCTGTGAA
>VWYP01024735.1:16741-58487 GCA_013400435.1 Pycnonotus jocosus
AAAACCCAAACAAAAACCCCAAAAAACAAACACCCACCCCCCCCCCCGCAAAAAAAACAAAACAAAACAAAACAAAAACAAATCCACACCTTAGGAAATTTTTGAAAGAGTTGACTTCAATGGGAACACAGATCCAGAACTAGAGAGCAGCCCAAGGTGCCTGAGCAGAGTTCTCACTAAAAATTCATCCCTAATTTAAATTTAGGTAGAAACTCAGGAGCAACCCTGTGCAAGATTGGACCTTGAAGCAGAAGGATCAGGAGCACACAGGTTAATAGCAGAGGCACAAACAGCAGCTCAGGCAGCGCTGGGATGATCACCCCACTGCCTGGAGGAGCAGGAGAGGGATGGAACAGAAACCACACCCTGGCACCCCCCAGCTGAAGATCTGCATTGCAAACCAGCAAACAATCCCAAATTCCAAACAGCTGATTTTTATCCCTCCATTAATACAGATCTCTATTCAGAGTCAGGGCTGTGCCCTGTTTGCTGGTGGTAATTTTCTCCCTGGAAGCAGCAGAGGCAGCAGTCCCTGGCCCCAGTACAAAACTCTGCACTGTTGCTTGGTCATAGGACTGAGCAATAAATTCAGCTCCAGTTTCTCCACAAACTCAGCTCACAAGTTGTGCTTGAAGAGTTTAAGGTGAAAACCTGACACTGTTGGAGTCAGAGGGAGGATTTGTTTCACTGCCCACCCTAATAACCCAGTAACATTTTTATTTATTTATTTATTTTGTTTGTTTGTTTATTTATGAGCTAAATGTTGTAGGCAGAAGAGGTCTAAGCCAAGGCTTTCCCCAGAGTTCACTGAGCTCAAGTATCAGCTGTTTATTGCCCACAGAGCTTGATCAGTCACCTGATCCTCCATTTGCACACACTTTTGTTGCCAGAGATGTTGCAAAACTGTGCAAAATCCCCCAAGATCACATGCTGGGCAAGGGAGAGCTTTTCCTCCAGCTTTTCCACACACAGCTGCATGTCACTTCTTGTAATTCCCATTAATATTCAAACACTCCTTTTCTCACAGAACTTTCCACAAACACGATTTACTTCTATGAATGCTGATGAGGAATGGACAGAAGGGATCAGAAAATGCTGGAAATTTTGTTATTTTGATTGGAGTGAGTGTTCCCACACATCACTCCCTTCATTCAGGCACACACTTGCAGAAGTCATGGGTTTTATCATGAATTGGCTCCAGTTTCCTGTGTTTACTGAACCCACCTTTGTGCCCAGCACTACAAGCAGCAAAGTCAACATGACACCATTAGCAGCAATTACAGCTCAGGTTTGGCACTGAAATCACTTCAGGCTCTGGGAGCTGCTGCAAAATCTGTCAGTCAGAGAGTTCCACCTCCAAGGCACTGCAACTCCCCTCTCCAAAAGCACAGCAGGCAGGACGTGATCCCTGCAAAATCCCTTCCCTGTTCTGTATCCCCCTGAATCATCATCCAGCCAATTCCAAGGCAGGGGCTCCTCCCAGGTCCCTGAGACACCACCCAAGGCTTCTGAGGGATCACTCAGGAGGAAAAGCATCCTCCTGTGCAGCAGGATCATTCCCTTGGAAGCAAATGGAAGGAAGAAATTAGAGGCTGATTAAGAAAGATCATTAGCACTTCTGGCCTGGGACCAAGCCCTGTTCTGGGCAGGCTGGGACACCTGCACAGATTCTCCTCAATCATCTGTAGAATTAGATTTTAACTGTTTTACTCATCCTTGAGAATGCTGAATTACATCCCCTGGCAGCTCCACCTGGGGACACAATTCCCAAACACATTTTAGCAGGTGCTGAAATAGTTACCAGTCGAGAGAAGGTCTCTGGAATCCCAGTTAATCAGCCAGGCAACCTCCTGAAAATAGCTGATAGAAACTAGCTGATAACCAAGCACCTGCAGGGCCTGTGCTGCATGCACAGCTCATTGAGAGGAATTGCATCCCACATAACCAGAGGTGCAGTGAGAAGGCACAGACAGTGCCCAGCTTCTTGAGATCCTGACTTTGCCAACTCACAAATGCCCCCAGCTCATGGATTCTTATAAAATCTAAATGCTGAGAAGAAAAAATTATCCTACGGTCCAGCAGCACTGATTTCTCACAGTTAATCAGCAGGATTTGGATGTTCTGACCCACAGCAAGTCCTCCAGCTAAGCTATAATGAGGAGCAGCAGAAAGCTGCTGGAGCTCTCCAGGACCTCCAGGACAGAGGGCTGGAGATGGTGATTACCAGTTGTTTACTAGACAGCAAAGATAAATGCCTGATTACAGCCTCAGGATGCTTCTTGCCATCCCCAGCCTCTCCTAAAGTGCTCTCCAGCCCTTGCCCATGTCCTTCTCTGCCATTCTCAGCAGATCCTCCCAGACCACCCCCATACCTGCCCCCAGCTCTTACCTACCCTCCCTTTCCTCTGCTCCTCCTCCATAACCAAGCCCCATGAGGCTGATTTTATTGGCAGCTTCCTGCCCTATCTGGGGAAAAACTTGCCTCCAGCTACCCAGAAGGTGCAAGCCTGAAAGGACTCTGCTAAATACACATTTAATCTGCTCCTTGTGCTCCCTCTGATGCAAATGCACCCCTTTGGAGAGGGTATCAGTGCTCAGCACCTGTCACCATGAAGTTGCTTTCCCCCCGTGCTGAGCCCAAGCCCTCACTCAGCTCAGGCCACAGTTTAAAGCTATATTTGGACTTTTCCCAGCCTGCACGTTCTCCTCCTGTATCACCCACCCCAGGGCCCTGGTTCCAGCTTCCACCAGGCCTTGGGAACTGGGCTGCACATTCCCCAGACCTGGATCAGTCTCAGCCAAAGGCCAAAGGCCCATCCCACCCAGCTCCTGGTGCCAGCACTGCTGTGCCTTTGGCACTGATTTGGGTCCTGTTTATCTGTCAGGCAATGGAGAATTTTAACCCCTTCAGCCCTGTGGTCTGCACTCTGCTCCTTGCCTTGATGGCACTGCAAGAGGGTGAGAGCACATCCTGCTCCAGAAACAGCACCCAGTAGCTGTTGAAAGTCTAGACAAGTATTTTAGAGGATTAAAAGCAAGATTCCAACCGGGCCAGCAAATATTGAAAGGCTTCAAACACCAGTTTTACAGCCAGTTTGAGTTAATGGGGGTGGCATGGGGGGATCCTGCCATTTCAGGAAGCAGCCAGTTCCCTTCACTTCCAACACAAAGCAGGCTCTTGGTCCCAGTTTTCCTAAGATGAGCACACACTGAGGACAAGCCCTGCCGTGCCCTGCCTTGCCCTCTGTGCTGGGGTTGGGTTGGGCTCGCAGGGCTGCCTCCTCCTCCTCCTCCTCCTCCTCCTGGCTGCCAGAGAGCTTTGGCAGCACTGGGGTCACATTTCACCCCAGAGCAGCTGGGACCCACGGAGCAGGCAGGGCTCAGCAGGAGATGAGAAGGAAATCCCGGCTCTGTAAATAGATCTGGTCCGTGGCAGTGGCAGCTACAGGGTCTCTGCTCCTCATCCTCGCTCTGCAGGGTCTCCTCTGGGCCCCCTCCCACCCTTCCCAGGCTGGTGAACCCTTCCCAAAGGGAAATGGGCAGGGTCAGGTGCTGTTCATGCTGGTTCTGGCAAAGCTACTTGGGTCTCTCATCCCTGTGACCCCACCACATCAAACTGTACCCAACACCTTCAGGGGTGACAGGATGGCCAGCTCAGAGCTGCCCATGGTGGCCATGCCCTGAGGGCACAAATGGGCCAGGGCAAACCTCCTCTAAAGCCTGGAGTCTGCTCTGAGCTCTGACCTCCAGTCCATGTTCTGAGAGGGCACTGAGCCCTGCAGAGCCTGTCCAGACACTTGGACTGTCCATGAGATGTTGGCATCAATCTGCTCCTGCCTGGTTTGAAAATCCAGGAAAATCCAGCAGGATCCAGCACTGTGATCCTGCTGTCACAGACACACAGCAGGACCCCAGGTACTCAGGAGATTTTTGCTTTGGCCAACGGTGGTTTCAAATGGAAACCACACCTTCCACAAATGATTGGAAACCAGATGGGAAATCTCCAAAGCCCAGCTCTAGGAAGAGGCAGAGCTGCTTCAGATTAATGTTCATGAGGAGTACTTTATTTCCTTCATACCCCACATATCTAAATGTAAAACTTCCAAGGGAAATTTGGGGAAGTATCTTCCTGTGTGGTGAGGAGACACAGCCAATGCTTTTGGGCTCCACGAGCTCAGGTGAGCTGAGGAGGTCACAAATTATAAACCACTGAAAATTAAATTCTAAAACCTGTCAGGCTAAAATAGAAATCCTTGCAGAGGTGCTGGAGAGCCAGTTACAAGCCAAGATCACAGCAGTGGAGTTCAGCATTTCCCTTGCAACTGCATTAACAATAGGTCAGAAAAGGAGGGAATCACTTCCAGCTCCTATTTTGTAATATTTTCATTTGTCACTCTGAATCTGCTCTGGGTTTTCAACCCTGTGCATGGTTTGTGAGCTGCTCTGAGCTGCTCAGGCTTGTCACCTGCACCAAGGCAGAGAGCTCAGACCTGCCTCTAAACTTTCCTACAGCATCCCAGAGATGCTGAGAAGGACAACAAAGCACTGAGTGGGACAGACCTGTACATGGACCCAAAACCAGACTGGAACAATTAAAGTTTGTAGGTCTAATGCCCACTGAGCAAATTATATTTTTTACATACTAGGAAATTCACAGATTACTCTGAGGTTTCTCAAAAATCATGGAATTGCAGAATATCCTGAGCTGGAAGGGTCATCCAGTCCAACTCCTGGCCTCAACAATCCCACCCTGTGCATCCCTGAGAGTGTTGCCCAAAATACAGAGAGAAACTGGGTTTGCTGAGCTGGGGTTCTGCTGCAGGCAGTGATGTAAGAGCATAACAAAAGTGTCAGAGATGCTTTCCATAATATTTAGTCAAAAATCCCTGTGATCTCAGTCCATCCCTTATTGCTCTGCAGGGATCTCAGCACATGGAGGGCTCAGAGGGATGAGAAGATTCCTGTGGAGCAAAACTGTGCCAGGAAAGCACTCCTCCCTCTGGGAGAGGGGGTTGTAGCAGAAACCTCCCAGAGATTGAGGACAGAGCGACAGAGCAGGGCCATGCTCACCTCTGGAGGGGCGTGTGCAGGGGGCAGTGACAAATTCCTGCAGAGCACATTCCTCTGCTCCTAAAAAATGGAGTCAGCTCCAGGCAGGTAGAAGGAGATAGATTGATGGTCAAGGTTCAGAAGAGACTGTCACAGGAGCTTGATAAATACAGCCCATCAGAGCATCAGTGGCATGTGAATGAAGGATGTAAAATAACGCTGAGTAAAACTCAGCCACCTCCAATGCAGCTGGAGAACTTCATGCAGCTCCTGCACTCTGTTTTCCACAGGCTGGGTTTCCCTCCCAGTGTGTCCAGCAGAGGAAGGAGAGCAGCTTTCTCTTCAGATATTTCACTTATCCCCTTATCAGCCCCTTTTCAAGCATCATCTGCCCTCCTGCTCTGCCTAAGGAGCAAGATGGGTAAATTATTTTGCTCTTTGTTTCTGTTTCCCCCCCAATAAACCTGACTGGGAAAGGTCCCCTGTGCCCAGAATGGTCCTCAGTGCTCAGAGACAGTGCCCAGTCATTGTTGGAATCTCAGCTGGTCCCAACAATTAGCAATGTCCCACATGGAAATACTTTCCATCTGTCACCTCTGCACACCCTGAGAGATGCCAGCAAGAAGAGGAGCGGCAGAAATCATGGAATGGTTTGAGTTGGAGAGACCTCAAAGCCCATCTCATTCCACCCTGCCATGGGCAGGGACACCTTCCACTGTCCCAGGCTGCTCCAAGCCCTCTCCAGCCTGGCCTTGGGCACTGCCAGTGATCCAGGGGCAGCCACAGCTTCTCTGGGCACCCTGTGCCAGGGCCTGCCCACCCTCACTGTTAGAAGGATTCATTCCTAGCTGCTAATCTAAATCTCTCCTCTTACAATACAAACCTTTCCTTCTTGCCCTGTCAGTGTCTGCCCATGTCAATGTGTCCAGGCAGTTTTCTTCTGAGGGAAGCCTCAGCACCATCCAGCCTGAGTAGATGTTCTCCTCACTGAGGACAAGGGTGACCTTTTGTCCCAGGGGTGTCCATGTCCCACAACACTCCTGACTTTGTTGTCCCTGGAGCTTACAGACTCACCTGAGCAGGCACTTCCTGCATCTTTGCTGCAGAAAAAGATGTTGACACTTCTCAGGTGAGGCCCAGTGGAGTCTCTGACCCTGTAGGCAAAGAAAACTCTCCCCACCAAAATGCAGCCCCCTGGGGATCACACAGCAGGAGCAGCAGCCATGCAGCCAGGCTGGCCCAGAGGAGCCCTGGCTGTGCTCAGTTCTGCACAGGAAGGCAGGAAAACCCCAGGGACACTTCCCAGCCCACCCAGGGGGAGAAGAAGCCCTTCCAGTGCAGGGCACAAGGACACCTCTGTGGTGTGTGAGCAGGCAGCAACCTGGCCAGAAGGGAACAGCAGCTGGAAAGTGGGGATGGTCCAGGCTGCAGAGGAAGTCAAAAGCCCCTGGGGCCAGTGTGCCCTAGGCTGCAATGCAGGATGTACCCAGCAGTGTGAATTCTATCCCAGCTGTGAAACCAGCTGGGGCAGGGTTTGTTCTTTATCCCTTCCAGGACCCGTCCTCCCTGCAGGGGATCTCTGCTGTTCATGGGCCATCGAGGCTCAGCCATGGCTGAGACAATTCTATCATCCATGGGGAGATGCTGCACCCAGGGGAGGAGCCCAGCATTCCTACCTGGATAAACCTGGGATTGGGAACAGCAGCACAGCCTGTGTGCACTGGATTATTGACCTGGATAAACCTGGGATTGGGAACAGCAGCACAGCCTGTGTGCACTGGATTCCCAGAGGAAAACCAGACCCATCTCAGCACCACTGGACCTTCAGAGGAAAACTCCACCCTCCTACAGGATCATTGCTCCAACAGAACCACATCTGGCACTGCAGGAGGACTGGATTGGGCTGACACCAACACCCTGAGCAACAGGGGGTCAGGCTGTGTTCTGACTCTTTCAGTGGTTTCTTCTTTGTTTGTTTGGGGGGTTTTTTTGTACTACTACATTTTTTATTTTAATATTCCTACTAAAGAACTGTTATTTCTATTTCCATCTCTTTGCCTGAGAGCCCCTTAATTTCAAAATTATAATAGCTTGGAGGGAGGGGGTTTACATTTTCCATTCCACTAGAGGCTCCTGCCTTCCTCAGTGGACACCTGGTCTTTCCAAGCCAAGACACAGTGCCAGTCTGTCCCAGGGGAAAATCCCTTCCTGACCCCACAGCTGGGACCGGCTGTTCCCCAAGCACTGAGCAGGACCTGCCTCCCTGACCCACAGGCTGGTCACACCTCCCAGGAGAGCCCAGACCCTGTTCCTCCTCACCCTGGAGCCATCTCAGGACATTCCAAGCAGCAAAACCCCCCAGTCTGATCGACCTGGGGAGCAAGAATGCCCACTGTGGCTGGTGGGACACCAGTGGGTGCTCTGCAGCACGCCTTGCACATCCCATTTCTCCCATGGCTCCATGGGGGAGGATGGTGAGTTCCAGGGTGCTCCTCACAGCAGCATTCCCTTCTCTCACCATTGTGGTCCAGCTGGAAAGGCCTGACAGCCTCAGGCAGCTCCAAGGGTGGGAAGTGTCCTCCTCACCCTGGCAGTTCTGCTCATCTCCTGTTGTCCCCTGGGGGGTGGCAGGGTCACAGTCCATGGAGGGGCTCAAAGCTGGCCCTGCCAGGAGCTGGCCTTCCAGCAGAGCACCTCATCCAGCCTCCAGCTCCCTCCAAGCCATTCCAGGGGCTCCTCACTGAATTCCTCTGACAGCCCTGGGCTGGCTCTGCCTGAGGGTGAAGTTTTCAGGCTGGCAGAGGAACACTGGAGCAGATCCCTCTGTCCATGTGTGCCCTCCTGCCTGACAGGAGCTCTGGCTGCTCCTGCAGGAATCAGCTCCTGAAGGAAGGAAGTGAAAGCCCCCATTTTGTCCTGGAGCTGGGGATGCCACTCATGTGGGCAGCACAACAGGAGCTGCTGCTGCTGCAGTGACATTTCCAGCCCCCCACACCTGCAGGGCCTGGGGAGCTGAGCCTGCTCCCAGCACTGGACAGCTGGACCTGCTCAAAGCCATTGATTACATGGGAGATCAATGAAACTGAAAATGGAACTATCAGTTTCTGCAAAGGGTGACACACAGTGGCATTTAAGGCAGAGCTAAGTGGAATTGCTCCTGTTGCATGGCACAGAATACTAACAGGAATTGATTTCACTCTCTGGAGGCCTGGCTTTGTTTATTCAGTGGCCAAGGAGGGGTTTGGTGGTTGTCCTCGATTTTGAATACTTTGCCTAATCCCATGTTTGACGCAGATGAGAGGGAGAATCAGGACACCCTGTGTAAATCAAGCCAGGTTTGCAGATGAGGATAATTCAGCTCCAAAGACAGAGTTAGAAGCTGGAGTCCAAAGCAACTTCTACCTTTTCTCTCTCCCTGTGGCAGCTCAGTGCTGTCTCTGAAGTCAGAGCTGCTCCACTGGGATGCACACAGCAGAGGACAGCCCTGGTTTCCTCAGTCCCAGGGGAACAAATGCTTTAGACAGGCTGCTCACAAAGCCACATGCCTGACCATGTGTCCTGAGGACTGCTGGCCTCTCCAGGCTCCTTGTTTGAGGTGGCACTTTCATCCTTGCTGAGAATTTTCCTTCCAGGATGCTGCAGGCAGGGTCTGACAGGCAAAGCCCACATAAAAGCTGTCTGAGAGGGATCCTTTGACTCCCCATCAGGGAGTAGGATAAACATGTTCACAAAATGAGCAAACCATGGGCAGTGCTGGCTCAGAGCACAAGGACTGAGCCAAGAACTCCTCAGCTTTCTCATCTCTGGGTCAGCAAGGGTTGGAGCCCACAGAGCTCCTCCTGAGCAATGCTCACAGCCCACGGGGCATCCCAAAGGGTATTGCAGGATTCACCTGAGTTAAAACCCTACAAATCCAATCCAGTGCCCACTGGGGTTGGTGGAGATGCTCCCAGTGAGTCTCCAGAGTGTTTGCTGGCTGCAGATCATTTCCAGGGTGCTCAGCTGCCATTGACAGAATCACAGAATGGTTTGGGTTGGAAGGACCTTACAGCTCATCTAGTGCCACCCCTGCCATGGGCAGGGACACTTTCCACTATCCCAAGGTGATCCATCCAACCTGCCCTTGGGCACTGCCAGGGATCCAGGGGCAGCCACAGCTGCTCTGGGCACCCTGTGCCAGGGCCCCACTGCCCTCACAGTAAAAAATTACTTCTCAATGTCCAACCTAAATTTCCCCATTTTCAGGTGCCAGGCCCCCATTTTGTTGTGGGGATGGCACATTCATGTCACAGCTGAGGCACACAGAGTCCAGATGGAAATTTATACTGCTGCTGTTATCCTGGTAACCAAACATTGCAACTCCAGCCTCACAGGCAGGGGGTAGATGTGTCTTGAGATATTTTTCTTTTTGCCTCATCTAATAATGATTTGCTCATCCTTTTGTTCGGAGAGCATTCATTTACCAGGGAAAGGGGCAGGCAGCAGCACATCCAGGAGGGACTCATGTCAGAGGAGCTTTTCTTTCCCACATCAGACCCTGCACTCTCTCTGTGTCTTATCTGCAGGAGCTCTTGGGCCCGGCACTACCTGGGTTCAGCTCAAAGGAGGTTCAGTCACAGCTTTATCTGCGGAGCTGGGCAGTGCTGGATCTCACTGGATGCATGCCCTTATCTGTGATTATGCACACCTCTTTCTGCTGTGCTGCAAGAGGACAGGAAAACACAAAACCAGGCTCATTGTGTGCATCCCCCCAGGCTGGAGGCTCAGAAAAGCCTGCAGCCAACATTAGTTCCACTCATTCCAGCCTGCCCAGGATCCAGAGGATGTCAGGGAGCAGGAGGGGTGGGAGCACACCTCTGCTGTCACCCGTGGGTCAGAACCAGCCACTCCATCGATCACATGCCCACGGCACGGGAGGCAATATTCCCCAATGATCCTGCTGAGTGTTTTCCACAGACCCTGCTGTGCTGGCTCCGCTGCTGTCGAGTGTTTCCACAGCTCAGCTCTGCAAAAGAAGAGTCAGTGCTGAAAAATTCATCCTCACACTCTCTGCTGCAGCTTGGCAGGGATTTTAGGGCCAGAAAGGCCCATTCTGATTATCGAGCCTGATCTCCCCGATAAACCAAAGTTCACCCCTGGATTTCTACATCAAAGCCAGGGACTGCCAGCAGAACTGAGTGTTTGAAAAGGGCACTGGACCTCAGTTCAAAAGGCTCCATCTCCATCTCTCAGTAACTTGGCTCAGTGATTTAAGCAGTGCCACTGCCCAAAAGTTCATTTTGTTTCTATTTGAATACATCTAACTTTCACTTTACAGCCAAATCCCTCTTATTTACAGATTTTGCAGTGTAACTTCTATTCAGTTGCATCATTTCCTGCAATAACAAATGAACTTATTGTTTTAGCAGTGATGGATCATCCCTGCTTGTCAGAAATAGGAAATTAGACAGCATTTTGGCTGACAAAAGATGAGTTGGGGATTGCAGGATGCCCGTGCCAAGTGCAAGGACATTGGTACTTTGAGCAGTGGGAAGTGCAGGATCCGTGGTGGCTGCAAAGATCGTGATTGATACAGGTGTGATCCAGTGAAGGGACAATGATTGATATGTTTATTATTTGAAGTTCAGTTTCAATCATTTTGACTCATCCTTAAATGCATCAGGGCTTATTTGCACTTAAGGGAGACGAGCTCAGCTAATTGCTGGAGGCTCTGACTGAGTTTTCAGAAGGTCCAGCTCTGAGAAGCACGGAGTAATTCCCAGTCAGGAATTAGTCAGGCTCTACAGCATCAGTCTGTTGCTGGAATGAATAATGCCCAAGAATATGCAGCAGCAGTTTCCTTCTAAATGGGATATTGTTTTACAGCACATAAAAAAAATTTAAATAGGAGAATGAAATCTCTTTTTCTACATTTGTAAAGCTTTTTAGCCAAACGATCCACCACAACCACTAAGAAAGGTTTTCTCAGACTAAATAGGATTTTCACAGGAGAAGAATAAACAGACTTGGCTTTAAAGAGAAGAAATCCCCTTGCAAGGGTTAAACACCTTTTAATCTCTCACTTTAGTGCTCCCAGGGTCACTGAAAACACAGAGTTAAAGCCCACCTTCCCGATTTTTAGGACAATTCTTTAGGGATCCATGATTGATGCGTAATCCTCCTGAGGAAGCAGATCCTGCTGCCTCACCATCATCCTCTCCAGGGCTGGCCAGCTGCTGAGACTTCAGCCCCAGAATGGGGATGGCAGGAGGAGGGAGCTCCTTCAGGCTGGAAATGGCTGCGACAAAAGGAGGCACGGGCTGCAATTCCTCAATTTATCTCCTTCTCCAGGAAAAACTGCTCGGTCTCCTTTAAGGATGACATCTCTGTGACAGGATTCCGTTTAAAACGCTATTTTGTTTAATAAATCATGTAAATTCCAGCATGTAAACTAGAGCATTACAGACAGGCTGGTAAATAATTAACTGCTCGTTTTCATGAAGGGGGAGAAAATACCCAATTCAGCAAATCAGGCAGGAAGCTGAGGGTTTACCCTCCTGAGGAATAAAGGGTTGGCTCCTAAAATTCTTGTGAATGTGCTGGGGTGAGGGGAGAGATGGTTTTTGCTTGGGATACTGGTTGGAGATTGGGAACAGTGTGATTTAACCTGGATAAATGAGTGCCTCTCATACGTGTAAGCTTTGTAAGAAAGCTTGTCTTGCACTTAAAGTTTTTTGGGGGATTGGTTTGGAGCGTTTTTTAATTTTTTTTCTGCCACCCTGAAACTTTAGGAGTGATGGGGTAGGAGACACAAATAGTGAGGTGATGGTTCTAGCAAGTGGATGGTTCTGTAGCAAGAACAAAACTGAATATATGTAGGAATTATTGATAAAGACCTGAACCCACACAGACATCCTAAAACCTTGTGGGGGCATCCTTTACTGATATTAGTAAAGGAAATAGCTCCAGTTCTTACAGTGATGTCGCCTTCAACGATTAAAGCCCCCAGGGCTTCAGGGAATCTGTGCAAGAAAAGCTCCTCAATATATTTGTCACTCTCTCAAGAAGCACTAAGGCCTTTACGAGCCTTGGATTTCAGGGATGGTGGTGTTTGGTGTTGCTGGGTGAAGTGTTTAATCAATTAATACTAAAGCTACTCAAGATTTCTGTGCTACTGGATGTTCTCTGCCCTTGGGGCTTCCAGTCTTTGAAGTTGTTATTACAGTAGCCTCTTATTTGGACAAGAAAAACAACTAAATAGGGAGTTGGGTAGGCAGGGAGGAAAAATCTGCCTTGGCTTTGCAAGGCTCTCTGCATCAAGGCCTCTGGACACCCCAAAGTGAGATGTGCCAGCCCCAGGTGCCACCTCTGTGGTTAAATTGCTGTGATGTGATTTATTGGATGGAATCACAAGGGGCTACCAGGCCACTTACTGTAATGTCTCAAGGAAAATAACAAAATTTTCAAGAAGCAGAACACATTAGCCAGAAAAACTTGCTGTTGCTAAAAAAAAAAAAAAGTCCTTGGCTGCCCCAACCCTCTCTGAGCAGGCTCTGTTCCTGCCCCTGGGGCAGCACTTGATGGCTCTGTGATGCTTGTGCATGTTATTTGTACTGATTGGAAACTGGATGTGGGAATGAGCTGTAGCATCATGCCAGGCTGCCTGGAAAAATGGGCTGTTCTTAGGAAAAACAACCTCTGCAGTGTGTCTGTGGTGTAACAGAGCTGTGGCTGTCGTCAGACAAAGCTCTGCTTCTCTGCAGGTAACAGGGTTGAAAGGCAGTGTCTGGACTTGGTTTGTGGCTGATCCTGGCTCAGGGCTGCTGGCTGCTGCCTTCAGGGGACACAAACAGGCCAGGGAGGTGACATCGGGCCAGAGCCACCACCTGCAGGGCTGTGGGAATGGCTCCCACCCCCTGCCCTGGACGGGATCCATCCCTGCCCTGCACATCTGTGCCCACGGGCTGAAAGTGCTCCTCTGCCCCCAGTAAGGTGTGCCCTGGGACAGGGAAGGTGTCCCAGCAGGGAGAGGAACCCTGGGCTGTGCAGGGCATCTCAGGGAGGGTGTCCCAGCAGGGAGAGCAGCCCCGGGCTGTGCAGGGCATCTCAAGGTGGGGAGATGGGCTTTGGGCAGAGTCTGTGTGTCCTTATCCCCAGCCTGATGCCGTCACAGTATCCTCTGCACTGGATTCCAGGAGAATTCCCTTTCCTCGGGAGCTGTGCCCCGCTGGAGCCCGGCACTCTGCTGACACAGACACTGAGAGCTGCTTCTCCAGAGCATTTCGTGCTTTGTCTGTTCCCTCCTTCCACCTGCTCTTCCAAGGGGACCCCGGTCCTGCCAGCCAGCTCAGTCTGTTGCTATGGAAATTGTTGTCACAAATGAAGACTTCCCAGCACGGCAGTGGTATTAAACCCAGACATTTACATATGCCTCTGGCTCCGGGGGGGATTTGGGTCTTCTGGCTGAGCACAGGCAAGGATGAGGCTGCTTTCCTCTTTGCTGCTAGCCAGGGACACTCAAGGTGGTGGAGAGATCCTGTATGGGCAGCCAGGGAGCCCTTCCCAGTGCCTGTCTGCTGGAATGTGGGTCAGCAGCCAGTCCTGCAGCATCAATGCCTCCTCCTCCTGCTCCTCCAAACACTCCAGCTTTCCCTGGGAAGTGCCGTGCACAGAGCAGCAGTGTCAGCAGCCAGGAGAGAGGAGCCAGGGAAGAGCACTGCAAATAAATGTGCAGGCAGGGCAGCTGTGGAAGCCAAACCTGCTGCTGGGGCTTGCAGCCTCCTGGGCTCCCTGAGGGGATTAAAGCCTCCCTCTGGGAAGGGGTTTAGGGGTAACAGGAATAATCCAAACATGGCATCTTCACTTTCCTTCTCCCTAAGCATTGCTAAGTTTAGCTGTGATGCTTCCAAGAAGAACTGCTCAGCTAAATCCCAGGGCCTGGCTTTGAAAATTTCAGCACGTCCCCTGTACTGCAAAATCAAAGCCTCTTCCCTGCTGAATACACCTTTGATCAGAACTGTGAGAAATATTTGCAACCATGTGAAACTTGAATGATTTGGGGTTTCATTACACACTTGAAACTCAGACCATTTTCATCAAAGGCATTGCTAAAGTTCACCAACCCTCCAACAGAACCTTTGATGCTTTATGGCTCACATTTTGTGTAAAACTTGCAGGTTTGCTGGACTTTTTATAAGTGAAACTAGCTGAAAGTGGCTTTGACTGCATTTTGAGAACAGACACTCATAGAAAAGGCAGCCAGATGAATTTTGTTGCCTTTAGAGCTGCTGCATGCTGTCATCTGGCAATAGAGGGTAATTCTGCTGAACCCAGCAGTCAGGGTTGTGGCTGCAGCTGGCTGAGGAGGAGGCAGAGAACACTGGTGTGGCTGTCCTCTGCTCTTCCCTCTGGGCTGGACATCCCATGGCAGCAGCAGGGCTTGCAGTCAGCAAGTTGGGCATTTCTCAGTGCCTTGCCCTAGGTCAGCCTTCCACTGGAGCACTTAGGGAGGTCCCAGCTTCCAGAATGTGGGACTCCACAGAGAACGAGCTCTCATTGTCCAGGTTCTGTCCTCAACAAGGTATTTTATCATCTCTAAGGGTTCTGTTTCCCAGAACCCACTCCTTACTCTCGTGCCTCATCAGTAATTTTTGCACCTCCTTTTCCAGTCTGCCACAGGCAGAACCACACTGAATTAGGTTGGAAAAAAACCTTTGAGATCATCAAATCAAACCTCTGACCTAACACCACCCTGTCAGTCAGAGCATGGCACTGAGTACCACATCCAGACTTTCCTCAAACACCTCCAGGGATGCCACCTTCTCTGCCATGGCCTGTGAGCTGTGACCTGGCCCTGCCTGCTCACAGGGCTCCCTCTCCCTCACTCTGTAAATGCCAGATGCAAATTCCCAGATTGGCAGCCAGGGCTCCTCTGGACTCTGCTCATCCCAGGAACAGCCTGGCCCAGGCAGAGTGGGTTTCCTCTGTTCCTCTGTCCCTGGAGGGGAAGGGTGACCTCTCACCAAGCACAAAATTCTGCAGCTACAGCATTGTCTTGGTCCAGCTCAACTCCTGCTGCTAAGCAGCAGTGAGAGGTGTGAGGGGAAAAGAAGTGATCTACACTAAAGGGACACAGTCAAAGATACAGTGAGTTTGGAAAAGACCTCTAAGATTGACTCCAGCCACAAAGCAGAAGGATAAATGTTACATTTGCCGTTTTCCCAGGCACTGGCTGTGTGTGTGTTGTATTTGCAAGTCTGTTCTCTCCTGCAGATCACTGGGATGTTCTGAGCAGTGTTCCCCACCTGGAGGCATTTGCAAACCTTCAGAAGTCAGCAGCCAGAGCCTCTGCTATGTGCTTCTATCTCCCCTTTTATTTTATGGATCTAACTTCCCTCTGCAAGAGCTAGAGCTTGGTTAGGGTTAACCCTTGGTGCAAAGGCATAGCCCTGATGAAACTGAAATGATCTCTTCTCTTCTGGGTTGGAAAGAGCTGGGAGAGTTACACCTGCATTACATGTGTCTGCCTGAGAAGACTATGCATGTTTCGATACAAACTTTTGATCCAAATGAAATACAATCCTTGGAACATCATCTGTGCAGCTGTGATACAACAAATGCTGCCTGGGGCAAAAGTGCTGCTGGGGTGACACAAGGGATGCCAGAAGTGTCCAGCACATTGTGCTTTCTGTTCTAGGTGACTGCTAGGCCATGAAACGTGACTTTTGGCAAGATTTCATTATATTCCTTAAGCCAAGTAGCAAGACTTGGATTTAATGATGGGTATGCTTAGCTTGAGTCCCAGTATCACACTTTGAAATGCAGCATTGGGTTTCAAATGTGACCTGCAGTGGTACTGGTGGTGCTGGGAGGGCCCTGTTTGCTTCTTTCCCTACCTTTTCCTCCAGTTACTTGACCTCCTCCCCAAAAACAATTTTAACAACTATAGAGATCACAGCACAAATTGTAATTAGAGCCAGAACAAGATTGTTAACTTTAGCAGGCCAAGACTTTGCAGTTATCTATTTGCCCCTAAAAAAAGGACTACCTTGATTAGGCATTGCAAAATTCAGATGATTTGCAAAATGCATTGTTAAATTATTCAGGTGTTTGTTCTATTCATTATCCAGCCCACAAACTGTTGCAAGCAAAATTGAGTTTTAGAGAAAAACTCATGCTAAGTGAAGAGCCTTTGAGTGCTGTAACTCTTTTCACTGATGGATCAGGGAAAACACATAAATCAGTAATAGTATGGTTAAATCAACACCACACAAGGCTTCTTCTCTCTGTGAGAACAGCAGTGCATTGCACCAGTGCATTGCAGCAGCGCATTCCAGCAGATCCGAGCACTCCTCTGGTGGGAGCAGAGCTGTAAAGCCCCGGGGAGCACAGCAGCAGACTGGATGTTCTGGTTTGGGCTCTGCATCACAAAACAGAGGATCTCTGACTTGTTGAGGCTCCCCACCATGCCTTTCTCCTGTGAGAAAAGGCAGCTGAGGCATGGCCACCATGGCCAGCTCCTCAGAGGAGTCACCCAGCACAGGCTGGCGGGGGGAAAAGGCAGTGAAGGAGGTTCCTGGGTGAAGTGGAACACCTTCAACCTGCTCGTGGTGCTGCTATCCCTGCCCAGGTGTGCTGGGGTCCTGTCACTAAAGCCATCCCCGGATGTGTCTTTGCAGCCAGCCTGCAACACCCAGGGATTAGGAAGCTGCTTCCAATGAGGACATCAGGGCCAGGACCTCCCTGTTGCTGTGTGAACACACAAAACAGCTTTTTCCTTGTTTGGTGGAAGCGAAGTTACACTGACACTGCCCCTAATCCCTTCAGACTGACCCCTCAGGTGTGTGCTGTGGGTGACCATGGCTTTGTATGAAGCCCAATACAGTAAATAAATAGCAAGTGAGTGGTAAGAGATACACCAGGTCTTACAAAATCAAATTCAAGACTGAACTTGTTAAATAACTGCTGGAGCAGGAAGGGAATCTCATTCCTACCTTTGTCCACTCAGGGCATTGCATTCCTGGTGGATCCTGAGCTCACCTCCCCAGGGCTCAGAGGAGACGGGTGGAAGCCAGGCCAATGCTATGTTATGTGGACATGGCCAAAAACTTTTCCACTTGAGTCCTAATGAGTTTAAAAATGTGGGGAAAATGTTAAAAATTACTCTTTGGCCACATCTGACCAAGTGCATTCTTGGCCATGCTTTTGTTTCTTGGAGATGCCCCTTCAAGAATGAGGATTTGCAGCAGATGTCTACACACACACACACACACACACAGTGCACAAATATTAACATGTAAGTGTTTTTTTAGCATGTGGAAGCAGAAACCAGACTGGGACAAATTGTTCTACAGATCTAAGCCTGGGGGCACACAGGCAGTAGATGTGGAAGGAGAGGGAAGGTCAGCAATTGCTGATAGGGCTGATGTGGAGTGGGGAGCTGCAGAGGGACAGGCTCACCTCAGGGTGCTCTGACTTGGCAGTAGAGATGTGAGGGCATGAGTTGAACCCTGGGCACTGAGAATTTCAGACTTTCTGTGCTGACAGGCACTGACCCCCAAGCAAACACTGCATTGACCTGATGCTGTGGAGAAGTCTTACAAAATTGAGTGACAGCACTGGGATTATGGGTGTGTTGTTTGAATAGAAGTGTGTGATGTCACAGGGTGGAAAATTTAGAGTTTAAAGTTTTAGAATATAGTAATAAATACAAAGCAAAATGGAGGTTTTAGGGCAGAGGCTAAGTCCTTCTTTTTCACCTTCTTCTTCATACGTCTGAGTGGTATTTTGTAATTGGGTAGAAAAATCTGCATTGCGGGCCACAGGTGGGTGGTTATTGGATTAAAAGTAAAAAATAATTTAGGTATCATTTCTTAATTGGACAGTTTATCTTTAAAAGGCCTTGTAGAGAGAGAGAGAGGGTGCCATTTTTAGTTTGTTAGCTAGAAGTACTGTAGAACTCACAGTTTGTGAGACTCTAACATGGATAAGAATTAATAAACATCTGAGTCTGAACAAGAAATACCATCTCATGCATTTAACCCCAATCCTGGCAAAAAGAAGATAAAACACAACAGGCATGAGGAGCTTTTAACCCAACCAGAGGGCAGAGAGCAGGGTCTGACAGCCCACGGTGGCACCCAGGGCGGATCCTAGGGTTTGGAATCCACACAAACCCTGCTGTCACGGGTTCCTGTGGGTGTGAGCTGAGCTGGGGAGATCACAGCAGCAAGGTCTGAGCTGCATTCCTGCCACATCCCCACCAAAAGGAGGGATTTGGCCAAGCAGAGAGGACAGGAGAATGCAGCTGGGGAGCTGGAGAAGGGCAGGCATGCGGGAGGGAGCTGCTGAGGCCAGAGATGATCCCAAGCCAGTGGCTTCCAAGAAGGGCGTGAAAAGCGATTGGAATCCAGCTCTGGAGACCGGGCCCAGGAGGGAATTTGTGAGGGAAGCTCTGGCCCTGAAGGTGCTCAGTGACATTTCCAGCCGGGGCTGTGTCCCAGCACAATGGCCAGGTGTCCAGCTCTGGAAACAGGGACCGGGAGAGGATTTGTGAGGGAAGTTCTGAAGACCGGGTCTGGGAGAGAATTTGTGAGGAAAATCCTGAAAACCAGGCCCAGGAGGGAATTTGTGAGGGAAGCTCTGGCCCTGAAGGTGCTCAGTGACATTTCCAGCCGGGGCTGTGTCCCAGCACAATGGCCAGCTGTCAGCAGCAGCCCGAGGCAGGGAAGGACCCGGCACCACACGCCTGTGCAGGCTGGAAAACGGGAGAGGGCAGGGAACCATCTTTTATCTGCTGCTCACACAGTGCTGTGCGAGCCCATCTGTGGCAGGGCAGGGTGAGGCCAGCCCGGGGGAATCTCAGCTTGTGGCTGGGCCAGGTTTTGTGTGGGTGTGCACAGAGTGTGAGGGGTGTGCGGCGCTAACGAGTGTGTGCAAACCATCGGGCAAGTGAGAGAAAGGCAGCACGGCATTGTCAGGAGGGCACCCACAGACACATCCCCCTCCTCCTGCCGAGGGTTCCTGCCCTACCTTATGCCAGAGAAGAGAAATTCAGCAGGAGCTCCAGGAAAAGCAGCGGGTCCGTTGGGAGCAGAGTGCCTGTCAGACTTGGAAATTAAATGGAAGCACGACAAATCTGGATTGTTCCTGCCAAAAGCAACTTTCATTACTTTATAATTCAACATGTGTTACCAGCTCCTATTATTAGAAAGGCAAACTTCCTCCACTGTGGGAAGAGGCTGAGATGGAGCTTTCTAGCCCTCTGTAAGTTAATTACCGTACACATGTTAAAAGCAGCATCTGTCTTAGTCAATCTAGTTGATTATTGCAGCACTTTATTTTTAGTTGTTATCAAGGTGGAGGATGACACTGATATAAGTGGGGAGCTTTGCACAGATCTTGCTCAACCATGTGTTCTCCAAAACCAGATCTGGTGGCTCTCCTCTCCTGGAGCTGGGCCAGCAAAGCCCTTGATGGACTTGCAGGAAAAGAGTCTGTGCAAAGAGCTTTGCCTGTAGGGTCACAACAAAGATACCAAGGCCTGGCTGTGAAAATCAGCTGTGGAAATACCGGGGTTGGTGGCCTTTTCTGGTACTCCAATGGCCAAAATCTTCATTGCCTCACTTCTATTCTGAGCTCCCTCTGATGTAAATATTTCTGGCCTCATGGGTGAATGCTTTGATTTATCACATAACAGCTCCATGTTCATGCCTTTATGTTTAATTCTGCTGCTTGTGCTATTTCCACTTCTGGGCAATGTGTGAGTGTCAGGGTGATATTGATAGGACCAACAAAAGCCAGGTGGGTTTTCCTTGGGAGTATGAGAAGCTTCTGCTGAACAAATGAGAGGTCTTGAGGTTGTGGCTAAAAGTTCAAAGTCTGGCAACAACTCCTCCCTCCTGCTTTAGGGCCAGCGAGCTCTTGTGATGTTGGTGTTGTGTAGGAGGTGTGGAATTAGAATTTGGGGTGTATTTGAGTGCTCTTGGCTGGGAGGCTGGCACTGACACCATTCCCTGTGGGATGGAGACCTGGGCAACCTTGGTTGGCTTTCTATTCACAGCACAAATGAGAAGAATCTGCCTCCTTCCCAAGCTAAAATGAACAGGTAAACAAGAAAGGAGAAATCCTGAAGAAACCTCCCCCTTCCCTTTGGGTTTTAGAGCAGCAGCACTAGGAAAGCCCAGAGAATGAGCAGTGTGGGGTCTGAAGGCAATGACTGCCCCCAGGGATGCTCCTCCTGCACCTGACCCGTGATCTTATGGTCAGCAAACCTGTTCAGTGTGATGGAGAATGGAAAGAGTATTAACAGACCCTCGTCAAATTCAAACCAGTGCTACTGCTTTGTTTATTCCCAAAGGAACACTTCCCTGAGCCTCCTGAGCCTGTGTCTGTAAGAGCCTGAAGCTGCTCACATCTCTCACATCTCTCTGTGTGCGGTTTCACAGAGGTGCTGCAGGTGCCAGCTGAGGATTTTGTGTGACAGACACCTCGTGCAGCAGCTCTGGTGCCTGTTTACCAGATCAAAAGGAAATATAAATGGGCTGACATCTCCATGTCCTGTAGCAGCACAGCAGGCTGATGGTGTCTGATAAGAGAGCAAACTTCCCTGGCTTTTGTGCAAGGGCCATTACCAGTGTGGGTTCATCACTCTTCTGATTCTTTTTTCTTTTTTTTTTTTCCTTTCCTTTGACTGTGCTCTTTATCTTCCTAGAATGACAGAACAAAATGTAGCTGGGAAAGTGACGTCTGACTTGTTACTGTAGGGTTGGATGTTAAATGTACAAGGGTTATCAGAGAGAGGCCATGATTCCTGGTGGTCTCTCCCCACCTCAGCAGGAGGAAATCTCCTCCATCCCCACTTTTCCAGACTGTCCTGGGCAGAGTGAGAGCTATAGACAGAGTTTTTCAGGGAGACCCTCCCACTGAGTCAGGAGGTACAGCAAGGACCCTCCTTGCTTTCTAAACTCTCTCTCAGGGGAGTTTAAAGGATTATGCAGGTGTAATTGAACCTTTGACCTGCAGGAATGAAGACAGCAAACCAGATATCTTTATATAAAGATAAATTATTAATGATGATAATGATTAGTCTAAAAGATCTCGATCAGAATTATTTACTACCCAGGACAGGAGTTACAACTATCAGTATAACAGTGCACTGGATTGGAAGCCATATTGAAGCAATTATATTAAAGATAGCAAAACCAATTACGAAGTAGATTAATCTTCCTCACCCAGACCAACACCCACGGGCAAATCTAACTCTGTTCTCCTCTTTCACCTGGGAACCCAGCAGGGATTTATGGTCCATGTGGGATGGAGGGTGTGGTTTGATGTGGTAACAAGGGACCTCCTGGTGGTACCACAACTGAACATCATCCCCAGGTAACTCTGCAGACATGAAGGGGGAGAGCAAACAGGTCAGGTGTGAAGAGAAGCTCTTTGGGGACTTCTGACTCAGCTGGAGCAGTGGCTCTTGAAATACTTTGAGGAGTGATCATGAAATTTTTTGATGAGCCATGGGCTGGTTTCCAGACAAAATGAAAGGAAATTAAGCTGGTTGGGAGGGGAATTAATGTCCCTTGGACACCAGAAATGTAAGACAAAGCAGCCCTGTCTCCTTTAGTCCTGTTAAATTGGGCCTGGCCTGCACACAAAGGGTATCTCTGGGATCAGGAGCACAGGAACAGCTGGAGCAAAACTGGAGCAAAGCTGGAGCCGCTGTGTCCAACTCCCGTTTGCCACTGAGGCAACGAGTTTATTCTGAACCACTAATGGTGGGGTGATTAGAGAGAACTATTTCTCAGTGGAAAATCACTTCCAAAGGTCACAGTTGCTGTGTGTTTACTCCCAGGGGGTCTGTGAAGCCACTCTGGCAGGAGGGATGGAGAACAACGTGTCCTGGCTCTTGGGAGATGCTCCCACAGCCCTGCCCAGTGCACCCCTCACCCTGCTCTCCCTGTGCCTTGTGTGGGTGACCTGAGCACCAGGGGAAGCTGCTTTGCCCTTGTCTCAGGTGGTCTGGGCTGGCCAGGGCTCCCAGGGGTGCCAGGCAGCAGCTGCTGGGGGCTGTGCCTGTTTGGGGATGGTGTTTGTTTGGAGGCTGTGTTTGTTTAGGGTCAGTGTCTGTTTGGGGTCAGTGTCTGTTTAAGACCCGTGTTTGTTTGAGGGACTGTGTTTGTTTGGNGTCTCCGTTTGGGGGAGCTGTTTGGGGAGCTGTGTTTGAGGATCTCTAAGGATCTCTGAGGAGTTGTGTTCGTTTGGGGGTCTCTGTTTGGGGGAGCTGTTTGGGGAGCTGTGTTTGAGGATCTCTAAGGATCTCTGTTTGAGGAGTTGTGTTTGTTTGGGGGATCTGTATTTAAGGAGCTGTGTTTGTTTGGGGGGTCTGTTCTTGCCCCTGAGCACAGGAATTACCCCGACTGCCCTGGAAGCCGTGGGCAGGGAGGGGCACAGTGAAGAATCCTCTGCTCAGTGGAGCCTTTGCAGAGCCGCAGCCCCGGGCTGGAGCGTTCCAGCACAGCCTGAAGGAGCCTTTTCCCCACACGAGCCGGGGCTGTTCACAGTCACTCCTCACTCCTGGCTGCACCCCTGCCCTGCTCCTCCCGCCGCTGCCCGGTGAAGGCAGATGAAAGGGGGCTCCTCCTTCGGTAACAAAAATCTTCCGAGCTCATCCCAGAGACTTTCAACCTAACTGCTCTCTTTGCTGCTTTCATGTCTCCTCTGTGTTTGGCGAATGCACTAATGCAAGCCCTGAATAAGCATCTGCACTCATAAGACATGAACAAATAGGGAAAGGATAATAATATCCAAAGGTTCTACAGGAGAGGTTAAAAAGGCAGCCAGACTACAGAGACTGCTCAGTAGTGGTTTGCTTGACTGATGTTACAAAGGCAGAAGACAGAAAAATCCTTGGAAAATACCTCTGAGCAGTGATTGCTTTCTCTGAAAGCCTCGCAATTAGGCATGAAAGGAGTCCTTCCAAGCTTCTCAGATGCATTAAAGATGTTATTATGAAATAATTGGGCTACATGGAATAATTTGATTTCCACTCTGTCCCTTACCTCCCCATCTGTTGAGGTCTCTATGCAGAGCTGGTGTAAAAGGCCTTGGCAGCCCTCAGGCCGTTCAGATGATCCTGGCTCCCAGCTAAACAGGACAGAGAAGGTGAACTGAGCCTTGTGTGTTAATATCCCAGTGCAAGGTACAGCCCTGCACAGCCAGAGCCCTGCCAGCACTGACTGCTGAGCTCAGGGTCTGTCTGACACCTCCCCTTGCCCCAGGGAGTCACACTGCACATGCCAGGGGAGTGTGCTGGCCAACCTCCCTGAGCTTCTGTGGGGCAAGGCTGGATGAATTCATCCTGAGATCTGAATTGGTATTTTCTCCAATTCATCTTTGCCATACTAACTCTGCTGCTGAGAATGGGAAGCCAGTGTTTCCTCAAGAAAACATTGTATGGGATTGTGTGTTCCTGGGAGGCTGAAAAGGAGAGATTTAGTAGCTCAAACCCCCACAATGGTGTCAGTGCTGAATTCGAGGAGTTTATTAGAGTAAGGCTTTGCTTTTCCTTCTTTACTGGAAGCTCCATGGGGACCTCCTGCCTGTGTCTTCCTGAAGAGGCACAGTCTGTGTAATCCTTCCTACTGTCCCCATGTCTGCTCAGCTTTCAAATCCCACACAGAGTCCAGCCAGAACTCTGTAAATGGCCTCATTCGTTGACCAATGTTGCACTTCACAGCTATTAAAAATTACTGAACCTACAGAAGCCCCATAAAACCAGGGAACTAACAATTAATGTAATTTGACTGCCAATTCCCCTCTGGAAAAGATCCAGGTAGGGCACTGCTTGGTACAGAAGGGGAGGGGCAGTCCTGTTGATCCCATGGAGTCTGAGCTCTGGGATTACACTGGTGGCTGCTGCTTTTTCTTAAACCACCAGCCTGTTACAGCCTCTCTTTCTTCCTTCTCCTCCAAGCCCCATGTCAATTTGCTCCCAGGATGTTTTTATCCTTATCCATATGTTGCTATCCCAATATTTCCCCTCTTTCAATTCAAATCCAGGGATCACCTCCTCCAAGGAAGCACTGAGGGATCTGGCAGATGGAGCTCCTAATCCACTGTCCATCACATCTGAAAAATTGCGGCAGCCAGGTGAAGTTCCTGATGACTGGGAAAAAAGAAAAATATAACCTCCATTTTCAAAAATGGGAAAGTGAAAGATCTGGAGAGCTGCAAACAAGCCAGGCTCCCAAGGTACCTGTGAGGTATCCAAGCACAACTTCTGTGTGTTTGAGGAAGAAGTTCTGTGTTGCTTCCTCTGCACTCCAATGTTCTGCACCTCCAATTGCCCTGGATGATCTTTCCCCAGTGCATTCCTATGCAAAGCAGTGGTGCAGAACTCAGGGTCCTTGCACAGGGTTCTCACCCTCACACGCTCAGTGGGCTGAATTAAAAACAGGGTTTGACACAAAGGATTTGACTTGAGGGGAAAAACAGCGAGGTTTCTTGCTGGGATTTGCTGCTAAGGAGATCTGTCATGGACCAAAGGAGATGTGCAGGTTCCCTGATCTGATATTTTCTTTCATTCCCTGAACTCAGCTGAACTCTGTGTATTGTCAAGCATTTCTTTTGTAAATGCATGGATTAATTAGCTGCAGGACTTAATAAATGTCCTGAGAAAAACACTTTCTGCCTTCTGATGCTGCCTTTAATGTAAAGTCTGTTTGACAGGAGGCTTCAGGAACATTTGCCTGGTGACTCATCTGATGCACAGAGGGGAGCCTGCATTCCCATTTACCTCGCTGGAAGATGATCCCTTCCTGTTGGGGTGTGAGCTGTGTTTGATGGCTCCTTTGAAAGGACACGTCATCCCTCCAGATCTTTAGTCTTCAGGGCAGGACTGAGTGATCTAAACGAGGTCCAGCCTTCTTCAAGGCAGTGGTGATGCTCCCAGGCCTTGGCATGGGAACTCCATGGAGCTGCTCAGAGTTGCAGGACCCCTGGCAGGACTCTGGATGGTGTTAACCCACCCCTGGGACTGTTCTGCACAGCTTCAGGGGACCTCCTGCATCATCCAAAAGTCCATCTCCAGCTGAGGAACCAGGTCCTGGAGGGAGATGACCATTTGTCTTCTCTTTAACCCTGCAGAGGTCCAAGCAAAGGGCAGAGAAGCAGCTCAGAGCCCTTCCCACAATGGAATGGGATGGAAGTGAGGAGCAGGCACCCCCTTGGGAGAACCTGCTGGGCCCCTCGGGACACAGACAGTGGTGGAGGAGCTCTGCACCTCTGGATCTTACAGAGCTGGGGGACAGTAGCACAGAGCTCCTTGGTTCTCCTGCTCCGTGTGGGAAATGTCACAAGGGCTGGGAGGGAGGCAGGAGCTGGCAGGGGCTGGCACTGGAGCTCCCAGCAGCAGGGACTGCTGTCCAGCCTTGGCAACTCCTTATTCCAGGGTCCCAGATCACCAAGGGACCATTTCAGCATGAGTTGTCCAAGAAAGCCTGGTATTAGTTTAGATGAGAATTAGTTTCATCATCAAAAGTGCAAGAAACCTTTCTCTTTTTCCTCTCTGTTTTTTGTTTTTGTGGGGTTTTTTTTTGGGGGGGTGGTTTTGGGTTTTTTTTGTTTGTTTGTTTTGGTGGGGGGTTTTTGGGTTTTTGAGGTTTTTAGAGGTTTTTTCCTTGATTGATTGGGGGGTTTTGTTTGGTTGGTTGGGTTTTTTTTGGTTTTGGTTTGGGTTTATTTTTTAATGAAAGCTGCGAGTCTGAAACAAAGAATAAAATCCACGGGGGTACCCTAAACCCTCAGAACCTGTGGAATTTATCCATGCTTGAACATTTTGTGTTCCTGTGCCTGTGCAAAACGAATGAAAGGTTTCAATCGGGCTCCTGGTGGAAGAAGTGCTCCCATCACAACAGGCACTAATTGGCTCCCTTGTTAGCAGCTCCTGGAGAAGGTGAGCAGGAGCTCCACACACCCTGAAGCCCCAGCAGCTCCCGGGAAGGCGGGGGAGCAGCTGCTGGTGCTTTGCCTCTTCCAGGGAACACCAGACTTTCACTTCCAGGCCTGCCAACTTGGCGTTAAATTCCCTTAAATCTTGTTTGCGACGGCAGCGTCCCCCTGAGGGATTAATTGAGCTGTGAGAGAAGCAAAGGGACGTGAAGGAAAGGCTGCAGCTGCATTAGCCAGGGGTTAATGCAGCAAAGAGGCACCAAAAGCTGCAGTGCTGGATGTCCGGAATGCCAGGGGATGCCAGCCCTGCCTGCAGCAAATGAAGAATGTTCATGGGCAGAAAACCATCGGTGCAGGCTCCCCTAGAGCTGGAGGAAGGGGAATTGCACCTGGGAGGTGGCTCCGTGGTGCCTCCAGTGTGGAAGGATTCAATATTAATAATAACACAGAAAGCTGGGGCTTGCATATTATCTCCCAATGAGCAGGAGCCAGGCACTGGGTTCCATGTAATTTAATTTCAATTAGTGCACTGGAGCTTTTTAAAGAATGGACTATATATTCTTCTGCAGTTACTCGCAGACTATTAAACACAACGCAGAAAAATTTTTATGTAAATGAGAATTATCTTATTGGCTTTAGTACTTTTCTCCCTTTCCCTTCCCCAGGTAATTGGGTAGGAAGGTGCTGGGGGGGAAAAAGCAGGTGATGGGAAATGAGAATAATGAACCCTCCATAGCATTGCCGTCTGTTAGATGCAGGAGCCCAAAATATATGTGTGTGTCAGTTTAATTTAATTTGCTGTTAATTAGCTTAAATGGCAGTCTTACCTTCGTGTGCTTTCACTGCATTTCTGTCCAGGCTCTCATTAGGCAGAGGGATAAAGCAGGTGCTTGTTAAAAATACCAGAAGTGCCTATTTACATTACAAAGCTACTCCCAGCACTTGTGGTGAAGGAGCTGAAGTCTTGTCCCTGGATACAGCTGGTGGGAGAGGGGAAGCAGCTCCTGTTTTCACAGGTTGCCACACCAGAGCAGTAATTGCTGGTATTAATGAGTGAGAATTCCCAACACAAAGTGCAGCAGCAGGGTCATGGAATGGTTTGGGCTGGAAGGATTCTCAAAGCTCAGCCCATTCCACCCCTGCCATGGGCATGGACACCTTCCACTGTCCCAGCTTGCTCCAAGCCCCAGTGTCCAGCCTGGCCTTGGGCACTGCCAGGGATCCAGGGGCAGCCACAGCTGCTCTGGGCACCCTGTGCAGGGCCTCCCCACCCTCACAGGGAGGAATTTCCCCCCAATATCCCATCTAACCCTGCCCTCTGGCAGTGGGAAGCCATTCCCTGTGTCCTTTATTCCAGACTTTTGTGCAAAGTCCTTCTCCAGCTGTCCTGGAGCTCTTCTAGGCACTGGAAAGGCCACAATTGGATCACACCTAAGCCTTCTCTCCTCCAGGCCAAACAAGGCCAATTCTCTCAGCCTTTCCTCCTAGGAAAGGTGTTCCATCCCTATAAATCCAGTCAAAAATAGGTGTGTAGCTCTCTCCAAAGCCAGGGGGACAGCAGGCACTCAGCAGAATGCCTGGAGGATTTAGGTGTTCTTAATGAAAGCACAGAGAGCTCATATAGAGGATGACACCTCTGCAGGGATGTGGAGATGTCTGTGAATGCAAATCATTGAGAAACAAAGTTCCCAATTATTTAATTCAGGCCAACAAAGGAAATGAAAACTCTGGGTTTGATTTAAATGAGCCTGGATGAGCTTGGGAGAGAAAGCAGAGGTGGGAGAGAGGCAGCGGGGATGGAAAAGGGCACAGAGAAGGAATGCAGCGTAGGGGAGTGTGCTTTCAAATATTGATATGGAAAAGGTATAAATAGAAACAAGCACATGCTTGTGGAGCTAATAAAGGGCTTGTTGACAAGTGAGCAGAGAGGTTCATTAAGAACGGGAGCGAGCACTTAATGAAAGCACAGAGAGGGTGGAGAAAGGGATTTGAGGCCAAATGTGCCCAAGAAAGAGAAAGGTTCAGCACCTCTCATCGTTCACCTTCAGCATTTGTGTGCAGGGTCCCAGGCCATGGGCAGGGCTCCACAGGAGAGCACAGTGCAGGGCACAGCAGTGGGGCTGGCACCAGGAGCTCAGGAACAGAGCATCTGCTTCTCACTGCTTCATTCCAAGGAGCATTAAACCCAAGCAAAGAAAACAAATACCTCAGCTCATTTCTTATTTTCAATTCAGCTGCTTCTCAGGTTTTTGGGGGTTTGGGTTGGTTTTTTTTGCTTTATCTATCTTCAGCTGGAAAAAAAATACAGGCAGGGAGCAGAGTCTAAACTCCCTGGTAAATGTCCTGCTTCCACTGTGTCCAGCTGATGTCTTCAGCTCTGCAGGGGTGGGGGATTAGGTTGTGGTGCCACCAGGTTAAATCCTTCCTTCACAAGGATGTGTCCTGACCAACCCTGAAGGAGCAGATGTGGTGAGGCTGTGAGAGTCCAGCCCTGGCTGAGGAGGGAGGATGATGGCCAAATAACCTCAGAGAATCACACAATATCCTGAGCTGGAAGGAACCCCAAAGGATCGCCCAGTCCAACTGTTGGCCCTGCACAGGACACCCCAGGAATTCCACCCTGTGCCCTGGTAAGTGTGGAGGTGAACATGGAGAGTGGTGAGGAAGAACATCCATCTCTCTCCTCGGAGCTCCTTCCAGAAGAGCTCTCTGGAGCTTTCCCTCCATGGTGGGTGTTTCTCTGTCCTGACATGCATTTTTCTCCTTTTTTGCTTCATAGGAGTTGGAAAAGACATGTAGGACGTGCTCTGGTATGCCCATGGCATCCTTGCAGTGGGAATTGTCTGTCCAGGGACTTGCTGCCCTTTCCCAGATCTGTGACAGCTCTGCAGCACCATTCCAGCACCCCTACACGTCCCACCTGGGAAACAGGGACTTCTCTCAGGTTTGTATCAGTGAAAGACAAGAATGTTTCCCTGTTGCATGGAGAAATCTCCTTTTTTTCCTCTGTGCCAGACAGCTCTGCCTAGGACAGACTAAGACAATAATTTGGGAAGGATGGTGGGAGAGCTGTGGCTGCTCCTGGGCAGGGGTTTGAAACTGCTGCTTGGCACAGCAGGCTCTCCCCCAGCTCACCTGTGACCTGACATTTGGGGTGGGGACAAGCAGGGCCCATGGTTGGAGAGCAGCCTAGAAGGAAGCATTGGCTTTCCACAGGGAATTGTTCAGTATTCCTTGGGGGCAGGCACTGTCCTGGGGAGCCGAGTCTGAGTGGGAATGCTGCTGTCTGAGCCCTCCTTTCTCCCTGCACTGAGGGACAAGGATGTCCCCTGCCCTGAGGGGACCCCTGAGGTGACCTGTGCCTGCTCCCCAGGCAGGTACAGCTGTACCAGCCCAGGCTGCTCCCCCAAAGCCTTGAGGACCTTTCCAGTGAGTGGATCTGGACAGTGAGTTTCACACATTTGGATCAGAGCATGGAGCCCTGGAGCTCCTGCTCAGCTCCTGCCTCAGCTGGAGCTCTGCACAGGGAGGGGGGCCCAGGCTGTGACTCTGGGGGCTGCACTGGCAGCTTGGCAGGGCTCCAAGCACTCCAGCCCAGCTCTCCTGGGGTAGTCCTTCCCTTCCCTTTGCAGATGCCCCCAGGCAGGCCAGCACACACTGTCTGTGTCCCCACTGCTCCTCTCCTGGCACTGCTTGGCCTCTCTCAGAGGTGTCTGCCTGCCTCTGGAGAGGGGAGCAGCCCTGCCTGCCCCAGCACCAGGGCTGGGTGCTCACACCAGTGAAGAGGGTCCCTTGCAATAACTGTGCCCAGTGCTCACACAAAGTGCTCCTGGTGTCATCAATCCCCTGTGTCTGCTCAGCAAAGGGATTTTGCTCAGTTGTTGACACTTTGAGAACTTGGACAGGCTTAAACGTGGTTTAACTTCAAGGGCAGCAGTGAGGGGAAGGTGCTGATCTCCACTTCCAGGTGATGCCAAACGATGAGATGGAATGAAGCTGTGTCTGGCCAGGGCCACAATCTGTCACAATGTGTCACAAGCCGTGAGGAGGTGAGGGTGGGCTTGGCTTTCCTGCACATTCCCACAGGGTGGGTTTGTAGGGCAGATGGAAATGAGCTCCCTAAGAGCCCTGCTGTGAGGATGAGGAGTAAAGAGCCCATTTGTTCAGTCTGCCAGCATGATCTGATTTCATACTCCGTGTTTAGCAGAGAAGCTGTTTCCCCTTGAGCAGAGTTATGCACTTTGCAGTTCCTTCTTTAAAATGACTTAGTTATACATTTGCTCCATGTTATTTTGAATTCTCTTGAAGATCAAGGACACTACAAAGCCAGCAAGATAAAATTAGCATCTGAGCTGTAGCCTTTGCTTGGTGTAAGAAATGCAGATCAGCTTCACTTGCAGTGAATGCTGGAAGGTGAATTTCATTTTTGTCTTCCTTCAGCAGACCCAGTTCTGCCATCCCTGTTTGTTTTGAGTGCCACCACAGCCCCTAAGCTGTCCCAGTATTTCCGTACAGCTGCTGCCAGAGAAAGTATCAGACCACAGCATTGGACCTCCAGCTGATAAGCAATCAGTTTGTTCAAAATCACTTCTTATCTCCTCACCGTGTGATCCCTGGGAGCTTCAGCAGGGGAGCAGTCAGGCTGGGTTTGTTTGTGCACAGCTCTCCAAGCAGCACCAGGCCCAGCACCAATACTGGGGGATTAAAGGGCTTTTGGAGGGGAGATTGTGCCTGGAGAAGAGCCCAGGAATGACCTAAAGATGGGAGAAGTGCTCTGAAGTGGGGGTTGTAATGGCCCATAGGTTTGGGTGATGCCCATGCTCATTGGGCATCTGCCTGGGGTGGGGAAATGCTCTCAGAGGGCAAAGGTGGGTGTTGGAGGCCACTTCAGCATGAGATGAACAGCCCTGGAGGAATCAAGGCATGTGGTTAAAAGGGAGATTAAACAGCAGGAGAGTTGGCCAAAGGGACCTAAACACCTCTCAATCCCTTCTCCTCAAGGCACATTTCTTGGGCAGGTGCTTTTCAGGAGTTTCATAGAATCTCAGATTGTCCCAAGCTGGAAGGGACTCACAATGATCAGCAACTCCCTTCTCCTCACAGGAATACCCAGAACTAAGCAGAGGATTAAGAGCATTGTCCAGGTGCTCCTTGAGCTCTGGCAGGCTCTGCAACGACCATTTCTTTCCTTGGGGAACCTGTTCCAGGGACCAACCTCCCTGTGGGGGAAGAACCTTTCCCCAGTGTCCCACCTGAACTTTCCCTGGCACAGCTTCATTCCATCTCCTCGTTTGGTGTCACCTGAAAGAGGAGATCAGCACCTTCCCCTCACTGCTGCCCTGAAAGCTGAGCCGAGCTGAAGCCTGTCTGAGCTCTCAATGTGGCAATAACTGAGCCAAACCCCACTGAGAGTACCAGACATCCAAGGAGAGGATGTGCCCAGCAGCACTTTGGCACAGGGTGACCCCTTCCATGCATTCAGGTGCAGGGTTGGAGCAGAATGGGCCATGAAATCCTGAGCAGAAATTCAAAGTTTAGAAAGATCCTATTTTTTTTTCCTTTGGCCATTAGAGCCTTTACCCATCATCTGTAGCCTTCATCCCTCTTCCTGTGCACTTGCTGGTGACAGGCCCTGTTATCTCCTTGAAAACAGACCCAGAAGTGACAGCCTTCACAGCATTGGCCCTGTTAGGTCTCACAGATGGAGCATTATCTTCTTAACCTGCACCAGGAGATGACTGGAAGTGCATCCACATGATCCAGATCAGAGCTGAACCCTCTGAGCTCCTCAACCTCCCTGTCCTGCAGCTCAGGAGCTGGAGCACTGACCCCAGCAGCAAAGGTTTCATTAGAATTTGGCACATCCTAATCTTTTATTCATGGTGGGTCATCCATGGTGATGAGTCAAGGCAGGAGGAGGAGAAGGAGGACAGATTAGAACAGCTACAAAACCACCTGAAGATGCAGATGGGATCTCAGAGGGGACAGCCAGGATCAAGAGACGTGATTTCAAAACTGGCAAATTGCTTTACATGCTTTATGTTTACAAATTCTGCACCCAGAGGAACTCCATATTTCCAGCAAATTAATTCCCCCGAAAGAAGGGATGTATTTTCTGTCTCTGTGTTGCAGGGTTTCAGAACACCTCTGAGTTTTTGCACAGTATTTGAGATGATTTACTAAGATCTAAGTTGGGTTGTCAGTGAGCATAACCAGGTGTCAGTCTCTTGATCTTCATTGATTTGTATCCATTGATGCCAGCTCAGGATTATTCTTTCAAGAAGATGGCTCTGGGTGCCCAAGCTTTAAAGCCCAAGCTGGTTTAATTGGACTCTTAGGTAAAATGTTTCATGTTTCCAAAGCAGGATGAACACAAAGACACTTTCACAGGGTTACTGATAGAAGCTTAAAAGTAGGTGTTTTTCTGGGAATTGTGCTGTCATTTGTGCTCATGGATTTACAGTGAGCCAGCAGGAAACAAGGCAAACCCGATCCCCTGGCACCACCATCCCCTCCAGCACAGCAACCAGGCAGATCTGGGTTTTAAATAGGACCATGTCATCTGCAACCACATTCTCTGTTAATGTTGTGCATGGAGCTGAAGGTGGATACAAGCCACAAACACCCCAGTCCAGACTTTGGGTCTGTGTATCCAGATCCTGGTTTTTGTCCCATTGGAGGAGTAAGACTGACGGTGAAATTCAGCTCTGGAGCTGACTTCTGCAAAATCTGAAGGAGGTGGGAGGCTGGATCCAGGCCGATGCCTGACCAGTCTGCTGGAGGCACCAGAACAGTGTCTTCACTCCCAAATCCAGGCTCTGCCCTGCCTGGGAGGGCCCCAAGCAAAGAGGATCTGGCTCAGCCCTAGGACAGGATGAGCTGTCACCACCAGGTCACTGTCCCAGCACACAGGGACAGGGAGAGCTGATGGGCTGCTGATATTGGAGGGATTTCTGTTGGTACAATCGAGTCTTTTTTTTTTCCTAGGGAAAAGGATAAAGTCCTGGCAAAGTGTGGATGTCTGGGATTCCCAGAATGTTGCAGTAGAACCCAGCACATTTCCTGCCTTACTGTTTTATGCTGAGGGCAATATTGCCAAAGAGAAGACAGTGGAGGGAGGAGCAGAACATGTCATATTCCACTGTGCAGGACTTTCATTTGTGAAACACACAAAAAATTAAGGACCCTTCAGTTCTGCTAACACTTCCATGATTACAACGAAAGGGAAGGGATTGTATTTCACTTCTCTAACACCTGTCTAACCCCCCGGAAAGGATTTGCTTCATCCCCGACTTACTCTCATTTGAGGCTTCACACTTTTCTGTCTGCTGTTATTTTGCATTTCATTATCTCAGTGTTTCCAGACGAAAATAGTCCCACCCTGGCAAATCACTGGATGTTTTTCCTCTGTTGCAAACAGATTGGTTCCCTGCCCCTCGTCAGCATCCAGCCCTGGTTGCAGCAATATCCCTTTCATTAGATGGATCAGGAGCATCCCACATCCTCTGTATTGGTTCTCCCCCCCTCCAGATGCTGGGGCTGATGTGCTGGAAATTTCCATGAGTTCTCTTACCTGTCCTAACATAAAATGCAGACATGTGTGGGTGCATTCATGGGCTGCTTTTCACCTCCTGCTTCCAAGCTGATGTGGAAGCTGTAGGGAAAAGACAAATGGTATTTGCCAGTTAGGTCTACTAATTACAGATCGTGTTTTTGGGAGGAAAAAAAATTTTTGTTTTCACTTGCAGTCCTTCCAATCTGTTTTGAATTAGGAGACACTTAGGATTAGAAAGTGTTTTCTCATTAGAACAAATGTCACAGATTTAAA
This sequence comes from Pycnonotus jocosus, assembly GCA_013400435.1. Lineage (NCBI taxonomy): Eukaryota > Metazoa > Chordata > Aves > Passeriformes > Pycnonotidae > Pycnonotus > Pycnonotus jocosus. The sequence continues at coordinate 50,547 of VWYP01024735.1, forward strand.
AATCTCTTCATTTAAATTCCTCCTAATGTTCTTTGGCTTGAATGAGTGAGCTCTTAATGTCCATTTTAATTAAAGCATTTCTGCGGGATTTCTGCCTGGGCACCTAATGACAGCAGGTCTTGGGGAAGTGGATGTGCTCCAGCTAACAATGGGAACTCCTGGATAGCAACTGCAGCAGGAACTCTCCTTTTGGGGCTTTTTTGGGGAAAGTGCTAAAGGACACACAAATTAAGATCTGCCTAAGAAATGATCCCACGCTTCCAGTGGCCAAAAATACCAGACGGTTCGGGAGGCACAGCCTGGGTTTGCAAAGGGATTGATCTGTGTTTTCCAAGCCACTTTGAATTTTTCTCTTTTTGCTGCTGTTCTCCTGCCATCAGCACAGGCTCTGGCAGCCAGGCAGGGGTGCTGGGCTCAGGTGTAGCACCCTGTCCCTGCTGCCAGACCCCTCCTCTCCCCCACCCCCTGCCCCACGTTTCTCCTCCCTGTTCAGGTGAAGGTTTGGTCCTTCCCCCACTCCCCAGCAGCTCCCATGGAGCTGGATCCGTTTATCAAGGCACACCCACGGGAGCTGCAGGGCTCCAGGTCAGAAATCCTTTGAAACACCAGGTGTCACCAGGCAGGTGTCTGTGTGGTGGCACAGGAAGGCAGGGAAGTGCTGTGAAATAAAAGCATCATTGGAGTACATCCACATCTCTCTCCTGAAGCATGGCAAAGGCAGTGGGAAGCATCCTGGTGGGGAATTGGATGATCCTGCTCCTCAGTGTTCTTCTTTTCCAGCTGGGACAGCCCCTCTTCTCCCTTTTCCCTGGAGCAGCCTGGGACAAGGAGCTGCTCCCTGCCTCACCTCACTGCCATCCCAGGGGGATCCAAGAGGAGAAGGACCTGGAGGCCCAGAGCCATCAGAGCTCTGGTGGGAGCAGCACGTGCACTGGTTCCCTACAGGCAGTGAAGGTGTTGAAAAAAACAAACCACAGAGCCAGACCTCACTGATGGAAATCCCACGGCTGGGGAAAGGCAGGAACCTGCCTGGGCTCACCCCAGTGGTGCCTGGCTCACTCCCTCCCTCCTTCAGTGACAAATAAATCTGGAGACAGTTAATAATGAAAGGCTGTTAAGATAAGATTTAGCCTTTATCGTTCTTGTGCTTCCTTCATTTGTCAGGCACTTGAAGCAAACAGAACAAACGTCAATCTGGGACACACTGCTGCTACCCCTCAAGCAGATTTATTGGTGCTTGTGCCTGGGCACATCCAAGGGACAAGGAATTACCTGGCAGGTGTGGCCCTGTGTGCTCGCTGTCCCTGCTGCTTTCCCTTGGGACACTCATTCAAAGCAGTCACTGTCCCTTGGTAGCTCATAAACAAAGGCACTGTTGGGGCTGGGCAGTGTTTCTAGGCCAAAAGGTACCTTGACAAACAAGGTGTTGTTTTAAGGAAGAAAATCAAAAAATTATGGAATTTGTTGTGTTTTAAGAGACCAAAATATCAGCTCATTCCAAGCCCACTTCCAACCTATCCCAGGCTGCTCCAAGTCCTGTCCAACCTGGCCTTGGACACTTCCAGGGATCCAGGGGCAGCCACAGCTTCTCTGAGCCATCTGTGCCAGTGCTGTTTAACCACCACACTGCAGGCAAATTTCTTTATTTTTAATGGTCTTTGGAAGTAATATTCTTTATTTTCCCCCTTCCCCAACACATTAATTGTTTTTCTGTCTTCTCAGAGAGAATCTTGTTTGTTCCTCTCATTCAGGCCTTGTGAGCTGCTGCATATCCTGGTGAGGTGGAGGGAGTGCTTAGCAGCAAATCCCTGATTTCCTCAATGTAACAGTAAGAAAGACAAAAGAAAATAAGCATAGGTTTTGTTTTCAGCTGCATGTGGTGTGCAGATCCTGTAGGAAAAGGCACCTGGACATACTCAGGGCAGTGGGTATGGCCCCAAGGCTGCCAGAGCTCCAGGAGCATTTGGACAACACTTCCAGGCACAGGGTGGGATTTTTGAGTGTCCTGGGCAGGCCCAGGAGTTGGACTGGATAATCCTGGGGCTCCTTCCAGCTCAGGATATTCTGGTCCATGATGCTGTGATTCTTTGGCAGGAGTTCCTGCAGGCAGGACACTGAGGGGAAAGGTGCAGTGTTTCCCACAATGACTGCAGTATGGGTGCAGCCACCTGTGAGGCATCTGCTTTTTGAGATCATACTCACAGAGTTTTCCCTCCTTTAACATGAAGTGGATGAGCCCCATCTCCCCCCTTCCAACATCCTTTTATTGCTTTTAGACTGACTTTGAGATAGGATAGAAAAAGAAATCTGAGAGAGGTGAGTTCCAAGGTCAGCGCTGCTCACCCAGCTCTGTCATCCCACTGAGCTCATAAATTGGTGTTAACACCTCCTGCAATGAACAACAAATATGAAAGGAGAACTTGGCTCAGACGGGGAAGCAGAGCCATTACTGGGGCAGCCACTGCTGAGCAGAGTCTGGCACGACAGCAAATCCAGCCCAGCTCCAATGCCTGTTCAGCCCAGATGTGATCCCAGCCCCTGCTGCATCCCAGTCATCTCCCAGGAGATGGAGAAAGCTGCCTTTTTAGGCAACTTATTTTTTTAAACATCACAAAGCACCTGTGTATTTCTTGCTCTTCTCCTATTAGAAATCTGCTTTGGCAAAGTGCTGTTTTTTACTTTATTTTTTTTTGCTTGTTCTTTAAACAGCTCCTTAGAATAGGGCTTTGTGGTGTAGAAAGCACAAATTAGTTCAGAGCCTTTCATTTGCACCCCCCACCCCTTCCACTTATGATTCCCTTCAGTGGGATTCACAAAATCTATTATTGCTGCTGTAGATTGGCCACGGTGTGACTTCGGAGAAAATTCTTTCTGTGTTGACACTGTTGCTTCATTGTTATTCTTTCTGTATGAGTGAAACAAAATGAAAAATTCATTAAAAACAGGGGGGAAAATGGAGGAAAGAAATCTACTGGTATTTCTCTGTCTCCCAGCACAAAAACCAAATGTGGAAGATTGAAAACAGGGTAATGGGAAGGGAAGGGCAAGAGGATTAAATGGTCTGAAGGATCCAACCACATACAGTGTGTGGGACAAACATGGCAATAAAAAGAATAAAAAGAACCTGTCATCTTGTCAGGGTCCCACTATCAAATTAGGAGCCAGGGAAGGGTCACAGGTGAGCTCACTTTCTTTGGGATGTTTCAGCAGGCAGCTCTGGGAGCTGCACCATGGCCCCAAGGAGCACCCCAAGCAGGGGCTCTGCCCTCAGCCCTCCTCTCAGGGAATCACAGGACAGAATATCCTGAGCTGGGAGGGACCCACAGGATCGCCCAGGGCCGCCCCTGTCCCTGCACAGACTCCCCAACAACCCCACCCTGGGCATCCCTGGCAGCGCTGTCCAAAGGCTCCTGGAGCTCTGGCAGCCTCGGGGCTGGGACCATTCCCTGGGGAGCCTGGGCACTGCCAGCACCAAATGGGGAAGAACCTTGCCTTGATACCCAGCCTGAGCCTCCCTGGCACAGCTCTAGCCATTCCCTGGCTCCTGTCCCTGGTCACAGAGAGCAGAGATCAGAGCTGCAGATCCTGATGGGACCTGAACTCCGTCTTTTCTTCCCCAGCTGAACAAACCACACAACTTCAGCCATCCTCTTATGCCCCTCCAGGCTCTCCCACCCTGGCAGGACCCCACATTCTTCCCTTTCCAGCTGGGCTGGCACCCTCAATCCCCACAGACATCACCTTTAGTCTGGTTTGCCCCATTTTTCCAAGCAGGGAGGCAGTGGCAGGAGGTGGCAGGGAGGGGACAGAGGGACTCTGAGGCACAGACTCTGCTGGCAGTGGGACTCTGGGAACAGCTCCCCACCACATGGATGCTCTGGTGGGCTCCCAGTGCCTCCTTCTCTGCTGATGGAGCACTCTGCCTGTGCACAGCCCTATGCTGACTTCCTCCAGGGCCTTCTGAATTTCCCAGTCTGCAGCCTCAAGGACACCTATCCAGGATTGGAGGGACAGATCCTCTGGGAAGGCACAGCCAGAGAAGCTGGGCTATGCCCTGGAGCTCCTCCTCACCAGTGGGACCTCAGCAAAATTGCTGTGTGGTTCTTCAGCCTCAGAGCAGCGTGTGACTGTTCAGGGCAGACCAAGGGACTTGGACCAGCAGATCCTCAGCTCTGCAGTTGGAGGTCCCCATCTATTGCAGCAGCCCTCACGTTAGAGGGTAGAAATGAGCCAAGACACAGACTTCTTGTTTATCACAGCATGAAAAGAGTCCTGGTTTATTTCTCTTTACAGCTCAGCCATCCTGACTGCAACTATTCACTGACTCTGGTTGCAGCAAGCTCCTCCTGTAGGCTTCCCTTGCAGCCTCTGCCTGCTGGTTATTTCCTGCTAAACTATGACTGCATATATTATTTTTGTAGACTGTGACTGCAGGCTTTTCCCCAGCTAGACTGTGACTGCAGGTTCCAAAAACAGGCTCTAACTGCCACCCCCAACTGACCTCACAGCAGAGATTTTTCCCTCTCCAGGATCCTTCTTCTTCATTATTTCCTCTTCCTTAAGGTTCCTCCTCCTTGGTGATCCCCACTCCCTTTTATCACACTTATCAATATTGAATATAGCTGTGACTCATGGGGGAGAAGCTGTTTTAGGTAATTAATACAGCTGTTACTAATTAGGAGCAAGGTCATCTGGATTCCCTTCTCCTACACCCATCCAGTTTTTCCTGGGATGAGGCTGATGAGGAGCATCTTCTGTGGTTCTTCACACGGAATCCCACACCACCCCAGGTGCTGGGAGATGCTTTGGTGTGCTCTCCTAGGTTTTCCTGGCATTCCAAGTCACCACCTACAGTGTAGAGGGGTGGTTTGGAAAAGGCTGGATGAGACCTGGGCTCCAGGGAGATTAGGGATGGGCTGGACTCTACCTGGGTGCCAGTTACAAGGGGCAAGACCCCTCAGGGACCTTTCCTGGGACCTGCCCTAATAGCCATAGCAATGACCTGAGAAATGCACCCTCAAAATGAGACCCTCAGTGTCCCTTCCAACCTGAGCTCTCCTGGGATCTTGTAGCTCCCCAATCCTCCTCCCAAACCTGCTGCAGGTTTGCTCTGTAGCTTTTTATTCTCATGACAGACTCTGATGGAGATCAGGTCTTCATCTCCACAATCACCACTACATTATTATCCATCCCAGGAAGGGGACACCTCCAAAAATATTCACCTAAATGTTTTAAAAAAATAAAAATGACAAAACATTTCCCAGAATCTCTGCTGAGGAATGTCATAGAGGAAGAAAAACTCTTTTTGTGATCAAGAGACTGAACTTCAAAACACCCAAACTGCACATCTCTGCAGGGCACCTTTCTGCAGGGTTATTAATAAGAAATAATTGTTTTAAATGCAGAAAAGTCTGTGTGCTTTCTATTCCCTTCCAAAAGCCCTGCATCGCTTGTCCTTAATGAATAATGAAAGATGCTTTTGTATTGCTTCCCACCCATAGACTTTCAAGTGATTGTTAAGCAATAATAAATAGGACTCTAAAGAAAATCAGGGTTTGATGAAAAGTTAATTCTGGACTAATAAGAGAAGCACCTGCTGTTGCACAAGTTTACAGACGTTCCTGGGGCTTTGGTGGGTGGAGAATTTTGGTGAAAGCTCTGAATGTTCCAACCCTGAGAAAATATCACTAAATGATTCTGAAATGTTGTTGTGGAGCTCCAAGGGAATTAGAATTTGGAAGGAAACCGGGAGATGCCATGCCCAGGACAGGCACTTTTGATCACAGCACTGCTGTGATGCCCTGTCTGATCTCATTCTCAGGGAGGATTTATCATGGAAAGCCAAGCCCAAAGAGGACATTGTTCTCCAAGGAGAGAGGGAGAACAACATCCCATGTCAGACTGGGGGATTTGGATTTCATGGGAAAACAATGTATTTCACCAAGATGATGGGGCTTTCAACCCTGCCAAGGGAAAGCACATGGTGTAGGTGAAAAACTGAACCTTGGAAGGGATATCATGGAATAATGGAATAATGGTTGGGTTGGAAGAGACTTTAAGGCCATCTCATTCCCCTGTCATGGACAGGGACACCTTTCACTATCCCAGGTTGCTCCAAGCCCCATCCAGCCCAGCCTTGGACACTTCCAGGGATGCAGTGATGCCTTTTCTTGGTCTTAAAAAACTGAGAGCCAGACACAGCTAAGGGATAAGGGGGTTTTGCCCCAGTATTTTAATAAGGATCCTTCTTGGTGCTCCACTTTGCCAAGGTGGAATATGCCACAATGCACACACAGGATAGATCACATTTATAGACATGTAATATAATTTACAGACCTTACAAATCAGCACATCTAACAAGGATGCCCCAATGGGAGGCCTGAATGAATGGTGTGATGAATTCCCCTATCTGTGGAATTCTCCCTGGATGGGCCAAATCTCCAATTTACAGGGTATGTTCTAGAGAGGACCTTGCTTTCCCAGGATAGTGTAGGGTTTTTTGGCCTCCTACAAGGCCTTTAGGATGTTTGATCTCCTGGCCTAACACAATACCAGGCCTGTGCTAAGTTATCAGACTTAAGGAATTACAAGAATGCATGCTAGGAGTTCTGAGGATACACAAAAGGTGTATAAAAGGCAAATAATAATTTTTGCATTACTAGGGGCAGCCACAGCTTCTCTGGGCACCCTGTGCCACGGCCTCACCACCCTCAGAGGGGAGAATTTCCTCCTGATGTCCAGTCTAATCCCTGCCCTCGGTCAGCCACGAGTTGCCCAAGAAAAGTTAAGCTGAGAAAGCCAGTTAATTGCTCACATTTGGGTTGGTAGGTACCGAGTTCTTGCCTCCAGCTCACAGCCAGAGGGGTCTTGATGTTGACAGGAGAGTTCACCTTACTGAGGGGTCTTTACCCAACTTTCAGAGGTATCTTCTGAGCACCTCAACACCCCCACCATTCCCATCAGGAATCAGCACTATGTCGGATAGTTTTGAGTAACTGATCACTTAAATACTTCTATGAATCTGTTGGGATCAGTGGGGAAAACTTCAGGGGGATTTGCCTTGATTGTCAATTAATCATTTGTGCTGTGGCACCATCCCAGGCATGTAACAGGAATAAATTTCTTCACTGAAAGGGTTGTCCAGCCCTGGCCCAGCTGCCCAGGGCAGCGGGGGGAGTCACCATCCCTGCAGGGATTTAAAAGCTTTGAGGATGTGGCACTCGGGGACATAGGTTAGTGGTGGGCTTGGCAGTGCTGGGATAATGGCTGGACTTGATGGTGATTGTATGATTTATGCCTCTGTGATGGGTTGCTCCTGCTACTGAGCTCTTGCCCTTCCCTAACACGCTGCTGAGAGCAGCTGCATAACATTATTTGCATTGCTGTGACCTGAACAGCGCTGCCGTGAGCTGGGCGCACACAGCGGGAGCCGGTGGAACCCGAGTGCCACCTCCATCCGCTGCTGTCCCCAGCACCGCCGGCTCGGCTCCGCGTGTGCCCGTCCCTCCAGCGCCGGGGCTCTCAGCCTGGCCTGCCCACGCCTTTAGACAGTGACGAAATGCTGCACGTTCATTTCGGTCAGCAAACATCCTTTTCCCAAGAGAACTGTCTTCTGCCCGGTGAGTGCCAGGAGCAGGCGGACACGGAATGGAGCAGCCGGCCTGAGCATCGCGCTGTTACCGAGAGCCCCGGGGCGGAGCGGCCGGGCTGGAGCTGCGGCTCCGCTCCGCGCTCGGCGGGGACGCCGCGGGTGCGAACTTCGGCTGCGGTGAACCGGGTGTAGGCAAAGAGCGAGCGGTGCCGGGGCGAGCGCTGGGAACGGCTGCTCTGCAGCTCCCGGGCCGCGCTGTGGGGCAGAGATGTCCAGCACCGGGACACCCGAGCACCGGGACCCCGAGCACCGGGACCCCGAGCGCAGCCGGGCCCCGCCGTGGCCGCCCC
>VWYP01024735.1:58562-105780 GCA_013400435.1 Pycnonotus jocosus
GGTGCGCGGCACTGAGCCGGCGGCTCCCGCGGGCGAGGCGGGACGGGCCGGGCCCTCCGTCCGCAAGGCACCGACCTGCCCGGCACCGACCTGCTCGGTGAGTGCCGCCGCCCCTTCCCCTGGCTGCTGCGAGGGGCCGCTCCCGCCACCCGGAGCGTGCGGTCCGTGCTGGCAGCGCGGGTCCCCCTGCCAGTGACTTAGTGCCGCTTTATTTTTTTTTTCCCCTTTTCAGTCTTCGCTTTCCCTATCGGTTTTCTGGCGTGTGGTTAGATTTTTCCGCCCCTGATGCACGTTTTCCCTGTTTAACGGGAAGCAGACATGCCGGTGCCCGCGGGATGGGGAAGTGCCGCGCCTGGAAGCGGCTGCCGGGTGGGTCCGAGCCCGCCGCGGCTGGCGATGCCTCCGGGGCTGAGCACTCCGCGGGTCCCGGGCGCTTGGGAGGGATGTCCGCGGTGCGATCGCGGGATCGTGGGGTACTCTGTGTGTCTTCTGCAAACCGGAGATGCTCGGCTGCTCTGCCAGCGGGGCCTCGGGCGGCCGGGAGCGAGAAAACAGGCGGAACATCGAGCCCGAGCGGCTGAGCCGCGCCGCTCCCCGCGGGTCTGTGCGGAGCCCTGCGGGCTCCAGCGCGCGGTGCCGGAGCCACCGGAGCTTCTCTGTCGCGATTGTGTTGGGGCTGCTGATTTCTGTCGGGAGTTGTATTTGGGAACGGGTTCCCCAGGGAAGTGGTGGAGTCACCATCCTTGGGAATGATAAAGATCAGCAGATGTGGAACTCGGCCGTACGGTTTTAGTGGGCATGGGGGGACTCGGTCAGAGGTTGGAATTTGATAATTTTGGAGATCTTTTCCAACCGTAATGATTCTAATGATTTGAGGTGGTGTATGAAACTCCGTGTTCTACTCCAGAGCAGCTTTGGTGATTGCGAAACAGTCAGATCTGGCTGTGCCTTTGGAAGGGTGTCCGGCGGCTGATTCCCTCTTCAGACAGCCCGTGCGGCTGAGACACGAACTGCGGGATGGACAGCAGGGTGGATGTTCACCCTTATTTTCCTGACGTGCTCCTGGAGAGCAAGAGCCGACCTGCAGGAATGACCTATGGCAGTTGTGCTTGCTGCAGTGCTTCAGCACAGAATCCTAGAATTACTTAGGTTGGAAAAGCCCGCTAAGAGCGAGTCCAGCCATTAACCCACGCTGCCAATCCCACTACTAAACCATGTCCCCAAGTTCCACTTCTACACCTCTTTTAAATCCCTGCAGGGATGGTGACTCCACCACTTCTGAGTGTAATTCTCCCGTGGTTTTGACGTGGGGAAGGGCTGGGAACCAGCCCGTGCTGGTTGTGGCTCCGGGGCCTTCCCACACTCCAGCGGCTGCTCGGGCTTTTCAGGAGACTGAAGTCAATGGCAGCACGGCTGGCTTGAGCTGACTTTCACGGCCAGGAGAAAAGACCCTCTTATTTCACACTGAGGAAATTGTTGTTGTTCCCCCACCAGCAAATCCCGTGTGGTGACGGTGTCAGCGCTGGCTGGGCACGGAGGGACCGGGGTGGCAGCAGCGCAAGGCGGACCCTGGTGCCAGCCCTTCCCGAGCTGGCAGGGGCAGCACAAGCCCTTGGCATTTGCCCTGGACCTCAGCACCCTGGCTGAAGCTGTTTTCTTGGCCGTGTCATTAGCCAAAGGGGGCTGGGCTGTGTCACAGCACCTCCGGATTGTCCCTTGCTGTGGCAGGAGGGCTGAGCTCTTCCACAGGTGCCTCCACTCTTGGGCTCCTTTGGCAGTTCAGTGGGAGATGGTGCTTTCCCTTTCATTTTGCCCTGTCTTTTATTCTGCTGTTTGTTGGCATTCGGGCTCTTTGCATTATACTAAAGGACGGGGAAGGAGCCTGGTTCCCGGTGAGCTCCGGGGTGAGGAGCCTGCACGGATGGGTGGGAAGGGAAGGACTGCTGTTGTCAGAGCAGAGCCTCAGACGTGTGACCCTGTAGCACCTTCGTGGGCTGCCTGCTCTGGCTGACAGCTTGTCACAAGGTTTGTTGTTCCTGGAAGCCTTTTTGTGACTTGTTTTCGGCCGCGTGTGAACGCTTCCTTGGACAGGGGTGGGTGTTCAGACGCTACTCCAGCTCCCTGAGCCGGGGAGGATTGCCGCTGTTACACTTCTGTCAGGCTGATATTGGAGATGGATTTCAGGGGAACGGCAGAGCAGAAAGAGGTGTGTCTCTTAAGAACCACTTTCTTTAGAAATGGCTGATAATAGGCAGTGAGTTTGGGGAGGATGTTTTATTTAGGGATTGAAAAGAGAGGATTAAAGCTCTTGACAGGGAACAGTTTATGTGGAATAAGTGATGGGACTTGATCATTCAGAAAAAGACTCTAATGTGTTCCCATCACCAAGACAGCTTACAGCTCTCCTTGTCCCAAATCATTCAATAAAAGCAACAAAACTCCTTTTGATTTGAGTTCTTTGCTGGTGGCTGCATCAGGAGTTTTCAGACCTAGCAGTAAATTTGTATTTGCCTAAAGAAAACAGCCTATGGGTATAAAAATCTGTGATATGCTAAAGGTACAGTGGGTTTATCCAAGGTGTTAATTATAGGCATTGGAAGTAGCTGTATCTGTCCTGGAGAATTGCAGCTTTCCCTTCCTTGCCCCCTCCCATCACGTTACTGGCACAGGGCTGTGCTCCTGGATTTGCAGAAGCACAAAGTCACTGCTCGTAAAATTACTGAAATAAAAATGGTTTGTGCAGGGGAGAAGAAACAGGAATCAAATTTTAGGCTCAAATTGTGATTCTAAAACAAGTTGCTCATTCTTCTCACAGCTTGAGGTTTGTGATGGAAAGGTTGAAAATACCCAGCAAGAAAAATAGTCTGGGGAAAAAAAAATCTGGAATAAGATGAACAGAGTGAAATTCAGAATAAATGGTCATCAGAGAGTGTTTATAAACCTACTGGAGAAAACAGAGGGAGCAACCATTCAGATCAATAACAAGTTCTTTTTTTTTATAACATAGAGGTTTAATCATACAGTTTAAAAAAATAATCCTAAATGTGTGCATTTTATACCTGTGCTGGTAGCTGGGGCTAAATCTGCAGAGTTCATGCTGATCTGGGTAATCTGAATCAAGCTGAATAGTAAAGAGGCTCTTAGGAGGATCTGAAACCCAGGAGGCATTTTTCAAACCTGAGTTATGTCACTTTTTTTAGAGGTGCCTCAGGCAATTGCATTTTAAGAAGACAAAGCTTTTGTTTTCAAGCTGGCCTAGAAAAATGCCAGGGATGAATCCAAAGTAAAGGCTTTCAGAAGTTGTCATTTGTGATTAAGTTGATTTTGCTGTTGTGTACAGAGAGCCGCTGCCTTTCCCGGTGTGCCGAGAGCTGGGGCTATTTTTATTTTTGCCACCAGTCCTGGTGTACCTGTTTAATTCCAGTGAGTAATAGTGCCCAGGGGGTCTCACCTGAAAGTGTGCATTTAATGAGAAGGTCGGGTCAGCCAGCTCCCTCTCCAATAGAAAATGAATTGTAGGTGCATTATAAAAGGCAGAATTGAGGTGATACCAGGCAGGGATTGACTGAGATGGGTGTTCTGCAGAATTAACATCTGTCTGTGTCTAGTTTAGTATTTGAGATGTTGGAAATACCGAAGCCAAGGCTTCGAACCGTGAGCAAAGGCTGTTTCTTTTTGCAGAGACCAGCCTGCACGCACGCAGCGAATCCAAAGCTTTTCTTGGGGCTTCTCATGTTACTTGCAGCCTAAAACAATCAGAAAGAGGATCCTGCTGTTGCCAGGCTGTGGGCAAATAAGAGGAGCTGCTCCTGCCGAGCCCGAGCTGAGGGAATATTGTGCAGGATGTAACAGATGATGCTGGAGCATGGATGTGGAAAAGTCTGCTGCTTGCAATCTGGAGTGCTGTGAGCTCCCAGTGAGATGCTCCTTGTTAGAGGAAGGTGAAATCCTGCGAGTATTGTAATGACTTCTTGTTGTTAAATAAAGCCAGAGTAGGTTTTGTTTGAAAATCTGTCTGAAGGCGGCTCTGGCTGCAGGAGCAGTGCCAGGGCTGGCTCACCTGGGCAGGAGGTGTCCCTGCAGCACCCCTAGCCCTGGGAGCAGCTGATTGCTCAGCCCTGGCTCTGGATAGCCAGGGAAGGGCTATAAGGGCAGCCTGAGTCATCCTTTTGGCTCTTGTGTAACACCCAAACAATGCTGTTTGTCCTGCTGGCTGAGGGCTCCTGGACTGCCCGGCACACAGGGATGTGGGACTGAGGGACCCTCTTCAGGGCACCTCTGAGCCGCAGCTTCTGGAGCAGCTGTGTCCTGCAGTTCTCACCCTGACAGCTCACAATCCTAATATTTTATTATTTTTTTCTCAAAGCAAGCCTTGAGAATGTGTTGCAAATGTGCAGAGCAAGTGGTGCTGGCGATCTGAGGCAAGACTTGGCCTTGCCTTTGCAGGGAAAGTCTCCGGTTGCTTTCAGGGCTTCTGGGCTTTTCCTTCCCCTCTGCTGCCAGAGCTGCCCGGCAGGATGTGCCCAGCAGGATGCCGAGCTCCGTTCCAGGAGCATCTCTGCACCTGCAGCAGAGTATTACTTCACTGAACAGTGATGTTGCACAACTGTCTGGGTTTTGGTTTTTTGGTGGGTTTTTGTGGGTTTTTTTTTTGTTTGTTTGTTTGGTTTGGGTTTTGTTGGTTTGGTTTTTTTCATTTGTTCCAAAAGATCTGGTTTAAAACTAGAAAACACAATACTGAGTTGCTAGGGTTCATTTCTACCAGGACTAAGGTAAATAGATGGGCACCTCTGGGCTATGTCTGTGGGAATTCAGTGACTCCTAGGTGGTATCTGCAGCATCACCTCCATGTGGGGATGGTACCAAACAAAAAGCTGAGAAGTACCAGGGCTTTATCTGATGCTTTTGCAAGCAGCTTACATTTCAACAAATACAGCTGGGAATGAATGTGAACTCATTTTCGGGTTGCTGCTGCAGGCAGAATAAGAATGGCCAGGTTAAATGTGTGAGCAGGAGTAATAACTGAGGCAGTGCAGCTCCTGCTCCTGCTGTGTCCCACCTTCCCTGGAGGGAGAACATCCTTCCCCTGGGGCTCTGTCTGCTGGAGACAATTTCTGCAAGAGAAGGTGTTGAGGAAAAGGTGGCAATGGACACTGGTTGTGGAACCATTGTTCATTTTAATGTGTGAATTCCTGAGTTCAGGATGGACTGGCAGAGGTCACAGGGTGGACAGAGGAGGTGGTTGCAGGTCTCCCCCACCAAAGCTCTTGATGTCTTTATTAGTCCAAATCTTGTGCTGCCCTTCTGTCTTTAGCAAACTTTCTTTTGGAAAACTGTGCTGGGAGCATTTGTGAGAGGAGAAGTTCCTTTGGAAGGATGTGGGGAGCGCTGGCTCTGCCGGTTCTGCACAGGACAGCTGTGACTGTCTCTGGTGTGTCACTGGCACCTGTGTCAGTGCCCTCAGTGCTCATGGCTGCCTTTCACCAGGCCTCCAGTGACATCCTCCACTTGCCAGGACTTCAGGGTGGCTCTTCTGGCCCAGGATGTGGCCCTTGTATAGAAGATTGCAGGTTGCTGGTGCTTGAACAAAATTGTTTTTTTTCGAATTTAGAAAAATCTCAGTGGTTGCTGTGGGACAGACCTTGCTGAGCTGGTGGTGCTGCCTGGCCTGAGCTGTGCTCCCACTGAAGGGCAGCACTGGAGGGGTTTGGTGGTTCAGCAGCTCCTGGTTCCTGTCCCTGGAGCTGTGTCTGCTGTAAAGCAGGTATTTTTGTTGGTGCTGCAGCAGTCTGCAATGCTTGGAGCTCTTACAGCTCCCAAAGCTCCTTCTGGAGCTGGTAAAAGCTGTAAGCACTGCAGAAATCCTCTTGAGCTCTTCTAGTCATTTAAACTTAATTTTTTTTTTATGTATAATTTTTAACTTCTGCTCCAAAGAGCACAGCTCTTATGTTCTCACATTCCAACAGGCCAGTAAAACCTCACCTCTGTTATGGCTCTGAGAGAATCCCAGGATGGGTTGGGTTGGAAAGGACCTTAAAGCCCATCCAGTGCCACTCCTCCCCTGGGCAGGGACACCTTCCACTGTCCCAGGCTGCTCCAAGCCCCAATTTCCAGCCTGGCCTTGGACAGTGCCAGGGATCCAGGGGTAGCTACAGCTTCTCTGGGCACCCTGTGCCAGGGCCTGCCCACCCTCACAGGGAACAATTTATTCCCAATATCCCATCTAACCCTGCCCTCTGGCAGTGGGAAGCCATTCCCTGTGTCCTGTCCCTCCGTCTCTTGTCCAAAGTCAAGGAACTGGCTCTGAAATTTCAGTTTAAGATGAAAAATCCTTGGTGCAGCTCACGTCCTGCATCCAATGTCCATCCTGTACCTCTGGTGGCACCTGGGCACCCCCAGGGCACCGGTGAGGGTGAGGAGAAACCCCTTGGGAAGTTCCCCTGGCAGGAGCCCTGTGCAGGTAATGCTGTGGAGCATCTCCAGCCCTGGGGGAGTGGCTGCTGCCACTGCTGCACATCAAAGGTGGCATTTGTGTGTTTTCCTGTTAATGAGGAGCCGAGTGCTTACCCGCAGCTGGGCTCCCCAGCCATTTGACTGCGGCATAAACAGCATTTCCAGGGAGGCCACGGTAATAAGGCCGAGTTTGCTGATACCTCCTGTGAGCACAGCCACACCTCGTGGCAGGAGAGAGGCAGGGAGGGCTTAGATGATTTAATTAAACTTGTTGTGAGAAAGAAATTAAATTTGGTCTCTCACCCTACCTGTATTAGGAGGGAGCGAGCACAGCCTTTCTGAGCTGAGCCATTCCTTGCCTTCTGTTTGCCTGGAAAAAAAGCAATTTCTCTGTCAGCTTTTAGCCTGGCTCCTGAGCCCCAATTGCTTGTTTGTCTTCAGCAGCTCCCCAAATCGCTTTGAAAATGGGCTTAAACATTGATCATCTCTTACAGTCCTTCATCTTCGTTCTGCCAGCTGACATTAGGAAAGATATTTTAAATTACCTTTCCTCCCCCCAAATTAACTGGCTGTGTGTATGGGCCGGGAGAATTAAAGCTCTTGCAGCCAAAGTATAAATCAGCTGATCCCATGTTTTTGCCCAGTTCTCCTGCAATCATCTTCCAGCCCAGTCTGCAAAAGCAGCAGGGATTCCAGGAAAGAGAAAAGCCAAAGTGCAACTTAATTTCGAGGCAGAATCTACCAGTGTTGGGTTTAGGGGGCAGAATCCTGTTGTAAAATTACTTTTTCTCCCCTTATTGCAGCAGTGGGATCTTTCCTCTTGCTGCTCCCCAGGGAAGGGCTGGGGGGCTCCATGGGGTGATGCCATTCAAACAATGGGATGCAGAGGTGAGATGATGCCTGACTCTGGCAGCTGCTGGCGGGGAAGTTTGGAAAAGAAACTTTGGATCTCCTCCTTTGCCATTTGAGCACTGAGATGTGGAGAAAAAAACCCACTTGCTAACAGCAGAACATTTATTCTGTGTCAAGCAGGCAGCAGACAGCAGAGGTGGTTAATTCAGCATGGAAAAGCCCAGAGCTACAGCTGAACAGGCAGGAAGGTTAAATCAATCATTTGGAGCAGGTTTCTGATGCTCCTTTATGCAGACACTGTTTTTTGTGGTGGTGTTGTTAACACTTTGTTGGTAACAGGTCACACCAGCCTCTCTCCCAAAGCAGATCTGGTTATTTAGATGCACAATCACCTAATTCCTCATGCATATCCCAAAATACTGCTGAGAGGAGGTTCTGGAGGGCTTGGGCTGAGCAGTGTGGCTCAGTGAAGGGGATGCAGCAGCCTGAGCTGTGTGTGGGTTCATGATCCAGGCTGCATTCATTGCTTTTATTATCATATATCATATCACAGAGTCACAGACTGGTTTGGGTTGGAAGGAGCCTTAAGGCTCATCTCATTCCAATCTCCTTCTGCAGTTCAGTTTGCACATTCCATTTCCCCATCCATGTGCTGATGCTCTCTGCTTTTTCAACTCCTCCTTTGCAAGAGGGGGAAAAACAGCGTGCATGACCTCAGAGTTAATAGATTTTAGCCTTATAGGTAGCATAAACATCTATGTTTTATAGTTTGTTGTGAGGCACTGGTGCAGGGGATTCTGGTTCAGCGAGTCAGAGGCTTTTACCCACTCAGTGATGTGAGTAATTTATGGCCTGTCCCAAGTCTGCACAGCTGGGCTGCTGAACTACAGCATGTTGGGGAGTAAATATTGCATGTTTACACAAAGCCTTTTCTCTCCAAGTCCCCAAAAAGAGGATGAACCACTTTAACAGGCTGCTCAGGCTGGGGAGGTGCCACATCCTGGGGCAAAATGCAGTTGGGCAAAGCAGCCCAGCAATCTTACAAATACAGTGAATTTTAAATTCTTTCCTGGGTTGTAACAGGAGGGGAGCATTCCTGAGCATCTCCACAACCTGCAGTGATGTGACAGTGGTGTGAGAGAGAAAGCTTTGTGCAGTGAGTGCACACAGCCTTCAGATCCACGGCGTTTTTGTTAAAAGAAAGTGGTTTTGGAAGCTGCTGCCTTTGGAAGTAGATGCCCTCAGCTCATGTTGGAATTGTTTTCCTTGTTAGTACCAGAGAGGCTGATGCTGCTGAGATGCAGGGAGCCAGGATTTGTGCTGCCAGTGGCTGCTTTATAAATTTCCAGGTTAAATCAGGCAATAAGTTTAGGGTTTTTTTTCCTTACTGTGAAGCTTGTCAACTTGTTATTTTACCCTTAAGTCTCACAGTCCTGAGCAAGAGGAATCTCCAGCAAATAGACCAGCTGATAAAATTGATGCAAACAAATTTATTTTATTATACATACAGAATACTCTGAGCTGGGAGAGACCCACAAGGATCAAGTCCAACTCGTGGACATCCAGCTATCCCACCCTGTGCCTGAGAGCATTGGCCAAGTATCCCTTGAGTCTGGCAGGCTTGGTGCTGTGATCATTTCCTTGAATTCTTGTTCATCCCTCGAATTTTGCTTGCTCAAAGTTACCTAGTGAGAATAAAGGCAACCAGGGGGTCTGGATAAGGCTTCCCACCCTCTAGAGCTGCTTTTTGTTCCAACCTCAGAGAAAAAAACATTTCCTAAATCTGAGAGCTGAGCAGGATTTGGTAGCCAGTGCTGACATTTGCCCTTGCAGCAGGGTGGTGTCTGCAGCCCTGGGCTTGCTGAGGAGCAGCCCTGGCTCTGGCGTTGATGCTCTAAATATATAACAGGTAGGAGGGCATGTGACTCGGCCTGACCTTGGGCAGCAGCAGAGCTGGGAATGAAGCCAGGTCTCAGCTCCCAGCTCCTGCTCTGTGAGCTTTCTGAGCTGCTCTGGCCTCCCCCAGACCCTGCAGATCCCCAGCCAGGTGCAGGGTGCCCCAGCCCAGGCGCTGCTGCTCCCGGCCATTCCCAGCCCATTCCTGGGGCTTTGCCCTGTCACAGCTGATTTTCTCGGAGGGCCTGGACTCTGGGGAATGCCTGGCATGTGGGATTTCACTCTGCATAGCAGCCGGTTCTGCTGGGCTTAGCACTGGCTTGAGGAGCTGGCCCTGCTCTGAGCGCCCTCCTTGGCCAATCTGCCCGCAGCAGCTGTTTCCTCTTGCTGCACCCACTGATTTTCCTTCCTTCTTTGTCTCGGGGTTAAACTCTGGGAGGTCACAGACACCTGAAATTACAGAATCACTGAGGTTGGAGAAGACTTCTCAGACCATCGAGTGTAACCCAGCACTGTGTTTGCCACTAACCCGTGTCCCCAGGTGTCACATCCACATGGGTTTTGAACACCTCCAGTGACTGTGCCACTTCCCTGGGCAGCATGCCCCAATGCCTGACTGCTCTTTCAGTGGAGAGATTTTCCCTAATATCCACTCTAAACTTTCTCTGGCACAGCTTCAGGCTGTTGCTTGTTCCCTGAGAGAAGAGCCTGACCCCAGCCTGTCCTGATGGACTTGCACTTTGTCAGGTCACCTGGGTGCTGCAGGAGTGTGCAGCTTGTTTCATGTGAAGAGGTTTTGCAGCAGTGCTGTGGTTGTCCCCTGATTCAGCAGCCCCAGGGCTCTGTCCCTGTGCTGGTGGCATAAATCATCCTGTGAGGATCCCTGGGGGATGGATGTCAATCCTTCACACTCCTGCCCAAGGTTACAGGGCTGTCAGTCCTGGGAACAAAAGCTGTGTCCCACTCTTGAAAATCATTGAATCCTGCAATGATTTGGGTTGGAGGGACCTTAATGACCATCCCATTCCCCCGCCTGCCATGGGCAGGGACACCTTCCACTATCCCAGCTTGCTCCAATCGCTGTCCAGCCTGGCCTTGGACACTTTCAGGGATGGGCAATCCTGGGAAGTGTATTTAAGCAAAAAAAGATGGACGTGCTGCTCCCGAGTTCCCATCTGAATCCCGGTGCAGCACTCCTGTGCACAGCTGCCTTTTGTTCTTGCACGTTCCCAGGCAAAGCAGGTGGTGTTTAGTTTTTTCTGCATTAAAAAAAAATAATCTGTGGCGTGCTGTGCGAGGCTACTCACATCTGTGCACTCTATGTAGGTCAGATGTGTAGTTGCTTCTTTACAAAGACTAAACTTGACAGCGTTTCCTCGCTGCAGCCAGCGAGGGAGGATCACAAAATTCACATGCTGCCTCCATGAGAAATGTCCTTAGGGAGGACCCCACAGGGGCTCTGTGTGCAGGTGAGGTTTGTTGCCTTCCTGGTGTGCTCCAGGTTTGTGACAATGGGTGTTATTGAGGAAAGATTTATCAGAGCCGTGTATCCAGGCTTGATTCAGTGTCATATCAGATTAGCCTTGCAGCTGGAAATGCTAAATGCTTCCCTGCCCTGCTTCCAGCAGCTGCCTCGTGCTCTGCTCCCACTAAAAAGCCTGTTCCCTAATCTCTGCAGCCCGTGTTTCTCTTGCTGTGTTTCTTCACATGCAAATGCCTCTCCCTCCCCTTTCCTCCCCCCCAGCCAATCCTGTTCTGGGATTCCTTGACCTCTTCTGACTCTGGCAGTGGTGGAGGAGAAAATGAGTTGGAAACAAGCAACCTGTCATGCTCAAGAGCAAGTTAGGGACCTGATCTAACACCTTTTGGAGCAGCTGAGAGTCTCCCCTTGCTCGTGGACACAGCCTCAGATCCGGGTGTGCTTGGTCTTGTGGGAGATGCTCCACTGGGTGAAGGTGACAGGGATCAAGGACACTGTTCCTGCTGATCTGCCGCTCACCAGGGCCCTCTGACCTCCTCAGTCTGATCCCAGCCCATGAAACAGGAGTCCTAAACCAGTCTGGCTGGTTTGTACACACTGGGAGTTTCTTCTGTCCTCTGTCCTGAGGTTCTGTGGGCAATGTAGGAACTTTGTTTCTCACAGAAGGGGCTTTTTTGGAGAGAGAACTTGAAAATAGGTCCTTGAACATCTATTAAAAAGAGATAAACAGAGGACCTGAGGTTCATGTAAATCTGAAGAGGAAAGTGCCTTTGCTGCTCACATTACTTTTTGTTGGCTGAGATGACCTTGGAAGCGACCACAAGTGGAGCAGTGGCAGGGGACACCATCCCCATCAGAGCAGATGAATATGTGGATGCCCTTATGCAACCCAGTGCAGGGTGGAAGATATTTCCAGGATTAAAATTGTCCTGCCTGCTCCACAAGCCTTACCAAGAAACATTTGAACAGAAAGAAGGGCTCCACCTGCCACCTCCTCCTCTGAAAATGAGCGGCATCTGCAACAAAGGAAGGATTCAGCAAAGGAAGGATTGTCTACAAGCACTAGCAGCCTTCCAGGAGACTCCAAATGGGATGGGAAGTTGTGTCCTGGAGCAGCTGGATGAGCACCCAAGAGCTCAGGACAGTGGCAAGGAGCAGTTCCTGGTGACTGGAGCAGTACCTGGTGGCAGGTGGTTGTGACTGATCCGTGGATTTGGGAGCATTGCTCTTGGGTTGGAGCAGGCTTCCAGGGTGAGGAAGGGGACTCTGGAATTCATGGAGTCATACAAAGTTTCATGGAAACGAGCAGCATTGGAGCACTTGAAGGGAAATTGGAATAATTGAAAATTGCTTGTCCTACTCTACAAGAATTCCAGCTGCAGTCCTGATTCTCGGTGTGTAAATGAGTGTGAGGACATCCCAGTGCAGCTCTGCGCTGCAGAGAGCACCTTGCTAATTGCTCTGCTGCTGTGTTCAGCCACAGATCCAGGGATGAGACGTTTCCCATGGCTGCTCCTTCCCTTCTTCCTAAATAAGATGAAGAGCTCCTTGTTAGGGAAGCTCCAGAGTGCAACCAATCTCTTCAACTCCTGCTGATCAACTGAAACTAAGAGGGAACTAATGAAATCCCTATTGCCACAACACATTTGTTCTGACCTTTAAAAGGAAAATGTGCTGGTGAGTCAGGAGTCCCACCAGGAAATCTGGCCTTGTTTTGGGCAGGAGGGGGAGTGGGGACCGTGGGGGTTTAAAGTGGAGGCAGAGAGCAGGGCAGGGGGTGAATTTGCTGTGCTCTAGATTCTGGTGAGCTCACAAGTGGAGTCCCCTCAGCTTTTGGGAGTCTCTCAGCTGTTCTGGTTGTGAAGCAAACAGAGCTACTCGAGTATTTTGCAGTTTTCTTCTGACTTGATTTTAAAAGCAGGCTGTAAACTCCTTATTTTTAGAGATGAAAGAAGGGAGGGAGAAAGGATCCTGTGCCATTCTCTGCATTCACAGCAGAAGTGAAATGACTGCTTTGGCCAAAACAAGGAATCTCAAACATTTTCAAGGCAGAAAGTCCTGAGAAAGGTTTGGGGGAAGTTTGTGTCTCAAGGGAAGTGAGCCTGGCTGAGAGTCCCAGCAGCTCATCAGGGCCTTTGTTAATTTGATATGAATGCAGGTGGGGAAAGATGGGCTAAGGCTGAGTTTAGTGCTTTGAGGTGGTTTTCCTCCTGAAAGTTCAGAGGTAAAGAGAATTTTGCATTCATTCATTTTTGTATTCTCTATCCATAGAAAAGTGGCCTTGGGAAGGAGTGACTCTCCAGCTGTTGGGGCTGACTTTCTCCTGGCAGAGGTCTTAGATGCCAAGTTCAGCAAAGCTCAGCTGTTTGGAGGGCACAGACACTTTGGGGTGTCTCTGCTTGGCTCTGGTGGGTGTCTCCTGGGTCCTCCTCTGGCTCCAGAGCTCCAGAGGAGCACATGCACCCAGTTCCATCGTGGTACCAGTGCAGTGCTGGTGGACAAAAGCTGTGCTTGCCCTGGGGGTGGTGGGCACCATCCTGCCCTGAGGATGCCAAGAACCAGAGAGGCTCTTCCTGCACAGGGACTGGGCACAGCTGCCCCTGTGGTGCCAGGGGAGTGATGTTTGTGTGACAGCTGGAGGCAGCAGCTCTGAATTCTTGGCGTTTTGGGGTGGGTTTGCTTCCAGAACCAGGCTGCTTCTCCCAGCAGCCTGCTTGTTCTCTCCCTCCTTAGGACTGGAATGAAATCAGTCCTCTGCCTGAGCTGTTGGAATGGTTTTTGTGACAGCCAAGTGTGACAGCTCAGGAGGAGCAACAAGGGCCACAGAGGATTGTCAGAAGTCTGCCAAGCTCTGTCCCTGACCCTGCCACCATCCTGTGTGCCTCCAGTCCTTCTCTAAGAGGAATTTATTAACCTTCTGCAGTAATTTTCTGTCTGGCTGCTCCTTGTGCAAGGCAGGGAGCTGAGGTGGAACTGCCCCTGGGGCTGCCTTTGGGCTGGATTCCACACCTGCCTGCCTGGAGAGCTTCTCTGTCGGGAGCCTCACCGTGTGGAGCCTTGTCCTTCATGAGCAAACCACCCTGGTCAGAGTCCAGGAGGCACTTCAGGGTCTCCAGCACTCCACTGAGGTTGTCTTCATTAACTTGTAGTGTTAAAAGGGCCTAGGAGTCACTTGGGAAGTGCCTGTCCCTCTGCTGCCACCCCAGGCTGCCACCAAGGCTGTGCTTTGATTTGCCTCCATGCACACATGGATTATTTTGATCTTAAATCACCTGGGAACACCACAGGAGCTGGGAATCCTGCGTCCCCTGCTCGCTGCAGTTTATTAAAATCCCCCATCCATAAACAATAACTCTTCAAAGCTGTGCTCTGCAGAAGCTGCAGTGTTGGTCATGTATAAAACATGACCCTGCCAAAACCAGCCTGCTCCTCTGGGGGCAGCTCAGATCTGGCCATCCTTGAAGTAATGCTCAAAACAAGGTGTCTCCTGCTTGTTCAGCAGAGCCTGGGACTTCTTTAAATAAAAATGTGACACTGGATTTTGTCAATAGGATCTGATTTGTCCCTTGGAATGGGAATTATTTCCTGACTGATGTCAGCAGTGCCTCTGAGATGCTGGGGTTTAGCTGCAGATTAGCATGAGTTACTTGGTTTAAAGGAAGGCAGAAAACATGCCAGCCCAAGCAATTTGACCAAACTTGACGTTTTTCCGTGTTGCAGGGACAGTGGGGAGCTCCAGCAGCCCAGGCTGGGGCTGTCAGTCAGTGCTGGTGGCCATGTGTGGCACCCTCTCCCCTTGGAAAGGGGCTCAGGGATGGGAGAAGTCCCTTTTGGGGAAGAAATGTGCAGATTTCACTGTGACTGAGTGGTGGGAACTGGGGAGGGCTCAGCAGTCAGGTGTGAGTCACCATCCCTGGATGTGTTTAAAAAAGACTGGAATGGCACTCAGTGCCATGGGTTACTTGATCAGGAGGTGTTGGGTCATAGGTTGGACTTGATGGTCTCAGGTCTGCTCCAGCCTGGTTCATTCTGTGATCCTGTGCACATCTGGACTGTCCCATCACTACTGAAATTTCCCTTGGCTGGAATTGCAGCTATTTCAAGGTGATAATCTGGCACAACCAGCTAAAATGTTGAACCAAACCCTCTTCCTATTTGTGGTATTCACTGAGTAAAATATCTTTCAGTAAGCTCCTGCTGTCCATATATACATTTTTTATTCTTGGTAGGCTTTTGTTACCCTCTTCTGTCCCAAGATAAATATCCCCAAATGAGTGGTTTCAGGATTTCAAATTCTGTGTTACTTTTTTGAATGTTGCACTTCTCTTTCCTCTCTGCCTTTTGCTGCCTGGCCTCCTCCAGGGATGTTGTTTCCAGGATTTATTCTGCAAGATTTATTCTTACAGCTATTTCAGCAGGATGGCCAGCAGCAGGCATAGAGAAAAAAAACCTAAAAAAACCTCAGGATTTTCGTGTTGCTTGACCTCAGGAGCTCCAAGTGTCAGAAACCCAATAATAAACACTGCCAAACCTTGGAAGGTGGTGGGAGCTGGTGACCTTGCAGTGTGTGTTTGGAGAGACTTGTGCTGCAGTTTCAGGTTCCTGATGGTCTCTTTAAAACACCTCTTTAAAATGTGCTACACCTCTGGATCTGATGAAGGTATGGGGATTTTCTCTTCTTTTTTTTTATTTTTTTTTTTTTTAATTATATTCTGATTTAGGCCCCAAAAGCCAATGAAATCCTTGAGGTTCCTTAAGGCTCCCCTGTTGGGTTTTTAATTCCTGTGTGCTCATTCACCATTGCAGCAATGAACTTGGAAAGGCAGCACAGGGAAGTGATTACAGTAGATATTTTAAAAAATCCCAACTAGAGTTTGAGGAGCCTTGGGGTGTTGCAGGGGGTACATCCTCAGCCTTGCTCTCTGTAGGACCAGTGTGTGTCTGTGCTTCCATGTGAAGTCTTTTCACACTTTATGGCACTCTCATATCCCTGCTTCCAGTTTAATTCCACTCTGTGCTGGCTGGGAGAGAATCCCAGGATGATTTGGGCTGGAAGGGATCCTAAAGCCCACCCAGTGCCGCCCCTGCCATGGACAGGGACTCCTTCCACTGTCCCAGGCTGCTCCAAGCCCCAATGTCCAACCTGGCCTTGGGCACTGCCAGGGATCCAGGGGCAGCCACAGCTGCTCTGGGCACCCTGTGCCAGGGCCTGCCCACCCTCACAGGGAACAATTCCCTCCCAATCTCCCATCCAGCCCTGCCCTCTGGCAGTGGAAGCCATTCCCTGTGTCCTGTCCCTCCATCCCTTTTCCAAAGTTCCCTCTCAGCTCTCTTGGAGCCCCTTTAGGGCACTGGAAGGGGCTCTGAGGACTCATTTTTGAAGATGTCCTGAGCTGTCACCTCTATCTCTCTGTCAGTCCAGTTTGTATTCAACTTGCCAAGTTCTTGATCTTTATGGTGACATCTCTTGGGAGACAGAATGAGGAATTTCCTTGTATCAGGAAGGTTTTATTCACTGTGCAGCTTTTCCATGCCAGAAACTTCTGCAGCTGATGAGCCAAGCATGACTTGCTGATATTCTGGTCTGAATTGGGAGTAATTCTGGTTTCACTAGAGCTGTTTGGATACACAGTAATAGAAGAATGGAGCTCTGTGATAAATGGGGCTTTGACAAGGCAGGAATGTTGGCAGACAGCACACCTGGACCACACAGCTCAGAAGGAACCTTCTTGTCCTCGTCAAGTAGCCTTAGATTTTATTATTCCTGCAAAAAAGAAAAAAAAAATCAGGTTTCTCCTATTCTTCGTGTTCTACAGCCTTCTCCAAAGGTTTCCCTGCAGGGATTTAGGCTGTGGATTTCAGGGAATGGGACACAGACCTTGGGGTGCTCCCTGTGCCCTCAGCCTGGGGGGTTTTGTCACCTCTGGGTTGTAGGAGGCTGACCCCAGCTCCGTGGTGGCACAGGGGGGATGTGCCCAGGCTGGGGTCAGCTCTTCCCAGGGATGGTGCAGGATCAGTCCTGCTGCTCCAGGAGCTCTGTTTGTCACTCTGGTGCTCCAGAATCTCTGCTCCAATGGGCTCATCCCTCTGGTGTTGGACCAGCACAGCCAAAGGCACTTCCTGAGCCTTTATTTCCAGGATTATCTAATTCCTTGTTTTGTATGCACTGCAGGTGTGTGGGAGTCCCTCTGCTCCAAAGCTGTTGAAGAGAGTCTCTCCCTAGTTTGGTAGTTCTTGGATGGGATTCCAGCTGTTGATGGGCAATCTGAGGATCTCCTGCCAAGCCAGGGCAGACAGGCCCCATGTCCAGGCACAGGCATTCTGCATTCCCTCTGGGGAGCCCCATCCCCAGCATTCCTGGGAAAGCACAAACCAAGCCAGTTGGGTTTGACATCATCTGTGGTTTTTGGGAGCATCCTCTTCCCTGGACATCTTGGATGTTTTCCATAGTGAAGAGGGCCCACCCTCAATGCCAGCAGCTTTCTGATGGCAGAGTCTCTGAAATGTGAATTCCAAGAATTAAATCCCCCCACACCAAGACACTTCTGCTGCCCGTGCAGGGCATCTCTGCCCACAGCCCTGTCCCTTCTGCTCCTGCTCATGAGTAGTGCAGAAAATCCAGAGCTGTTTTTGGGTCTTTAATTAATTAAGGAAGGATGGTTGATTATTTTCCAAATACCATCTTCAGGAGGAAGAGACTTAGGTGAAACTTCATTTCCCTGGCTGCCTTTGTCCTGTGGTTGATAATTATTTTTAAACTGCCCGTCATGTTGTGAGCAGAATTGTTGTAGAGGTTTTTTTTTGCAGTTGTCAAAATGTCAATTCTAATGAAAATCTCCACAGACACGCCATACCTAAGTGATTTAAGCCTTTAGGCTAAACAGGCTGCTGGTAAAATGCTGCTCATTTTCAGATGAGTCAGAAAGGTTTGTGTATGTCATTTTTTTAATATATTTTTGTTTGGTTGGAATGTCTTCATCAAAATTGGTTGTTGAAGGGTTTTGTTGTTTTTTTTTTTTTCCCTTTTTAAAGGCTAAGCAGCTGCCTGTCAGCTCACCCCAGAGCTGCTTGGAATTCAGCATCTTACACAGCAGTCACATTTGGGAAAAGGGAAGTTCCTGTGTAATAACAATAATTGAAAATTAATAGTAGATTAAATTAATACATAATTAGAAAACACTAATGCTCCCTGTGAACAAAGTCTGATTCCTACAGGAGCCTTATGAGCTGAAGAGGGAAAGTGTATGATGCTTTCCCTGGGCCCTGTCTATTCCAGCCTGCAGATCATTAAAGCAATTATAATTTCACAGAGGTTTGATCTGGAATTGATTTCTTTGTGATAATTCAATTTGGAGCCTTGCTTCCTCCAGGGAGCAAAGGACAGAAGATGAAGTGTGTAATTCCTGAGCTGTGCCCTCAGGCCTGGGGAGGCTGAACCCACCCAGGGAGGGACCAGGATGGAGCCTGGGACTCAGAGCTTAATTAGAGATCATCAATGGCAGCTTCCTTTGGGTGGGAGGTGCACGGGGATGGGTGGGGGGGTTTGGGTCCCTACATCCTTTAGCTGTGCCAGGGAGGGTCAGGCTGGATTTCAGGGCAAGGTTCTTCCCCATTGGGTGCTGGCAGTGCCCAGGCTCCCCAGGGAATGGTCCCAGCCCCGAGGCTGCCAGAGCTCCAGGAGCGTTTGGACAGCGCTGCCAGGGATGCCCAGGGTGGGGTTGTTGGGGTGTCTGTGCAGGGACAGGGGCTGCCCTGGGGGATCCTATGGGTCCCTCCCAGCTCAGGATATTCCCTGATTCTTGTGGGAGTGTATCCCTGGGATCTTTTCCCATCTCTTTCATAGACTGTGGTGAAAAGTTCTTGAGGGTGTTCTACCATAGGAGCCTGACTTGGTGTTTCCAGCCTGGCAGCTGGTTTGGATTCATCCTGATCACCACAAAGCCTCCAGAACCTTGGCTGGAACTGGTAAAAGCAGGGTCTTTGGTCCTGGTGATCATGGAATCCTGGATTAGTTTGGGTTGGATGGGATCTTAAACCCCATCCAGTGCCATCCCTGCGGTGGCAGGGACACCTTCCACTATCCCAGGCTGCTCCAAGCCCTGTCCAGCCTGGCCTTGGACACTGCCAGGGATCCAGGGGCAGCCACAGCTTCTCTGGGCACCCTGCGCCAGGGCCTCCCAGGGAGCAATTCCCTCCCAATCTCCCATCTAACCCTGTCCTGGGCCAGAGGGATGCAGGAATGTGCTGCCCTGCTGTTTTTCTCAGGGTACAGCAGGCGATTTGCTGCTGCCAGGCTCTGAGGGGCTTGTGAAGGCTCTTCAATAGCCAGCCTTGGGGGCTGTGATAAAACAGTGTGAGGAGGAGGAGGAGGAAGAGAGGAAAGAAAATTCACAGGACAGCACAATGTGCAGAGGCAAAGCAAATCCAAGGCAGCAGGGAAAATTGGGACCTCATGAGAAGTAATGATAAAGTTTGCTAAGCAGCTGCTGAGCTCCAGCCCTCCCCTCCCAATTAGGCTGCATTAGTGGCTTGTGGGAAGCACCACAGCCTGCTGAAACTAATAGAGGCAGAAAGAGCTATTCCTTGGTGAATTTGCTTTCTTCTTGGCCCAACACAACATTTAGCTTTTATTTTTGTAGCTTTGTGCACAAACCCCCTCCATTTCCCTAATCTCTGAGGCTGTGTGTTTGGGAATCCTGGAGGAACAGCTACTCGAGCTGGGGTTTTGTTCCCAATTCTGTTTGTGTGAGTTGTGATTTCAGCTGCTCCTCTGTTCCAGGGCTTCAAAAAAGAAAAAAACAAACCAACTAAAACAAAACCAATAAATGGAACCTGTTCACAAAGGAAAGAAATTGAGAGACTTCTAGCTTTAATTGCATTCATTAGGCTTGGTTATGATAATAAGGGGATGTTAGGGAAAGGTGAATTTTAAAAAATCCATTATTTCAATCAAAGGTAGGCAGGAGGGGTTCATGGCTGAATCTATAATGCTTCTAAGTAGTGAGTGCTTATTCAGTGAGTGCATTTATTTTGATCTGTCTTAGCTCTGTATTTAGTGAGGGGGACCAAAAGCCATCTTAGCCCTGCAATTGTACCTTGGGCTGCTTTGGGTTGGAGGGAGCTGGGAGCTGATCCCATTCCAGCCCCTGCCATGGGCAGGGCCACCTCCCACTATCCCAGGGAGCTCCCAGCCCTGTCCAGCCTGGCCTGGGGCAGTGCCA
Organism: Pycnonotus jocosus; assembly: GCA_013400435.1. Taxonomy (NCBI): domain Eukaryota; kingdom Metazoa; phylum Chordata; class Aves; order Passeriformes; family Pycnonotidae; genus Pycnonotus; species Pycnonotus jocosus. Next base: position 78,465 of record VWYP01024735.1, read on the forward strand.
GGGCTCTCTCCTCACTGCTGGGCACAGAGGGGTCACCTCCCAGTGGTTTTCCATGGGCTGGGGAGCTGGGGTTTCCCCACTGCAGCTGCTGGGGGGACACAGGATGTTCACAGTCTTAAGGTGATGTGGGAGGCCCTAAGAGGGGATCTCAAGCCCTGGGATTTGGGGTTGTCACTGCTCCCAGTTGCCAGAGGAAGGGGTGTGACACCTCATGGGGCTCTGTGGTTCTCCACAGCTCTCTGAAGGTGCAGCCAGGGTGGGTCAGGCTCTGCTCCCAGGGAGGGAGTGACAGGACAAGAGGAGACGCCCTCAAGCTGTAGCAGGGAAGGTTTAGATGGATCTGAGGGAAAATTTCTTCCCTGAACAGATTGTCAAGCATTGAAACAGCTGCCCAGGGCAGTGGTGGAGTCACCATCCTCGGAGGGGTTTAAAATCCACGTGGATGTGGCACCTGGGGACAGGGTTTAGTGTGGCCTTGGCAGTGCTGAGGAGTGGTTGAACCTGATCATCTTGGAGATATTTTCTAAATCACTCAGTGATCCTCTGGCTGTGACACCTCCTCGTTATGATCCTGCTTGGGGTGTCCCAGTCATGATCAATGGAGACTGGGGCTGAATGGCCTCTAATGTAGAGGGAACCTTTTGAGTCACCTCTCCTGGGTTCTTTTGAAGGCATCTCCCACAGAGCAGTGCCCTGAGCTGCTGCTGGTGCCAGGTGTGATGAGCAGCCCTCCACTGCTGCCTGTGGAGAGCATCTGGAACTGGGGAGTTGTCTGTAAGAAATTCTAAATGCTTCAGTATGTGACATCTTGACAAGAACATCTGACAGACTCAAAGTGGTGCTCACAGAATAAAAACAAATTTGGAGAATTTGGTGTTTTCCACTTCACTGAGGGGGTTTGCAGTGCCATTCACATAGCTGGGGATGTCAATAAAGTGACACATAAAACGGGGTTATTTTGCTGCTTATTTTGTTGCTTTGAAATACTAGTTAAAAAATCAAACTTTTTTTTTTCCCTCTCATATTTCTCATTGTAAAAGAACCCCTCAAACTGTGCATTATCTTTCAGGAAAAGGGTAAGTTTTGTTGAGGATTCTTTCATTTTTGTAAAACCCCAGGTGCTGAGGTTGCTGCTCACATGAGTGCTGTGGCTTGGGCTTTCTCTGATCTGCATTTTTCATTCTTACAATGAAAAGGAACAGAGCAGGATTATTTCTTTCACAGAATCTCAGATTGGTTTGAGTTGGAAGGGACTTAAAACTCATCCATTCCCATCCCCTGCCATGGGCAGGGACAGCTTCCAGTATCCCAGTTTGCTCCAATCCCCATCCAGCCTGGTGTTTCTTTCTGCTGATTAAATGTGTCCAGAAAAGGAATTCTGGTCAACTGCAGGTCCACTGCTGGAGTTAATGTGGTACCTGGGCAGTGGTGGCTCTGTGGCTGCCCCTGCTTGGGCACAAAGTTATTAAACATTAATTTTAATAAGTTACTAATAACACAGAGTTTATGAACTTTGTATCCTGAGCAGATTCTGTGTGGAGCAGGTGGGTTGGCAGGAGGGCAGGGGTGTCTGGACATTTTTTTCCCTCAACCATCAGTGGACACACAGAGGCTGTTCCTGGCAGTGCTGGGCTGCAAGCACCAGGCTGCTCTCTCCTCCTGGGCTCTCTGCTGTTGTCACCCCCAGAAAGGCTGAAAATGCATCCTAAAGGGTCACTCCTGCTCTGACAGCTCATTTTTCACCTGGCACCAAGATGAATCTGTGTGATAACAAGCTCCAATATACTGGCAAAAATGTGGCTTAAAGCAGCTGGGTCAAATTGAGCTAATTGGCTGTGACCTCACTAATTCAAGACCCCAATTAATTCCATGTGCTTTGAGGGCTGGAATTTGCTGCTCTCCAGGGCACAGCTCAGCTCTGAGTTGTGTAAAAGCAGCTGGATGCTGGACAAGGACTTTGGGACCAAAATCAGTGGTGACTTTGTATCTAGAGCTGCCTGTGGCTGAGGGGTGACTCCATCAAACCTGCTCTTTCATGAAAGGCAAAGTGTTGGTGACTGTCTGAAATGAGTATTTGGGGAGGCTCCAGAGGTTGGGATCCTGGGACATTCACTGGGACTGGACCCTCCCCAGCTTGGCAGTGGGGTGAGCACAAGGCTGCCCCACACTGTCTTGGGCTATTCTAGATGTTTCACCCTAGAAAGTCGCTGTGAAAAGAAGCCATTGTTGCTTAGAGGGTCTGGTTCTGCAGTGGGATGCATTCACATTTGCAAGGACCAGTTCCTTGTAGGTGGAATCCCCAGACTCCCAGTGGAATTTCATGCTTGGAGGCAGCAGAGCTGCAATATCCCAGGAACTGCAGCTGAGTCTCACCTGAGCCATGTGCACACAGGCTCTTTCCAGTACTTTCCTTCAAGCCCATGGCTCCATCCCCTTCCCTCCAGTACTGCACCTGGCACATGGAGTCAGCTGCTGGGAATTTGTCCTTTCCTGCTGGAGCCCCAGCTTTGTTTCTTGCCTGCTTTGTGACAAGGGTGGAGCTGCATGTGTGGGTTGGATTGAAACAAGATATTGTGCTGCTGGAGGCAAGGTTTGAATTGGATTCCTTCACCATTTGGTAAAATGAGGTCAGTTTGTTTTGGGAGAGATCCCCAGGTGGGTTCCCCATCCCAGCATTCTGGGGAGGGAGGGGTGATGCTCCTGGCTCTGTGTTCCTGAATCACACTCTTGCCTTGCTCTGACCCCTGGTAAGGCACAGTGTGGTTACATTTGGGGGACCTGAAGTGCTGAGTTGTTCTTAAAACTGTTTAAAGATGAAGAGAATTGGGAGAGTGTAGGTTTAGGAGCTGGATCCTGGCTGGCTGGATGTGAGGCAGCTGAGCTCATGGAATTTGGGGTAGGTAAGGGCAGCAGCTGCAGGACCTCGCAGGGATGCTCTGCTTGGCACCAGCACTGAGCTGGGAGAGGAAGAGGGAGCCTGTGGATTTAGCAGGTGGGATCTCAGCCTGTGCTCTGATAATGACAGACTTATGGAACATCTGGAGATGGAAGGGACCCACAGGATCCTCCAGGGCAGCCCCTGTCCCTGCACAGACACCCCAACAACCCCACCCTGGGCATCCCTGGCAGCGCTGTCCAAACGCTCCTGGAGCTCTGGCAGCCTCGGGGCTGGGACCATTCCCTGGGGAGCCTGGGCACTGCCAGCACCAAATGGGGAAGAACCTTGCCCTGAGATGCAACCTGACCCTCCCCTGACAGCTCCAGCCATTCCCTCAGATCCTGTCACTGTCACAAAGAAATCGGTGCCTGCCCCTCCATTGCCCTTGAGAAGATGTTGAAGAAGGATAAAGGGAAAGTCTCCCTCACTTCCCCTCTGCCCAGAGCTGTTCTCTTGCACCAGTCTGGATCAGTGGGACCAAACCTCTCAGCACAGCCCTGTGTCCTTGGGAAGGGGTTGCTTAGAGCAGCAGTGGCCCCATGGGGTGCTGCACGTGATGCTGCAGTGAGGCAGAGCCTCTGTGCTCTGCCCCTGTGTGCTCAGCTCCCTCCTTTGCCCCTGCCAGGCTCCTCTGCCCCCAGATCTTCTGTTTCTGTCCTTGCTTCTCATCTGCAGCCAGGGAGGTGGCATTGCCCATCCCAGGATCTCTGGCTTGCTGGGTACCAGTCCCTCCATGGTTCAGCATTGCCTTGGTACCTGGTAGTGATCAGCCTGAGCCCTACTGGAACCTTTTCCAGGTGTGCCAGGGGCCTGCTGGCTCCTGGTGTGAGGGAATTGCTCATCTGCACAGCCTGATCTCTGGCCCGATGGAGAAATGCCCATTGGAGCCTGCTGAGCTGGAGTGAGAGGGGCACAGATGTACCAGGCACTGCTGCAGCCTCAGCATCCCTGATGAGACAGGCCAGGATCACTGGGAGTTGGAGCTATACTGGAAAAAAAAAAATCCCCAGGAATCCTCTGCTCTGCTGCAGATTTTAAGGAGACATTACAGCAACAGTCTAGGTCAGAAGGAAGTCGAATATTGGATGATCTTTAGGGCTCAGGGCAAATTGAGCAACATTCTTCCTATGAGAGGGGTGAGGTGGACAGCATCATTCCTACAAATGGGAACAAAGAAGGGAATTTCCAGGTGTTGGGAAGCTGGGAGGTCTCTGTGAACCTCTGTGGGAGATGTGAAGCCTCTGTCTGCTCTTTCCTGCTCCTGTGAGCTCTGGACTCCAGGACTGTCTCTGGCTGCTTTTCCAGGCACAGCAGTGCCACCAGTTCATTGTCTCTGCTCGCTGTCCTGCTTAATTTATGGAGCAGCCCAGCATGGAGGAAGGGCTGCTGCATTTTGATTTTTGTCCAGATTTGAACTGGTGCCGTAGTTTATAAAGAATAAGAGCTAATTTTGTAGAATGAGATAGAAAAATCTTCCAGGCCCACGTGCAAGGGTGGATGCTGGTGCCAAACAGCTCCAAACCACATTTGGAATCCTGTGACTTCAGATTCCAGTAACATGGAATCTAAATGAGAAAAGAGGGGAGCAGTTCCATGAATTTTAATGTTTTTACTGTCCCAGTGCTTCCTCTTTAATGCAATATACACCCCCATAAAAGCACTGTAGGGTTTGGATTTCGTTTTGTTTGGGGTTTGTAAGAGTAGGGAATGACTGAATGTCCATGATTATTATTCCACCTTGCCCATACATCCCAGGGAGGAAGCCAGGCTGGAACTGCAGGGTTGGGTTTCTGTGGAAGGGACTTTGTGCCCAGTGAACAGATGGGTTGGGAAACTTGGCTGGGCATAAAATGTCCCATGGAAACTTGTTCTTGTGGAAAGATGATGACGGCTTTTTGTGAGAGGAGCGGCCACAGAGGCAGCAGAAGGCCAGGAGGGTGAGGGGTGCTGTCCTGGTGCCACCTGCTCTGGAGTTCTGGGGAAGCTGTTGTGTGGGATGTGACATTCTCAGTGTAGATGTGGCTCTGCAGGTGGAGCCAGGACAGCTGGAAAAGTGGTTTGGGCTCCCTGGAAGTGAGAGATGCAATAATGGAGGTAAGACTGTACTTATTAAACCATGTTTACCATGATTTCAATGTTAACATTTAAATATGGAACAGCCAGACTTTGAGTGGAGCCCAAGTCTCTTCCTGACTTGTGTCTCATTTGCAATCCCAATGAATCCCAGGGGTGTTGGATCACTCACATTCCCCAGGTGGTTTTGAGAAGCCAGGCCCACCAGCAGAGGGGAGGATCAGAGAGTCACAGACTGGTTTGGGTTGGATGAGACCTTAAAACTCATCAGGTGCACCCCCTGCCATGATAGAGACACCTTCCACTGTCCCAGGCTGCTCCAAGCCCTGTCCAGCCTGGCCTTGGACACTGCCAGGGATCCAGGGGCAGCCACAGCTGCTCTGGGCACCCTGTGCCAGGGCCTGCCCACCCTCACAAGGAACAATTCCATCCCAATCTCCCATCCAGCCCTGCCCTCTGGCAGTGGAAGCCATTCCCTGTGTCCTGTCCTTCTCGGCCCTTGTCCCCAGTCCCTCTCCAGCTCTCCTGGAGCCCCTTTAGGTCCTGGAAGGGGCTCTGAGGCCTCCCCAGGGCCTTCACACAATCACACAATCACCAGGTTGGAACAGACCTTCAAGATCATCGAGTCCAACCCAGCCCTGACACCTCAACTAAACCCTGGCACCAGTGCCACGTCCAGGCTTTCCTTAAACACATCCAGGGATGGTGACTCCACCACCTCCCTGGGCAGACCATTCCAGTATTTTGTCACTCTTTTAGTGAAAAACTTTCTCCTGATATCCAACCTATATTTCCTTGGGTGCAGCCTGAGGCTGTGTCCTCTGGTTCTGTCAGTGCTGCCTGGAGAAAGAGCCCAACCCCAGCTGAGCACAGGCACCTTTCAGGGAGTTTAGAGAGTGATCAGGGCACCCCTGAGTCTCCTTTGCTCCAGGATAAACAAGCCCAGCTCCCTCAGTCTTTCTTCGCATGGCTTGTGTTCCAAGCCCCTCTCCAGCCTTCTCCCCTCCCAGCTGAGCAGCCCCAGCTCTCTCAGCCTTTCCTCAGGGCAGAGGGGCTCCAGCCCCCACAGCATCTCTGAGGCCTCCTCTGCCCTCCCTCCAGTGCCCCAGCTCCTTCCCGTGCTCAGGACCCCAGAGCTGGGGCACTGCAGGGGAAGCTCCTCCCCACACACACAGGGAGGAATCCCAAGTTGATATTTCTGCCTCAACAAGAGCTTCACATTTTGTAACCAGCACAGATCTGCTCTGCTGCAAGAATCAGAAATGTTCTTCCAAGCTGTTTTCCTCTTTCCTTATGCCAGGAATGGGAAATCAATTTAGGACAAATTGGGCTAAATCAACCTGGGGAGGATGCTCTTTTGAAATGGGGAAGTTTTTGTGTACCCTCCACTGACACCCTGGCAGTGATCTGCTCCTGGAGGGTGGGCTGGGGGCTGCTCAGGATGTGCTGAGGGTTCCCAAACCCTGCTGCTGTCTGGGCAGGTGGAGGCAGTGCTGCTGCCCTTGGAGGGTGGGCACAGTCCTGTGAAGGAGGTGTGGGCAGCTGTTCCCCCCTGGCACAGCACTGCCCAGGACAATGGCTGTGCCTGCCTGAGGGGAACAGGAGTTTGACCTTCCCTGGCAGGGCTCATTCCAGAGGGGATTTCAGCTGGCAGTGTCCATGACCAGAGCCAGGCATGGCTGCAGCCCTCTAAGGCACCTTTGCCCTGTAATTAGATAGAAGGCAATTAACTTTCTCCTGTAATTACCACTGTGTTACACCCCCTCCCGTGGCCCTGTGGCTCTTCCCTCCCCCCACACAGACCCAGGCTTAGCCTGCCTTTCATTGCCACAAGACAAAACAGTGATGGCCAGTCGTTCTCCTCGGGAGGGGTGGGGAGCAGGAGGGGGTTGTGTCAGGACCCTCTTGGATCAGGTTTGCAGATCTGCTGGATGCAGGAGCAGAGCCCAGCAGGTTCCTGTTAATCCACAGCAGCTCCACCTCTGCGAGGGCACAGCTGGAGTGTCACTGCAGAGATGGGATGGGGGAGGCTCTCCCTTCCCACTCCCAGATTGTATTTCCAGGATCCCTGCTCTGATCCCTGCATGGGCTTACACAGCCCTGTGTGAAGGACTCAGGGAGCAGAGATCCCCCCTTTGTGCTGAGGAGGAGTCTGCAAGGCAGGAGTGCCCACAGTGGGGGTTTGGAGGGAACTGGGGTGTGGGCAGGGCAAGGGGAAGGTGCTGGGGCTGGTCCAGGCTGCTTTGGCAAAGGAAGGAGCTCAGGACCTAAGTTAGAGCTTTCACAGTGGTGGTGGATCCTTGGAACAGGGGAGGAGCCCATGTTGGGCTGCTGCCTGAGGGGGACCCTCTCCAAAACCTTTGGGGTGTGCTCAGGCCATCCTCTCCATGCACCCACCTGCCTCCATCTGTCTGGGCCAGCAGCAGCCACGTGTGTCCAGCAGTAAAGTGAGCCAGGAGGGCCCTGCAGAGCTGCTGAGCCAGCAGGGGACAGCTCCAGCTGCCTCCTGGCTTTGCTGACCCCAGCTGACCTGTCATGTCCCCCTGCACAGCCACACCATGCTGGGGACAGTGGGACCTCCAGAGGTCCCTTCTGCCCAGAACTGCTCCCTTGTGGAGGTCAGAACTGTGTTGGATGCAGGTGCAGAGCTGGGTTTGGAGCCACTGTGTGACCAAGGATCCACATCCCATCCCTGCATCCCAACCATCTGCATGCTCTGCCCCAGAGCTGAGGGGCTGGCTAAGCAGCCCCAGGGCTTTTTGGGCAAGATTGGAGCTGCAGAAGCTGGTGGGGAGCTGCAGGGGTGCCCACAGTGGATGTTACAGCACACCTGCTGTTCTGGTTTAGTGAGCAGCTTTGGACTAAAACTGGAGCATTTCTGGTTTGGAGTGAAGTGGAAATGAACTCTGCCCCAGGTCCATCTGCTCAAGCCCTGTTCTTGGAGTGTTGCAGGACCATGATCCTCAGAAACCTCCTGTGCATAAAGAGGCTCCAAGAGAGCTGCAGGGGTACTTCGGGCAAGGGATGGAGGGACATGAGAAGAGAATGGCATCTGACTGAGAGAGTAGGTTTAGATTGGGTGTTAGAAAAAAAATTCCTCACTCTGAGGGTGGGCAGGCCCTGGCACAGGGTGCCCAGAGCAGCTGTGGCTGCCCCTGGATCCCTGGCAGTGCCCAAGGCCAGGTTGGACATTGGGGCTTGGAGCAGCCTGGGACAGTGGAAGGTGTCCCTGCCATGGCAGAGGGTGCACCTGGATGGGTTTTAAGGTCCCTCCCAACCCAACCCATGCTGGGATGATGCCCTGGGAGCAGCTCTGCAGGGACTCCAAGGCTATTGTTGGATGCAGGTTCCTCTGCACCAGCCCCTGCTCCAGGCAGGAGGTTTCTCCCAAGCTTGTTCCTCAAGTGGTTTTGGTGAAGAGCTCTCGGAGTCGTTCAGCTTCAAGCAATGTTTGAAATTCCAGCTTTGCTGCTTGTTTGTGATTGGCCTGGGAAGTTGGAGGGTCCCCGAGAGTCCCTCAGGGCTGTGATTGCAGTCACTGAGCACTGGGAGCTGACAGCTGGAAGGGGAGCAGGAAAAGGGTTATTGCCACTAACAGGAGTGGGAGAAATTTGAGTAGCAGGGACCACAAACCTAAGGGAAAGCAGTGGAAGAGGAAGAAAACCAGATTTTACTATATAATCTGACTCTCACCTGGCTGTGCAATTAAACATTTTGTTTAAATTAGCTCCAAACATGACTGCAAACATGTATTAGAGTCCTTCAAATATTTGTGAAGGACCTCCATTGAAGTGCCCCTTAATCAAATGCTCTTATCCTCGTGAGTTACTTGTTTGTGTAACTGCTTCTCCCTTTTCCCACCTGCCAGAAGCAGTTTCATGAAAAAAAAACGAAAAAAAACTCTCCAGGAGAAGCCACGATTTTTGGAGCATTGGTATCTCCACTTTTAGACCTGCTGCTTTCTCTCTCTTTCAGCTTTTTTCAAATCCTGACACCACTTTTCCCAGCTGGATCTGAGCCAGTGAAGGTGTTCCAGATGTTCCCTTCTCAGAGGGACCCTGAGCCAGCCACGGGACAGTGTGGAGCATCCCTTTGTCCCTGAGCACAGCCTGCCCATGTGGGCTGTGCTGCACAGCCCTGCCTGCCTGGGAGGAGTTCCTGGAGGTGCAGACACTGCTCAGGGTAGAGATGCAGCCCTGCCTGGCTGGGAGGAGTTCCTGGAGGTGCAGACACTGCTCAGGGTAGCAGTGCAGCCCTGTGTACATCTGATAGCAGAGCTGGCTGTTCACTTACCAGTAAATAACTCTGTGCCTGGGGGCCATTTCCGGCTTCTTGCTTCATTTCCCCATCTGTAAAAATAGTCTAATGGAAAAAAAAAATCAGGCTCAGGTCTCTCAGGAGGGCATTTTCTTGCTGCTTGCCTCAATGTTTTGTGCTGTTGTGTTTTCCTGTGGGGTGCAGAGAGCTCTCAGCCCATTGCAGGTGCCTGGTGCAGTGCTGTGCCAGCAGGTATCCCAGGAGGAGATGCCCAGGGAGCTTTTCAAAGCTGCAGTGCCACAGGGTGAGTCCAGATCTGCTCCTGACCATGCCACAAGATGCTTTGCTGCTCTGGGATGGATTAAAATGACTTTGGGTTCAGTGTTCCTCCCAGCTGGAGTGTAGAAGCATCTGCTTGCAAGCTGGTCAGGCCATGGAGCTCAGGGCAGCCTGCTCTGGTGGGTGCAATCCCTGCCCATGGCAGGGGAGCTGGAATGCCGTGGTCTTTAAATTCCCTTCCACTCCAAACCATTCCCTGATTTCTCTGTGCAGCAGTTTCTCTTTTAGCCCAGGTGATTTTCTGTCTGACCTGACTCCTGCCCCTGTGGAAAGCAGCCTGGATCACCTCTCAGCTGGTGTTTTCTAGGATAAACAACCAAAAAGGGCAACCAACTTGCTTGATCTTGATCCTGGGTCTGAGTGCCGTGGGTCAGCTCTCCCATCTGCCTGCCTGGCCTGCTGCAAAGCCTCTGATCCATTAGGATTTCTCCCAGTGATTTTTTCTGTGCTCAGTACATGAATATCTCATTCCTGTGCCCAAGCCACACTGGTGACTTGGGGACATCCCATCTCCTTGTCCCAGCTGGGCTCCAGTGCAGCTCCAGAGCCTGCATTGTCAGCCTCCTGATTGTGCTGCTTGAATATCTCTGCAGGAGAAGAAAACACCAGCAGGAACTGTCATGGTATTTTCCATGTGTTTTTGCCTGATTTCTGCCTTTCAGCCATGCAAAATCAGCCTGCTGTTGAGCATTATGCACACCTTGTGGAGGTCCCAGAACTGGAGGTGTCATTTGTTCCAGGTTATCAGTCAGCTCTGGAAGCTCCAGAGGAATCTGTGGCTGTCTCATGTAACCTCACCCCTTCAGGACTTATTCCACCCTGTGAAATAACTCAATGAATTTCTAATTACACAAATCTAATTAAGGGCTGGATGTAACGACTGTGCCTAATCATAGTGATACACCCACCCATTGCATTACAGGAAAGGAGTTGCTGGTGTACAACAAACCACCCAGCTGAGTGCAGGATGAACATTCCCCTTTCCAGCTGGGGCTGTGTGGATGGAGGGGACATCCCTGGAGGTCCCTTGGCCGTGAGGAGTCTCCTGTGGCTGTGCTGGGATCACTGGCTCCTTTGGGAGGAGGCTCTCAAAAGGTGCCTGTGCTGAGGGTGAGGAACTGGTCAGAGCTTTGAGGCACCATGGTGTGTGCACCATGACCAGGGGTCCAGGTTGCTGCTGGACTGGGGTTTACTGGGTTTTGTGTCAAAGCTCAGCAGTGGCAGAGCAGCAGCACCTCCTTCCCTTTGGTTTCAGACCAGCTCTGCCTCACCTGATGTGCTCTCAGAGGCCAAAGTAGTGCAAAACTTCATTATCTCACACTGGAGATTTGTTCTGTGGCTCTCAGTGCTGCACCAGCACCTGGAGCCAGCAGCATCTGCTGATGGGTGAAACTTCTTGGATGCCCTTTTCCCACAAGGTACCTCTGCCACCAGCCTTGAAAATCAAGTAGCTGCTTATCCCAGAGCAGCATTCCTGTCAGGATGTGGTTGCTTATAGCAGGACACAGACCTTAATCCATGCTCTGGAGTGCAAGTTGCACAGGGATCAGCTGCACTTCCAATGTGGAGTTTTCTATTGCAGTAGTTAGTGCTGAAATCACTCTTGCAGAAGAACCTGGGATCTTATCCTTTCTTTACCTTGGAAATTTGTCCTGCGGTGTGAAGACTCTGCCAAATTTCTGTCAGCCTTGCAAGAATTTGGGTATCAGGAGGAGCCAGAATGGGAAGAGGGAATACTAACATGGCAGTGAGGTTAAATAGACAGATAAGTGATTGTTTTCAGTTCTGGTTCGGGTGCAAATCCATTGTGGTTAATGAAGGAAGGCAAATTGAATTGAGGAGCCCTGTGTGGGCAGCTCAGCCTGGTGCACAGCCAGTGCCAGAGGCTCCTTCTTGGTGTTCCAGTGACTCCATCCTGGTGCCACTGGGGGTTTTTTATGCCAGGTGAGGGGAGCTAAGCTCTGACAGCTCCAATCATGGCACAGGGTGCCCAGAGCAGCTGTGGCTGCCCCTGGATCCCTGGCAGTGTCCAAGGCCAGGTTGGACACTGGGGCTTGGAGCAGCCTGGGGTAGTGGAAGGTGTCCCTGCCATGGCAGGGGGTTGGAAAGGGATTGTCTTAAATGTCCCTCCCAACCCAGACCATTCTGGAATTCTGTGATGATTCTGTTTGGAGCAGGCTCAGGGAGCATCCCTGTCCTTAGCACTGCCCCTGCCAGCCCTGGAGGTGTGTCCCACTGCTTTTGGGGTGGAAACTCCCTGTGGACCTTTGGCTCTTTGGGCTGAGCAGGGGCCAGGCCTCAGCTGGCAGGTGTGTCCAGGTGTGGTGGGAGCACTGTGGGCAGCACAGTTCTGCTCCGGGGGTGGGACATCTCCCACTGGTAAAGGCTGGCAGAGAGATTTCCATCTTGGACCCTGCTGACTCTGGACAGGTTTGTTCACAAACCTGGATGAACCTGGATCCTGACTCCCTGTGATGGTGGCAGGGTGAGAGCTTTCACCAGGGCAGTGCTTTCCATCCTTTGCCTTTTCCCTGTGCTCCTGCACGTCACCCTGCTTTGTGCAGCGGCTAAAAATAATGGCAGGCAAGGTGTGAGTGTGCCCTGGGGCAGGGGACAGGCACAGCCCTGTGTGTGCAGGAAACCAGACTCCTCCAGCTGCAGCAGCCTGTCCGTCACGCAGGCAGCAAGTGCCGGGGCTCGGGCTCTCTCTGGATGCTCACTGCCTACAGAAATAAACAGCCTCTGCTAATGCCTCTTGCTAGCCTTGGCTTTTTGGTTTGTCTCTGTATTTTTAGCCTCAGGACACTCTGTCCTCAGCCTGGAGAGGACCTGAGCTGTTTCATACCTTCCCAACGTGTGAAGCCAGCTCTCACTCGTCCCTGCTCCCGATTTAGCAGAGGGCAGGGGGGCAGTGCTGCTGCTGCCCACTGCCTCTGGTGCAGCCAGGCACTGGGATGGCAATATCCCTTTGTCCAGGAGTTTATTTATGGTTCTGATGAATAAGGTTGTTTAGTGTGGAGAAAAGGAGGCTCAGGGGGACCTTCTGGCTCTCTTCAGCTCCCTGACAGGAGGGTGCAGCCAGGCTGGTCTCTGCTCCCAGGTGAAAAGGGGCAGGATGAGAGGAAACAGCCTCAGGTTGTGCAAGGGGAAGTTTAGGTTGGAGATTAGGGAAAATGTCTTCCCAGAAAGAGTGGTCAAGCCCTGAAACACACTGCCCAGGCCAGTGGTGGAGTCACCATCCCTGGAAGTGTTCAAAAAACATGTGGGTATGGGGCTTAGGGACATGGGTTAGTGGTGGGCTTGGCATCGTTGGTCTCAATTATCTTAGAAGTCCTTTTCAGTTTTAACCATTTTGTGATTCCAAGTGAAGGGAAAAAACCCCCACACTTGATTACATTGAGCACATCACTATTTCTTTGTGTTTCACTGAGTGAGGGACAAGTTTGGGAGTTTATTCTCTTTTATTTAGAAGTACAGAATGATTTAACACAATGCAAAATGAAATGTCGCTTTGAATAAAGGTTCAAATGTTCTTCCATATGCCAAGTGCTGGGATGAGCACATGATTCATGGTGTGGTACTTCAGTCACGCCAAATCCACCTTTGCATCCATCTCTGCTTGTGCAGCAGAGCTCACCTTTGCAGGCAGCTGAGCCCTTGGATTATCCTGCTCTGGCTTTGGAGCCTCCTGAGCGTGTTCACCCTGCTCCCTGTCACGGGGTTGGCTTTAGGGCTTAGCTCCTCTCCATGGCCTGTGCTCCCTGTGGGTGCTCTGGGGGGCTCTCTCAGGCTCCCCCAGGCCTGGCCCTGGCTGTGTGGAGGGCTCCCTGGTGGGCTCCAGGCTGGCTGTGCTTACAGCTGTGCTGGAGCACTCTGATGGAGCACAGAAGCCCTCAAGGTGCAGCTGGGTGGTGGCACAGCTCTGCTCAGTATCCAGGGCTCCAGCCTTGCTCCCTGCAGTGTGAGCTCAGCTGGGACTGTCCCTGCTGCCAGCAGTGCCAGCCTGGCTGGCAGGAGCTCTGCTATTTGTGCCCTGCTGCCCTGTGTCCCCACGGGGCTGTGTGACCTGTCCCCAGGAGAGCCATGTGAGGGCACGGGCTGCTGGAAGCTCTCAGCACCCCTGCTCCTGACAGGCCATGGAGACCCGATTTTGGATCTTCAAGGGGTCCCAAGGCATGCAGGGGGTGCTGGAGTGAGTCCCAGCAGGGCTGTCCCTGCCTTGCAGTCCCCACAGGTGACACAGTGGGAAGCAACACCTCAGGGTGGCAGAGGGGAATTATTTGGTCAGAGGGATGAAAAGCAGGACAGAGCAGAGGCTGGTGCGGGTTTCACTCACCATGAGCTGCTCCTCAGGCCTCTGGGGAGATGGATCACACTGCTGGGTGGTGCTTCCATCCTGGGACACTCTGGCAGCTTGAGCTTGCCCTTCTTGTCCTCTGCCAAGAGAGGGTGGTGTGGGCATAGCATAAACCCCAGGATGGCTTGGGTTGGAAAGGGCCTTAAAGCCCATCCAGTGCCATGGAGAGGGGCACCTTCCACTGTCCCAGGCTGCTCCAAGCCTTGTCCAGCCTGGCCTTGGACACTGCCAGGGGCAGCCACAGCTTCTCTGGGCACCCTGTGCCAGGGCCTCTGGACTGTGCTGTTCTCCCACTGCACACCAAGTGCTGCACAAGGCTTAGCTGATCTTCATTAAAGCAGAACCATGCACAGAATTTTGGGGGGCAGCCATACGGTTCCTCAAAAGAGCCTGCTGCTGGATTTTCCTGGGCATTATTCCCTGCCCTCCCTGTGCAACTGGTGCTTCCCAGCCTCATAATTCCCTGTCTGAGTGCTGAGCTGAACAGCTGAGAGATTTTGCATTTTTTAATGGCTCTCTACTGTGCCTGAATTAATGGAAAAATGAACTGAAACCAAGACGAAGGTATTGAAGGGAGAGGATGACAAATTGGCTTTGGAGCATGGCAGCAACGAGCACTGTCAGGGGTTCACGCACTGACCTTTATCTAAACAGAACTGTGTGTAACAGATAAGAATATTTAACAATAATTAATGTCACATCAGTGCCGAGAACAAAATGACTACATCAAACGGGCAAGAAATCCACTGCAAATTACTCAAAAGAGAAATGTCAGCTCCTCCATATCTGCAGCCTGCCTGGTGCTGATGGGGCTGGAATGAGGCGGGAGGGCAGGCGAGGAGAGCAGCTATTAAAAATGATTTAGGGACTGGCTGATGTGTGCAGGAATGGAAACAGCAGCAGCTCTGCTGGACCACAGTCCTGTACAATCAAACACCAAACCGAGCTGGTAATTGGCTGTGGGAGAAATGTGTACAAACCAATTATCCCCACTGCTGAAGAACTGACAGGCTGCTCAGGGCTTCCCTTTCCTTTCCCCGTCGGTCTCCAGCGTGTCCCGGTGTGCTGGGATTCAGCAGGCACTGCCCTGCTCACTGAGCCCCCCTTCATGTTTTATAGACAGGAAAAGCTGTCTGCTGGGGATGTTGAGATGTTTTTCATTCCCTTTCTGAGCTGGGGTTATCCCAGGAGCTGTGGGGAGTCTGGAGGCTGGCACGGTGCTCCCCAGGCAGGGTCAGGGATGCAGGGAGAGCTGCTGGCCTCCAGGGGATGCCTGTGCTCTGCCTGGGACAGGGACAGCACTCTGCCACCCCCATTTGATTCCAGAATGGATGGTGGTCCATGGACCTTTCTCCAGTGCTGGATTTCATCACTGTCAGCACAACAGCAGCTGAGTGAGGAGGACTTAACCCCTCCTGACCTGGCTCCTGCTGCAGAGCATCCCTAGCCCTGGACATTTTACAGTCAGGGAATGGTTTGGGTTGGAAGAGACCTCAAAGCTCTTCCCATCCCACCCTTGCCATGGACACACCTTCCACTGTCCCAGGCTGCTCCAAGCCCTGTCCAACCTGGCCTTGGACATTTCCAGGGATCCAGGGGCAGCCCCAGCTGCTCTGGGCACCCTGTTCCACTCAATCTGCTCAACCCAGACATTGTGAGAACATTAGGAATATTCAGCTAATGCGTGTGACTGGTGAAAAGCTTAACCAAGTAAAATTTTTATTCTAAATGGACCTTTGTGCCCATCCTAATGAATTATTTCCTCACCATAAATTAATTTACCTGCAATGGCCATGTCTGGGAAGTGTTATCAGCCTCAGTGGGTAGAGCACAGAGCTGGAGCCCAAGGTCACAAAAGGAATCTGAGGAAGAGCCAGGAGTTGCTCCTGAATCCCTCGAATTTTTGGCTGGTACAGTAAAGGCCAGTGCTGTCACCCAGCCACAGTCCTGCTGCCCACTAATTAGTTTTGTTGTCAGCATTTTGCCAGTGGAAGGAGGCAGCCAGGTGCCTCTGGATTAGCCAGGGTGTGAAAAATGGCTTTCCAACTGGCCTGGTGACCTTCTGACAGCAGGAGAGAATTCACAGGCAGAAGGTGGAGATGTCAAGATATAAAATTAGGGACGATGGGAAGCTGTGTCTGCTCCTTGAAGTGAAACAGGAAAACCTATCCCTGCTCCCATCCTGGCCTGGGATGTGGTTTAGGGTTTCCTGTCTCTGTTACAGAAGATGCTCCTGTTTGCCTCCTGCAGGGCACATCCTGCTCCCAGGCAGGGGCTCCTGCAGCAGGACAGTGTGGGAGAGAGGTGGGAGCAGAGGCAGCTCCCAGCACGGTCCCTGGGCAGCATCCTGGCCCTAAAGCTCCTAAAGGAAAAGTGTCTGAAGTACTCAGTGGCTGAAGAAACCCAGCCCAAGGTGGGACAGAGAAGTGGCAATTGAAGGATCTAAACAGCCTGCCCATGGCAGGGAATTGGAACAAGATGATCTTCAAGGTCCATTCCAACCCAAACCACTCTGGGATTCTGTGTAGGGATCCACGGGGGAGAAAAGAGGACATTTCAAGACCAGTTAAGACTGAAGCCAAACTGAGGTATTGCTTACAATGAAAGGCTGTGAATTTGCCTCAGAATACAGGAGCAGGGCAGTTAATTAAAGTGCATCAATTAAACAGGGTTCCTCCCTATTTTGACTCCCATGAGAGGAGATGCAGAAAAGGTACTTGTCACAAAAATAGATTTAAGTAAATCCAGGGTGTTACAGATAACATCTGGAGAAGCACAAAGGGCAGAGACCTCTGCTCTGGTGCTTCAGGCATCTGTTTTCCAGGAGGAACACTCACACTTCCAGCTGAGCCACTCTGCCTTTGGTCTAAAGTCAGATGGTTTGGTTTCTCCAGGATTCCTGCCAGTCTCTCCCAGTGTCTCCCAGTGCTCAGGGGTCACGCTCACCCCCTGGTTTTATGCCCAGGAGAGGCTGGGGCACAACCAGATCCAAGCTCCAAGCTCCCATGGAAAGCTGGAGGAGTTCTCAGCGTGCAGGGACACACGTGAGGATTCTGATTTGGGCCTTCTTCAGAAGGAAAAGCCTCAGCTGTGGAATTTGGGGCAGGCTTGAGCCAACTGAACTGCCTTGAATTCCATGGAGACTCCCCAGCAGCTCAAAAGATGAACTCCAGGTTTCCCTTTCCTTCAGAGCAAGGAGCATAACACATCCATGAACTCTCCTTGCTCTTCCTTGAGTCTGCTCCCTGCTGGTCATCTGAAAGCCTCAGTATTAAAGTGATTTATCACATCCTGGTGCTGGAGAATGGAGAGAGGGCTGGGAGACCTGGGGGAAAGCAGAGACCCTCTCCCACCTGCCTCAGCTCCCCAGGCAGACATCAGTCCCTTGATGTCCCCTGTCAGGGCCAGGCCCCCAGGGAATGGCTGGAGCTGTGTCAGGGGAGCTTTAGGTTGGATGTCAGGACAGCTCTGGGCACCTGAACCTTGGCTGTGCTGATGATTTTCCCCTCTCCATCCTGGACACCAGCACCAGCCCTACCCCACAATTTCAGGGACCATTTCTGGGGTTTCATTCTCTTCCTTTCAAACCCCTTGGCTTCCCTGAGTTGCCCTTTCTTTTCACCCATTTCAAAAGCCAGTTTTGCAGGCAAGTGTGAGGGGAGATAGCAAGAGAGCAGCCAAAGGGAGCAGGAGTTTTGGAAGTTGCAGCACCTGATTGTCTGTGAGACATGCTGCTGCTGTCAGCCCTTTCAGCACATCCAGAGCTGGTGCCAGCTCACACCTGCTCCACACCTGCTTTTAGATGACACATCTTTATAACAGGCACTGCAAAGATGGATCTTTATCCCCAATTAAATGGCATTTTGTGTCTTTTCATTTCCTGCCCCACTTGAGGAGCAAATCCCTGGAGAGCAAGCTCTTTAACGAAGTAGGAGGTGCCTGCAAAATTAAAGTTGATCTTGTTTGAAGAAGAAAACCAGGGCTGATTCCTGGTGTTTCCAGAACTCTGGGCTTGTGTGTGATGCCCTGGGAGTGTTTGAGGTGACTGGAAGTGCTGCTGGCAGGATCCCAGGTCAGAAGCCAGAGCATTCTGTGTGGGCCAGCTGCTGCTCAGAGGTGTCTGGATCCTGCTCCAGCACTGGGCTTCACTTGGACTCTTTCCTTTCCTGGTGTCAGTGGGGCAGCCCTGGGGAGGGAGAGGGGCAGCCCTGGCCCGTTTGTCCATCCTGCAGGGCCTCCTGGCTGAGCAGGAAGGGCACTTTTTGGAAATCCCCCCCAAACCCATCTGTGTGCAGGTGCTCTGCCCTCAGCAGTCAGCAGTGGGCAGGAACTGTGGCTTTCAGGAGATGAGGTGGTGTTTTTGTCAGGGTCTGCATGCCCAGGTGAGGGTGCTGGGGGGACCCTGGCTGTGTTCTGGGCCTGGTGGGACCCCAGACACCACGTTCCAACCCCACAGCTGTGCTGGGCACTCTCCCTTTGCTGCCCCAGCTTTAGCCCAGTGGGTGAGTCCCTGCCCCGAGGATGAGTCCTGTGTTTTTAAGGGTCTCTGATGTATCTCAGTCAGTATCTGCACTGTCCATCCCTTCTCCCTCCCCCTGCTCCCTCAGAATGCCATCCAGCCCTGGGATTTATGGCTCTTCAGTGCATTTCCCTTGCTCCTGGAGAATTTCTGTTTAATTTTTATGCCCGTTCTCATTCAGGGAGAAAAGGGAAAGGCTTTGGGAGCCCAGAGTGGAAATAACCCAGCATGTTTGAGTGCAGTTATTTTGTTCAAGAGATGCTGTGTTTGGGCAAAGCACTTGCCTTCATTCTCCTTCACTTTGGCATTGTGATTCTACAAAAATCGTGGGATGAGGCCCTCAGTGGATCAACTGCAGCCCTGCAAGGGCTGGGCTCAGCTGCTTTTGCTGCCTGAATTCTGTAGGACTCACAAAGTAAAGGGGAATTCAGTGTAAGAGCAGGGGATGGCCTTAAACTGAAGGAGGGTAGATTTAGATTAGAGATGAGGAAGGAATCCTTCCCTGGGAGGGTGGGCAGGCCCTGGCACAGGGTGCCCAGAGCAGCTGTGGCTGCCCCTGGATCCCTGGCAGTGCCCAAGGGCAGGTTGGACAGGGCTTGGAGCAGCCTGGGACAGTGGAAGGTGGCCTTTTTTCCTTTTTTCAGCTCCCTTGGTTTTGCTCTTGGCGAGGTTTCTCTGTGGTGCCTCTTTGCTGCTTGCAGTCCAGGTTATCAATCAACTTCCAAGAGCTCACCCAGGTCTAATTTAACATCCTTGGGGGCACAAAGAGCTGAGCACATCCATGCTCTGCACCCTTCCCTGTGAGGAGCATCCCTGGACACCCTTTCTGGACCAACCACACCGTGCCAGGAGCTTCTGCCAGTGGCTGCTGAGGGTGACCCAGCCAAAAAACGCCTTAAAAAGCCCTGCAGTTTCCACTTCTGAATCGTGGTTCTGTCCCCACCTGGCACATCTCTCATGCTGGGCAGGTCAGCCAGGTATCTCAGCCATGGCAGGGAAAGGAAAGCACCTTAATTTAAAGTTCCAGGAGGATTTAGGGTGTCTCAGGGACACAGAAGAACTGACTTAAAGCAGAACACTTCACTTTCATCGAGGAATAGTTTCAAGCTGGCCTAACCCAAAGTAAAATCTTCAGTTTCAAAAGCACATTTCCCAAGAATTAAATAAATAAGCAAAACGATGAAAAAGTTTTACTGTGGGATATTTCACATTGAAGAAACTCTGTTTTTCCCCTGAGCCATCGTGACCAAAAATTCCTGCCTGCCTCTCTCCTTGTCCTCTGCAAGCATTAACCTGATGGAGCAGTTTTTTGTGGGATTTCTGGTGCCTGAGCCAGNTTATCCATGTCTTCCTCGAGCATTAACCAAAAATTCCTGCCTGCCTTTATCCATGTCTTCCTCGAGCATTAACCAAAAATTCCTGCCTGCCTCTCTCCTTGTCCTCTGCAAGCATTAACCTGATGGAGCAGTTTTTTGTGGGATTTCTGGTGCCTGAGCCAGCCCAAACCAACCCCCAGTGCTCAGCCCTGGGAACACAACCACCTCTGTCTGCTTTGCTTCCAGCTCTGTGCTAAGCAGCTCAGAGTCTTAGCTCAGAAAGTCCCAGCTCTGATCCTTGCAGACAGCAGCAGCTTTGCTTCCCAGCACTGCACACCCTCACAGAAAGTCGTGGATTATCTGCTTACCCTCCCTCCATGTCCTGGTTCCTGCAGGGTGAAGAACCACAGAGAGGAGCTGCGCCTGCTCCCGCTGCGGGGACGGGGACAGTGACCAAGCCCAAGTGCCCAGCCAGCCCTGGTGAGTGACACTGTGTGTGTTCCTGGGTGTGGGGTGCTGGCAGAGACCCCTGTGCTTCCCAGCAGTGGGATTTGGGGCAGCACCCACCTGGCAGCAGGTGAACTGTGCAGGTACCTTGGTTCTGGGGTCAGCCTGAGGATTCCTCCCTTGGAGCCTGCGGGGAGAGGCTGATTTCCCTCACCCTGGCCTGCTGTGAGTGTTCAGGGAGTCAGAGATTGAGGGATTTGCTCAGTTTGAGAGGATGTGAGAACCTGCTCCTGTCCCCAGGTTGGTGATGGAGTTGGGATCACTTGAACCCATCCCTGGAGGCATTCAGGGGGTGTGGAGGTGGCACTCAGTGCCATGCTCTGGTTGACAGGGAGCTGTTGGGTCAGAGGTTGGACTCAGTGATCTCAAAGGTCTTTCCCAGCCTAATTCTGTGGTTCTTTAAGTCTGTGATTCCACCCTGTGGTTATTCTAGTTACGGATTTGGGCATTTTGGATTCATTGCTGGTGTTTCTCCTGAGAGTTCTGTTTGCAGTTGGTGGTGGTGCAGACAAGAGTGTCCTGTGGGTGAGGTGGAGGTGAACCCTGCTCCTGCCTCTGCTGTGCACATCCCAGAGCCAGGGTGTGCAGGGAGCACATGGATGGAGCTGCTGCCCCTGGGAGTGCTTGGGGCAGGCAAGGTGTGGGGCTGCTGTGTGGGGCTGGGGGGCCCAGAGTCTGCTCAAAGCTCTGATGGGGGTACAGAGCAGCCTCTGGCACTGGGGCTGGGAGGAAATGTTCCCCTGGTATTTCCTTGTTGGGGCTGTGCTTGGGTCAGGACAGAGGAGTTCCCCATCCCCAAAGGGGACAGAGGTGTCCTCAGGCCACAGTTTAGGAAATTTAACATCCCCCAGACCTGGCTTGGCTGAAATCACCTCTGAAGCAGAGGTTTTATGGAGGGATGGGAAGGGATTTAGGGATCAGGTCCAGTGGCAGCATGACCTCAGGGTTGGGAAATGCTGGCCTGGGAATGACTGTGCCTCTTGGAAGCTTGCTGTGCTTGCTGAGCCCTGAGATCAGGGAGGGCTGGAGCTGAGAGGGCTCTGCCTGCTCTGCTGGGAGTTCCATTGTGGTAAGAATTGGATTAACAGGGCTGCAGGGGGGTAAAACCTGGAGTTTGCCTCAGCACAGGGTGAAGGTTTCAGGGTGTCCTTGTTCTGTGCTCAACTCATGGCAGGAAGATGCAGCAGTGTAGTTTGCAGCAGTGGATTTTCTCTTCCAGTTCCTGGGCAGATGGATGAAAGCAGAAACTACAGATGAACAGAGGAAGGGACCTTAAAAACCATCCAGTTCTAGCCCCTACCATGGGCAGGGACACTTTCCACTGTCCCAGGGTGCTCCAAGTGCTGTGGGCACTTCCAGGGATGGGGTTCTCAGTTTCCAGTTCAGCAGGGTTTGCAGAACTTGTGTTTTAATTGGTATCACAGTTGGACTTTTCCTTTGGATATTACACAGAAGAGAGAAAAAATAAATGTGATCAGATAAAACTTCTTATCACAGAGGTAGGAGCTCTGCTGCTGTGTGATGGACCCCTGGAGATACCACACACAGTAAATAAGGATCTTATTTGGAAATCTAATCCAGGAAACTCCAAATAACAGCAGGGAAAAGATTCACCTGAGCTTCTTCAAATCAAAATGAGGCAGTTGTGGGACAAAGGGAGCTTGGATTTGATCAGATTTGTCTATAACCATTTTCTGTTCCAGCTTAGTCTACCTGCCCGTGGTGGTAGTGAGGATATTTTGACACAAAAAATCCTGGCACATGGATAGATTGAACAAATGACCTGGCTAAAACCCCTTTTCTGCATGACTAAGACAGCTACTGTACCCTAATTCCATAGACAAGGATTGAACTCAAGTGAAATTGTGGGATTCAGCAACACTGCAGACATACATGGATTTTTACTATTGAAGACATTTTTACAAAGCACACTGCCAGAATTTTTTCCAAGTTTTGTTTTGGCTGTTGGCATATTCAGTAGAGTTTTGAAGTGTGGACCCTTCTTTCTGTACAAGGTTCTTACTGTAAGTGGAGAGAATTGTCTTTTATCCAGCAGGTTCTTCCCTTCCTCAGGACTGCTGAGCCCCTGAACACTGCTGGCTGATGATTTGCTCTTTCATTTTTCACTCCTCCCTGCACTCACTGGTGGCACACAGAATTAAGGTAGACTCCAGAAGGAGCTGCAGAGCTCCCTGTTCCTCCAGTGCTATTTCAGTGGGGAAATATCTGTCATTGAGGCAGTTAGAGAAGAACATAGAGAGTGACTGAAGAACAAGGAAGGCTGATGGAAATGCCCATTATTCCTGGAATGCAGGGCAAGTGTTGGAAATGGCTGTTAGTGGGTCCATCCTGACAGGGCTGGGGGTGCCCTGTGATGAGAGGACAGCAGGAGCAGCCATCCTTAGGTGGCTCAGCAAAAATGGGCTGGCTGAACTCTCCTGTGTGTCTCAGAAAAGCCCAGGGTGAGGGGGCCCTCAGGGCTGTGAGCACAGATAAATCCAGGCTCTAATCACCTGCCCAGGTCGTTACCAGCTCTGTCTGGCCAGGATTAGGGGGGCCCTTTAAGCTGCCATCTGTGGTGACCTTCTTAGCACCCCGTGGGCCAAGGAAGGAAGGGATGTAACAGCTTCTTAATTTAGAGAGCACCAGGTCAGGAGGAGGTTGCAGATCCTGGAACCTGGCAGGGGCAGGAGCTGGAAGGGCTGCAGTGCCCAGGGCAGAGGAGCTTCAGGGATGGGACCCTCCCAGGGCTCATGGTGGAGCCCAAAAGAGCCAAACTCTAGGACTGAGTTCCCCTATGTGCCTAAGGTGCCTCTGTCAAGGAATGGTGTGGGAAATGGATTTGTGGAGAATTCTCAAAGCCTGACAGAAGACTCACATTCTATGTATCTGTATGCAAACTCTGACATAAAAGATGCTGACATGGAATGGCCTTGGAAAAGGACAGACATTGTTGAGAGAGAAATGGAGCTAGAAACAAGTTTCAAATGATGGCCTTGCCAATAGAGGAGATACTTTGCAGAAATAGAACTATGAAAGATGCATATGTATATGTAGCAAGACCTACCAGGGGTAATTTTAGATAATTTGCTTTAAGGCATTAGCAGCATTGTGTGGCAAAAGCTCATAGGCCAGGAAACACTTATATTGTTATTAAGAAATAGTTTGGCTTCTGATTGTGATGGCATGAATTGTAACATCTCTATGGTCTCACCCTTCACATGAGACTGAAAATGTAATGAAAGTCTTTAAAATGCCTCCCAGGAGCCCTGTCAGATTTTTCTGACAGAATGGGTGATTGGATCACTCAGGTTGGAACTCATTCCAGAGGCTCCACAGGAGTTGTGAACCATCAGAAGCCAGGCTGGGGAGGGCACAAGCAGAAATTTCCCCCAGAATGCACTCTGCCCAGTCTGTATCTGCTGTTAAAAAAATAAAAAAAATCAAAGACACAAAAAATTTTCAAAGTTAAAACTCATGTTCCAAGCAGGCTCCCAGGAAGGATTGGCCTTGTCTGTGCTGGGAATGATCTCATGGCATGGGCAGTTCTTGGAGTGGTTGGCTGGAGCCTCTGGAGGAGGTTTTGGCTGGAGCAGGCTCCCTCCTGTCCCATGGGTGGGGGCTGTGGAGCCCACCTGGCACAGGCAGGCTGGGAGGAGAGCTCCCCTGACAGAGACCCCAGCCCCTGAGCACTCTGCAGGGAAGCAGAGGAGTTTGGGGATGTTCTTGGCACACAGCCTGCAGTGACAGCAAAGCACAGAATCCCAGACTGGCTGCTTTGGAAAGGACCTTACAGCCCATCCAGTGCCACCCCTGCCAGGGACAGGGACACCTCCCACCATCCCAGGGAGCTCCAAGCCCTGTCCAAGCTGGCTTTGGACACTGCCAGGGATGGGGCAATTGTCATAGAAAGATTTTAATTTTGGAGTTGTCATGCTTCTAAATAGGAAGAATGAAAGCTGTAACCTTTACTGAGAAACATAAATTGTAACTTTGAGTTTTGATCTAAGAAAAGGAGGCCACTTTGCACCATCCCAGGGTGCTCCCAGCCCCGTCCAGCCTGGCCTTGGACACTCCCAGCACCAGGGGTTGTTTTGGATGGTGATTGGGGATCATTCAGTGTTTGCACACAGCAGGAGTGGGGTCTGCAGGCTCAGCCCCTGCTGTTGTCCAGCCCTGAAGTTCCCAGGATGGATCCATCCCCTCCCTGTGCCTGTGGGAGCTGAGCTGGGCTGCCTGGAGTGGGGCCAGGCAGTCCCTGCAAGGATCAGCCAAGTCCTGACACACAGAGCTGCCATGGTGACCCTGGAGCCTGCAGAGAGGGACACTGGCTGGGTGAGGGAAGAGGAGCTGCTAATTAACCCTTTATAAACACCCCAGGGCTCTGTCCCTGGGCTTACCTGGGCTTTTCAATCAGCAAATGAACTGCCTGAAGCTCTGAGCTCTGCCAAGGCAACAGGAGAGATCCAAGAGAGGCAGGACAGGACCCTCTGCTCAGGACCTTGCTGGTGCAGTGGGAGAGTGGGAGGTTGTGTGGCTCTGCTGGAATCTGGGCAGAGCAGAGTGCTGGGTGTTGCTGAAGGGCTGCAAGGCTGAACAGAAAATCACCAGAATCACGTTTGATCCCCCAAAGAGCAAACATGATCCAGGGCATTGCACCACGCCTGCTTTGGGATGGAAACCTGGAGAAGCCACAGCAACTGGAGCACATATGGAATTGTTAACCTGTGCATTCAGGAAAAACTCTCATGCTCCAAGAAAGCCATGGGTTAAAAAGCACCTCCCTAAGCCAGTGATTCATCTCTAGAGCTGAGCTGGTTTTCTGTGATCAGCCCAAATGTTTGATTCTTTTAAGAGCTGAGCAAGTGATTCTTAATGAGCACTCAGTTTGCTGCAAATCTTGATCTTACTGAAATATGATGTCGATTTAAATTATCTGACTGGGGGATTTTTGGTTTTCTTTTTTCATTCCTGGATTTCCTTTTTGAAATCATCTTGTTTCTCAGAAGCTCTCAAGGCTTGGAGGTTAGTTCAGATTAAGGTAGTGCGTGAATGGAAAATGTAAAATCTTTTCCCAAATAACTGCTTGTGCAAACACCAGACAGATGATGGCACGAGTCCCTTCTTCTGCTGTGCCTGTGCTCAAACTTTGGGTGAAAATATTGGCAGAATGTCCTCTCCTGCCTGGGTGCAGCTTTGTGGCTGCATTCCTCAGTTCTGGAGCTGGAATGTGAGTCAGAAAGGAGGGAGTCAAGGGGGTGCCTTGAAATGAAAGTACAAAAATAGATCTCCCTGCACATCTTTACTCAGCTGCCCCTTACAAGGCTGCACTGACGTGTGCAGGATGGGATATGATGGCTCTGGCCTTGGCAGATGCATCAAATACGACGTGTGAGCATGGATTCCAGGGGGGTTTAAGGAGACAAATAAGGGTTAGCGAGAAATGCAGAAAATATTAACAGTGAGGTGGCCACAGTCCTTCATCTACAGGAGCCCAGGCCTGAGATTTGCTTCCAGCTCGTCCTGAATTAGAGGTTTTAGGAAACAAGCTGAGAAGTTGCTTATTTTGCCATTTCATCATCAAATGTGCTGCTTGCCTGGGGCACTGACCTTTCACAGGCAGTGCTGTGACAAAAGATGTGGTGAAACATCAGGGACCTTGTGCTGCCTGAAGAGGTTGGGCTGTGCTGTCCAGAGCGTGGGAGATGATCGACAAACACCCCCTGTGTTTGTGATGAGCTGTCTGAGGTTGGGTGTTGGGGGAGTTTTCTGCTAAATTCCTTTTTTTTTTAGTTTCTTCCTGAGGCTGGAGGTTCCATTGGAAAGGCAGGGTCAGTGGGTCACTCAGGCTGACCTTGGGCAATCTGGGAGGACTGATGTGGGTCCCCAGCTTTCCTCTGGTGGGTGAACTCTGTAGAGATTCCCCAGGGAATGGTCCCAGCCCCGAGGCTGCCAGAGCTCCAGGAGCGTTTGGACAGCGCTGCCAGGGATGCCCAGGGTGGGGTTGTTGGGGTGTCTGTGCAGGGACAGGGGCTGCCCTGGGGGATCCTCTGGGTCCGTCCCAGCTCAGGAGATTCCAGGATTCTTTGGGACAAACCCTTGATCATGGGCTGTCCCCCCCTTCCCAGGAGAGAGACACAAAGGGGCCGTGGCAGCCTTGGTCTCGTGTCTGTTTTTCCTGTTGTACTGGAGAAAACTCCATCAAACCTTGTTTCATTCCCCCACATCTTTCCCTGGGGTTGCTGTGCTGTGGGGAACCAGGAGATCTGTACTATGTTCACCTCCCATGGGGTATCTCCTCAGAGAACCTTGGAATCATCACACCTGGGAAGGACCTCCAAGATCATGGAGTCCAGCCCTTACCCCAGCACTGCCAAGATCATCACCAACCATGTCCCCAGGTGCTACATCCACATGGATCTTGGATACTTCCATGGGTGGTGACTCCACCACTGCCCTGGGCAGCTTCTTCTGATGCCTGACCACCCTTTTATTGAGGACATTTTCTCCAATATCCAATCTGAATCCCCCCTGGCACATCTTGAGGCCGTTTCCTCTTGTCCTGTCCCTTGTTCCCTGGGAGCAGAACCCACAGTTGTGGAGAGCCAGCAGAAGTTCCCCCTTTTCCCTTTTCAAATCACAGCTTCCCTGAGCCTGCAGGAGTGGGGTGCAATGATCCATCCCTTGGCTTCCCACAGTTCTGGTCCAAAGCCAAGGAGAAGTTTGTCAGGGCAGGGAGAGGTTTGTGGGCCACTGAGCTTTCTCTGATGTTGTTAATTATCCATCATTTCTTGCCCTACTTTCCCTACAAGCCTTCCCTGCCTGCTCAGTGTCTGCTGGCACATGGGAAAGTCCTTGTGCTTCTCCTGGGCTGGGTGGCTCAGCCCCACAGAGATGTTCTGAATCTGTTCCTTGTCCAGCTTTGCTTGTCACTGTCTGTGCCTTCATCTTCCTTGTACCCCTCCTGCTAGATCCAAAAAGTCTGCTGCATTCTTTTTTTTTTTTTTTTT
>VWYP01024735.1:105808-153314 GCA_013400435.1 Pycnonotus jocosus
CCATTTTCTTGTCATAGCTTTGAATGCCTTTATTATTCCTTCTTCCCTCCTCTGGCAGAGGTGTCTCTGCTTATAATCTTCTTAGCACTGAGGCAGCCTGTTCATTTCAAAGAAAGCTGCTTTAAAGGCAGGTGTGAGCCAGACTTGGCCGATTCTTTCTTTTCCCCTGTGGCTTGAAGGGCCTGAAAATATTCCTGTAATCATTTCACAGAATCCCAGAATGGTTTAGGTTGGAAGGGAGTTTAAAGCTCCCCTTGTTCCAGCCCTGCCATGGGCAGAGGCACCTTCCAGTGTCCCAGGTGATGCAGGAATGGACTGCAGGGCTTTGGGGTGACCCCACACAGCTCAAGGAGTCCATATGGAGTCCAACCCTTACCCCAGCACTGCCAAGATCATCACCAACCATGTCCCCAGGTGCCACATGCACATGTTTTTTGGACACTTCCATGGATGGTGACTCCCCCACTGCCCTGGGCAGCTTAATCTGATGCCTGACCAGCCTTTTATTGAGGACATTTTCCCCAGTATCCAATCTGAATCCCCCCTGGCACAGCTGGAGGCACATCCAACCATGGTGGTGGGCACAGGACACAAATGGGACTTGAGGCAGGTTCTGCTCCCCCCATGCCCGGGTGAGGTGCCTGAGCTGCTCCCTGTCACCCAGCCCTGCTCCAGCTCTGGCTGTCCCAGCTCATGGCACTGCTGTGTCCAGAGTGGAGCAGCTCCAGCTCCCAAGGGCTGAGCCAGGACAGTCCTGGAGGGAAGCAGGCTGAGCCCTGGGCATCCCAGCCCCGATGGCCCCAGGGGGATGTGGGTGTGAGTCTGTGCTTGTCCTGCAGCCTCCCCCAGACCCTGCCTGTCCCACCAGCCTGCAGAGCCATGGCATCCACCCCAGAGCTGGGCTGAGCTGGGCTGCAGCAGCCAGGGCTGCTGGGTTCTGCTCAGGAGCTGGGGGATGCTGCAGGGGTGGCTGCAGGGAGCCTGGGGGGGCATTTTGGAGAGCCCTGGGGGCAGCCAGCTCCACTCACCCTTGGCTGTGTCTGTGCAGACAGCCCTGGCACACAGGCAGGGCAATGCCCCCTGGCAGTGCCCCACCCTGCAGCAGCACCCTGTGCCTCCCGTGGGGCAGGGGCAGGTGGGGGGACTCGATACCCTGCTGCATTTTGGCCACAAAAGCCAAGGAGTGACATTTGCTATGCCAGCACCTCTTTCCTTCCCTGATCCTCTCTACTTCTCAGAGTCTGGAAATGCATCTGTGTTGTTTACCTGACCCTCTCATGTGGTCACGGCCTCTGCCTTGGCTCTTATTACACTTCCCGAAGCCTCTTCATTGCCTGGTTTCTCTAATCCTTCCAGGAGCACCCATGTTTTATGCCTTGGTTATGCCTCCCTTCCTTTTAATTAATTTTTCACAGTGCCTTGCTCGTCCCTGTTGCCCTTTTTGATTTAATTTATTGCTCACTAGCCATCACAACACCTGGGCAAGCCTTTAATTTATCTCTTCCTGTGTCCCTTGCCCCGCCTCTGTCCTCTCCCATTATTGATTTCTCCAGTTTGATTTCACCCTGAGCTTGCCAGTGTCATCTCCCACCCTTCCCTCCCACCCAGAACTGCTTGGCTGAGTTTTCCCCCCATTTGTGACCTTGCTGCATTGTAATTCCTGGCCCAACAAGGCTGGGATTGCTGCTTGTTGGATCCCCTCCCTTGCTTGGGCTGGGCTTCCACCCCAAACATCTCCAATTAACTCTGGGTAATTCCCATCCCATTGTGTGCTAAGGGAAAAGCTCCTTTCCCAAGGAGTCTGCTGCAGATGAAGGGGTTGGTGGCCATGGCCTGGTGCAGCTCCTGTGCTGAGTTTCCTGCAGCAGGGAGCTGTTCCAGGGCCAGGGCTGGGCTGGGCTTTGCTTGCTCCCAGCTCTGGACCCAGCAGCTCTTTATTCCTGCCCTTACCCTGGAGATGAGGACCTGCCCTGCTCCCAGCCCAGCTCTCCTGCTGCTCTGAAGCTTTTTTCTGCTCTGCATTGAAACAGTGAGGAAATTGTGGAAGGAAAGAGGGAATAAATAACTTTTCTTCTGTCTTTTAGCTGCCCTGTGGCTGCCACAGCCCAGCTCCTCAGAGCTCAGCCAAAGAGGGAACCCCTGCTTTGAGGAATTGAGGGCTTTTATTTGGCCCCAGAAATGGTCCATTTACTTAGAGAGCAGTCCCTGCCATTAGCACAATGGCTTTGGAAAGCACATTACTGCAGATATTCAGGTTATTTTGTCATCTGTGGCCATGTGATTTGCAAGCTGAGCCCAAAAGTGGGAAAGGGGTCAGAGGATGGGAAGCATCTGTTTGTTCAAAACACACAGCAAGGCAAGATCAGGAGCTATTCCCTGCTCCCCTGCAGAGCAGGCACAAAACACAGCAGGCTGAGGCTCAGAGTATCCACATAGCTCCCTGTTCTGCTGAAAAATACTTTGATTAGAGCTGTGCTGATGTATGGGATTTCCATTTTCATGGGATCTTGTCTAACTGAGCTGGTTCTGTGTGGTGGAGGAGCAGGGTGTGTAAAGGGTGGGGCTGAAACTGGCTCTGGCAATGGATGTGGTTGGAGATTTCATGTCCTTTGGATATTGGGAAAAGGCTCCTCTCCCTCAGGGCACTGCCCAGGTTCCCCAGGGAATGGGCACAGCCCCGAAGCTGCCAGAGCTCCAGGGATGCCCAGGGTGGGGTTGTTGGGATGTCTGTGCAGAGACAGCAGCTGGGCTGGGTGATCCTGTGGGTCCCTCCCAGCTCAGGACATTCCAGGATTCTGTCATTCCCCCTCCTGACTCCCAGGGCATCAGACTGGTAACCCCTTGAGTGGAGCAGCCTTGGGATGGCATCACCATATGGAAAATGAGGGAGTACAGCAGGCCCTGCAGGGGTCCTGTAGAGCTTAGAGGATCTCAGAGGAACCAAGGGAGCATCATTGGTTTAATTGGTGGCTGATTATAAATACCTGGAGTTGCACAGTGAGGTACTGGCATGGTTGGATTTGGGTAGGGGATAAAATGTGGGAACTGTAGGACTGTAATGGCCTGGAGGAGCTGGCTGCTGCACTCAGCAGAGCTGTGTAGGAAACATGGGAATTTGTTCATTCCATTGATTTTATTCTATTGTCACTCCTTTATTCTTTTCTCTTCCTCATTCTCCCTGTTTCCCATTCTTCCCTCTTCAGCTGAGTCTGGCACTGCAGGTAGGATCACCCTAGGGCTCCTGAAGGTAGGTCAGTTCCCTGATGCTGTCAGGGAAATCTGTGGATGTCTGTGAGGTGCTGACCCTTTTTCCAAAGTAAGAAGCTCTCCTTGTCCATCTTCAACAATTTTTATCAATGCATGAGCAAAGGAGACTGCTCCCTTCTCCCTGTGTCTCCAGGTACAGAAATATCCTTTTTCCATGTAGGAACAGTCCCCCAGGCCATCCATCCTCACCTTACCCTGCTTTTTACAAAGGTGTGGCATGACAGGAGAAGGGGGAAAGGCTTTAAGTTTAAGGAGGTCAGGGTTAAATGGGATATTGGGAAGGAATTGTTCCCTGTGAGGGTGGGCAGGCCCTGGCACAGAGTGCCCAGAGCAGCTGTGGCTGCCCCTGGATCCCTGGCAGTGTCCAAGGCCAGGCTGGACAGGGCTGGGAGCAGCCTGGGACAGTGGAAGGTGTCCCTGCCCATGGCAGGGGTGGCACTGGATGAGCTTTAGGGTCCTTCCAGCCCAAACCCTTCAAGCAGGCCATGGCAGAGCAGTTTGCAGCACTTTGGGTGGAATTGTTTCTCAGCTGTCAAAGGAAACCTTTGAAGAAGCTGGAGCCCATTTGGGGGTCAGTCAGTGACACAGTTTGAGATTCAGAGTGAGACCCCAACTTGGGCAAACTCCAAAACTGGAGAGCAAAGCTGTGCTTTACTGACAGACCTCAAAGAGGGGATCCTGCTCTGTGTTTTGTGCAGATTGAATGGAGACAGTAAGTGAGAGACAAGGATGTGTTTGGATCTGTTTGGATAATTTATCTTCCGTTGTGAATTGTGGTTCTTTTGTGAAACACCCCGGGCCCCTCGGTGTGGTGATTGATTCAATCCATCTGCCTTCCCCTGGGAATGACACCTCTTCCCCTCTCCAAGGGCTCTCTGCAAACAAGGAGCTATAAATAAACACCAATATCTCTGTTTGCAGGGGGTGGAAAGCTGCACTGGAGCTCTGCCTTTGTACTTGTAAATAAAAACAGGCAGGTAAGAGATGCTCCAAGCCAAAGGCAGGCAGCAGTTGGGAGCACACATAGATGCTGCTTTGTGGCACATGAAACCTGCAGAGCTGGAAAATCAGGTGATATTATTTTGTAATTTGAGGAAAAAATGGGAAAGGGATGAAGAGTTTTTTTATCTGGAGCCAGCCAAGTCTTTCAGTGAACTTTTCCTTTCTCGTACTCTCATACTCTCGTGCAGAGGGTAAATGCTGCAGTTTATAGTGCTGGAGAGTCAAGGTTTGATGCACTGGGAGGGGTGGAGGAAGCTGCACTTGCCTTCCCTGGCTGTGCAAAGTCTGCTGAGACCCATCTGCAAGGAGATTTGGTCTCAGCTGCTCCTGCACCCTGGTGAGGAGCCCCTGGACAGCCCAGCTTTGGGGCCAGCACAGGGCCTCACATGGAAGGAGGTGACCAAAGTCATGGTGTCTGCACTGGAAACCATTCCTGAGGGCAGGACAGGGAGTGGAGATGGAGCTCCTGCCTCTGGCCCTTCCTGGGAGCCTCCTCCAGAGCTGGGGGGAGCAGGGAGTGTCCTGAGGGCTGATCCAGAGCCCCTCCACCCTGGCAGCCTCTGCTGGGAGGTGCTGCAGCAGCTCCAAGGGTGCACGAGGTCTGTGATTGTGGGGTCATGGAATCATGGATGGTTTGGGAAGAGACCTTAAAGCCCATCCAGTCCCACCCCTGCCATGGCAGGGACACCTTCCACTGTCCCAGGCTGCTCCAAGCCCTGTCCAACCTGGCCTTGGACACTGCCAGGGATCCAGGGGCAGCCACAGCTGCTCTGGGCACCCTGTGCCAGGGCCTCCCCACCCTCACAGGGAACAATTCCTTCCCAGTCTCCCATCCATCCCTGACCTCTGGCAGGGGAAGCCATTCCCTGTGTCCTGTCCCTCCATCCCTTGTCCCCAGTCCCTCTCCAGCTCTCCTGGAGCCCCTTTAGGCCCTGCCAGGGGCTCTGAGCTCTCCCTGGCGCCTTCTCCTCTCCAGGTGAGCACCCCCAGCATTCCCAGCCTGTCCCACAGCAGAGGGGCTCCAGTTCTTGGAGCATCTCCATGGCTTCCTTGGCATTTGTTCCAAGAGCTCCATTTCCTTCTTGCCCAGGCAGCTCTGCAGGTGGGACCTCACCTGAGCAGAGCAGAGGAGGAGAATCCTCTCCCTTGAGGTGATGATGAGCTGCCATTGCCTCATGTGCAGATTCAGGGCACTGCTGCACCTCCAGCCTCTTCTGGTGGGCTCAGTGAGACCTTTCCCCGTGTGAACTTCCCCTGTCCCTCACTGCCCGTGCTCTGCTTCACCTCCCTTCACTTGCAGAGCTGTTTCCAGTGTGCCTGCCAGAGTCCTGCAGTCCCTTGGGATGTTTGTGCTCCTGTGCCTTCATCCTGTGTGTGCACTCAGTGCCAGGGCTGCTGTGCTGGTGCAGAGGAGCTGTTCCCAAACTGGGATAACATCCCCTGCATTCAGCTGACTTGCATTTCCTCCTTATCCTTGGTATTAATCCCAAACTTGCAGAATCACCAGGTATTAGGATTTGATAGAGACGCTGCTCTTTGTGTGACGAGCCAGCTGATGGAAGGCTTAATGCTGCAGGTGGTGAGCTGCCAATCCATCCAAAGGCAGGCTGTATTAGCACTCTGAGAGCTGAAATTTCCCTCCTGAGAGCAGGAAGATCCCTCCAAGGGGGAGCTGGGGAAAGCAGAGAGCATTGCCTTTGTGCCTGGCCTCATGTGTGAGCTGGATCTGCTGGGTCTGGCACATCCAGAATGCCTCCTGTCAGTCTGGATATTGCTGGGGCAGGAGAGGAGAGAGCAGAGTCCTGCATCCAAAAATGTCAGGCTGCAGGGGAGGAGGAGGGACAGGGCTGAGGGAGCTGCTTTGGCTTGTGTCTGCAGGACTGGGGACACTGAGGACGTGAGCCCCACCCAACAAAGTGCTCACTCCACATCCCTCCATCATCCTCAGTATCCTTCCTCCATACCCATCCTCTCCCTCCCTGCTGTGAGTCAAGGCTTCCATACCCATCCTCTCCCTCCCTGCTCTGAGATAAGGCCACAACCCCATAGTGTGTGGGGTTCCTGAGCCTCCCCAGAGTCTGGGGACCCTGCCTGGCTCAGGGATCCCATATCCAGACCCTTTCCCAGGGCAGGGAAAGGGATGCCTGGTGTCTGAAGTGTGATTTAGGCTGGTGACTACACCACTGGTATTTTAGTGCCAAAACTCTGCTTTCTGTTGGGCCACTTCAGTTTTCTAGTTCTAGGAATAACCTAGAGCAGTGGGCAGGAAACAAAATGTGTCATTTATAAAATGAAACTGTTGTGGTCATGGTGGACACCAACATTTTCAGAAAATCGTTTTCCCTTTTTCTCACTGTCATTCTCCACAGTGACCAGGCTGGTTTTCCCCACCTGGTTCCAAAAATCAAACACAACTTAGTTCCAGGTAAATCCTGCTCATCCCTCTAGGATTCATCATTCCCTTGCCCTGTACCAGATCCATCACTTGGTTGGTGTTTCCAGCCCAGCTGAGAGGAGGGGCTGGGAGGAGGTTGGGCTGCTCTGAAAACCCCAGCTGTGATGGTGGGAGCAGCCTGGGCAGAGCAGGCAGTGGAGAAATATGGAATATATTCTATGAAGTAACTTGGTGATTCCCAATTAATACCCTAATTGCCCCTTTTTTAAATTATTGACTCCAAAATTACCGAGCTGAGTTGCAAATGCTGTGGAGTATAAAAAGGAAGGAAGGACTTTTTATTGACATTTCAGAATTACAAATTATGTTTGTTGTGAAGAAATGAGAGACCATCTGTTTAATTGGTCGTAGGATGCAATTTGTGAGCACTTAGGTTAAAAAATACAGCTACCTAGGGGACTGTTAAAGATCCCTTTCCTCTGAGTCAGCAGAGCTCAGGGCTGGGGAGAAAGCAGATCTATATTCCATAAAATTCAGAGTAACAAGGAGCTCTGTCCCAGGGATTGCTCTTGGCAGGCAGAGAGGTGCTGGCTTGGGTGGGATGGACAGAGAGGAACAGAAGGTTTGGAGGCTCAGAAAGAAAAAGCAGAGGGTCTGCTGGCTAAGGGGGCTTGATCCTCTTTCACATTCCCTTCTGGAATGTGGGGCCAGCCTCCTGGGTCAGAGGAAGTTTCTGGCTGCAAACAGAAAAAAGTTGGGATTCTTTGAATGGTTTTTAGCTTACTGAGGGTAGATTTAGATGGGAGATTGGGAGAGAATTGTTCTCTGGGAGGGTGAGGAGGCCCTGGCACAGGGTGCCCAGAGCAGCTGTGGCTGCCCCTGGATCCCTGGCAGTGCCCAAGGGCAGGCTGGATGGGGCTGGGAAGGAATGTGATGCTGCTGTCATTCCCACAAAGCCCTTGGACAAACACCACTGAGAATTTGCTATTGCAGACAGATTTGTTAACAGCAGCCATTAGAAGTGAAGCCTCCACTCCAGGTACAGGCAGAAACCTCTGGAGATTAAAATCAACATTTGGACTGAGAAAGGCTCTGCTGTTACTCACTGCATGAATCAGAATTTGGCACAGGATTGTTTTGTGGAGAAGGGAATCGGGGCTGTCTGGTGCCATCATCTTCCATCAGAGAGTGGGAGGAGGGGGGTGCTGAAGGGGTGGATGGCAGGGCAGGATATGGGATGGATAGCAGGGCAGGATATGAGATGGATGGCAGGGCAGGATATGGGATGGATAGCAGGGCAGGATATGAGATGGATGGCAGGGCAGGATATGGGATGGATGGCAGGGCAGGATATGGGATGGATGGCAGGGCAGGATATGGGATGGATGGCAGGGCAGGACCAGGGATGGATGGTAGGGCAGGGCCAGGTGTGGAGGGCTCTGCAATGAGGGGAGCTGTGCAGGCAGCAGGCAGAGCCCAGGGAAGGGGGTGCATGGATGGAGACCTGGATCTCTGCAGGCTGTTGCCTCCTTGTGTCTCCCCACTGGGAGCCTCCTGTGTGTCCTGGGGCTCTGGCAGGTCCTGCCTGCCCCTCCTGCCTGCAGTGCATCCCACCTGAAACCATCCTGGTGGGACATCAGGTATCTGCCATCCCTGTCCCCAGCTCGTCACCATCCCCTGATGCTGGCTTGGACACCCTCAAGCTCACCTGGTGTAGGTGAGCAGCACCAGCAGGACAGACCCACCCCACCTCACCCCAAGCTTTGCAGCCCCCCTGGGCTCTGTGGTGACCCCTGAGCTCTGAGTCTTTTAAGGGCTTGGAACTGCACAAGGAGCAGTGGTGTTGGAGCAGGGCAAAATTACAGAATCTGGAATGGTTTGAGTTGGAAGGGACCTTAATGATCATCCAGTGCCACCCCTGCCAGGGACAGGGACACCTTCCACTGTCCCAGGCTGCTCCAAGCCCCATCCAGCCTGGCCTGGGACACTCTCAGGGATCCAGGGGCAGGGATCTGGGCACCATGGAGGTTGCTCAGGCTGTAGGACAGGTTCAAGTTCCATCCCTCCCTGTGTTCCTGCCCCATGGCCAGTGAGGGAGAGGCCACCAGGCCCTTTGCAAAGAGGTGAGGAAGGAGAGGTTGCTCCTGGTCTGCACCAGGATGCTGCTCTTGCAGTGCTTCTCCTCACTGGAAAAGGCTTTGCAGCTTGTGGACCCGTTTCCCTCTCTGGACTCCCCATTTTCCTGCTCCTTCAGACTATTCCTGCCTCTGGCTGGGTGCTGGGGGCAGAGCAGCTCAGGAACTCTGCCCCTTGACCCTGCAGCCCCCCTCAGCCAGGGCTGTGCCCTCCTCTGCAGCCTGTTTGTATTGACCCTCAGCTGGGCACTGTTACACCCTCACCCACTGCAGCACCTTGGAAATAACACAATGAACAGCAGCTCCTTCCCCCCGGGCTGACACTGAGGTGAGGAGCAACTGTAAATCCTCCTGTGATTTTTTTTTCCCCTTTTCTGT
The DNA here is from genome assembly GCA_013400435.1 of Pycnonotus jocosus. Classification (NCBI taxonomy): domain Eukaryota; kingdom Metazoa; phylum Chordata; class Aves; order Passeriformes; family Pycnonotidae; genus Pycnonotus; species Pycnonotus jocosus. The sequence continues at coordinate 114,986 of VWYP01024735.1, forward strand.
TTGTTTTACCCAGATCTAATCAATGCTATAAAGGGCAGAGCAGCAGTTTTATTTATTTATCACGGGGAGCAGCACAGCAAACAGTGAAGCACTTGGCACTTTGCTGACCAGTGCTCTCAATAATCAGAATTTTTCAGGCTCTTTGCAGGGAAGTCCTGTGGAGTGGGGATACATCAATAATGCCATGATCACAGTTTGATGGGAAGGCCACCTTTTATAGATTTCATAGCTCTCCATAGCAATAGCATTGGAGATTTTGTTCTACAGGAGAAAAATTGAAAGGGTGAGTTTCAATTCAAGCTTTTTGGCTAAAAATTACTTTTTCAGTGCAAACTGACACAAAATTATAGAATCACGGAGTGGTTTGGGTTGAAAGAAACCTCAGAGATCATGGAACCATGGAATATTTGGGTTGGAAGGGACTTTTAAACTCATCCAATGTCACCTCTGTCATGGGCAGGGACACCTTCCACTGTCCCAGGCTGCTCCAAGCTCCATCCAAGCTGGCTTTGGACACTTCCAGGCATGGGGCAATTGTCATAGAAAGTTTTTCATTTGGGAGTTGTTATGGTTCTAGTAGGAAGAATGAAAGCTGCAACCTTTACTGAGAAACAAAAATTGCAACTTCGAGTTTCAATCTAAGAAAAGGGGGCCACAGTTGATACATTTTCCTGTAAGTTTTGTGATTTCATGGCAAACCCTTTCCCCTCCCTTTCCAGCTGCTCTCCAGCACTGTCAGGGGACGTTTTCTGATAGAGGAGAGAGAATTCCTCAGCAGAGCCCCACTCCCTGCTGCAGGTGCTCTGGCCCTCTCCCAGAGACCTGAGAATTCCTTTCCAGGAGAGCCTGGTGCAGCTCACTTGCCTGGGTCTCTTTTCCCAGCACATTCTCCTTCCTCAAGGGCAGCATTTGCTCCCAAGCCCTGCCAGGCCAGAGTAGCTACTGGAGATAAGGGGGATGAATTGGCACACGAGGAATGAAAGGAGCTTGGATCCCTGAATAAACCTGGGTCCTTGAGTGCCATATCCAGCCTTTCCTGGGGTGAAACACTGCCAGGGCTCAGCACCTGGGCAGGTCACAGCTCACCAAATGCCCTTAAGATGCTGAAAATGTTGGCCAGGGATGGTTCACCCTGTCCCCTCCATCCTCAGTCCCTGTCCCAAAAGCCTTTGTGCTCAACTGCTCCCAATTTTCACCTCCTAATTAGCAGTAATTGCTTGATCTCTGGGGTGGCTGAGCTGGAGTTTTCCCTGGACCACAAATATAAGTTTTCATGTCTCTGTGACAGGGCAAGGGCCTGATGTGGGGCAGCCTGTGGTGGCCAAACCCAGCAGCTCTGGCAGCTCCAGCCCCAGGCAGGGATCAGCAGGAGTGGGCAGGAGCATTCCCAGACACAGGGAAGGGGGATGGATCCCACTGCTGCCAGCAGAGCCCTTGGGAAAGGCTGGATCTCCCCAAACCCTGCTGTCTCCTGGGCCAAGGAACCCAAGAGAGCCTTGCCCAGGAGGTGTCATGGATCAGGTCCATGGAAAGACTTCTCAAGCCTCTGACTGAGCTGGGCTTTTCCAGCAGGGAGTCACTGGTTGTTGGCTGTGTCCTGTGCTCAGGGCTGGGTTTGGGACTGTCCCAGCAGGATTCAGGACCAGCCCTGTGGCAGAAAGGAGCAGCCTCAGTTTCTCCCAGGCAGGCACCCCGAGGTGTCCCTGGGCAGGTCCCCTTTGTCCCAGCTGTGGGAAAGGTCTGCTGGCCTTTGCTGGGGCTCTGGCTGTGCAGGAGCAGCCTCAGCAGTGCAGCTCCCCTCCATCCATCCCCCAGGAATGCGTTCCCAGCCAGGGTGCAGCACACAAATGTTTGCTCAGTCGAGAAGCCCTTGGCAGCCTGCAGGTAAATATTGCTGGAGCAGTGAGGAGCAGTGATTCCATTCCTGCAGTCCCAGGGATGGGGACACATCTGCCACCAGCACGAAGGAGCCCTGGGCTGGGAGAGCAGCCTGTGCCCCCCCAGCTCAGGGCTGGGCTCCCATTTCCACCCAGAGCCACCTGCAGCCCCTCAGTGGGTGCTGGGTGTCCTTGGGGATCAGGGAGATTACATCCTCCTGCCACAGCCTCTGAGAAATGAGCTGGCTATCACCCCTGGGATGGCTGGCAGAGGGGAGAACCCCAAGATCTCAAATGATTTCAGCTGGAGCTCCCTGGGAGTGCAGAGCCACTGACCTGTGCCAGTCCCTGGGTGCAGGGGGGCACCCATGTGCAGTGCCTCAGCCAGGGCTGCTGGTTGGATTGAACTGGATCGAGGACAATTCCTTCATGGAAGGGCTTGCCAAGCACTGCCACAGCTGCCCAGAGCAGTGCTGGAGTCCCCATTCCTGCAGGGATTGCAAAGGAGCGTGGCTGTGGCACTTGGGGACGTGAATTAGGGCGTGGTGGTGCTGCCGGGTGCATGGTTGGACCCGATGGTCTCCAAGGCCTTTTCCACAATGATTCCATCACTCTGTGCAGAACAGGGAGTGCCCCAAGCCCGTGGTGGCCGTGCCCTGACCTCAGTGGGAAGGTGATGCCTGCTCGGAGCTCCAGCTGGGCACAGCCAGGAGCTGCTGGGGCTGGTGGTGGAGGAGAAGCCCCGGGACAGGGCTCCCACCCAAGGAGGACCCAGATCCCAGGGCAAGGTGATCCCCCTGCAGCTCCCGGGTCAGGGCAGTGATTTGTGCAGCAGCTGCTGGCACTAAAGGCTGTGGATGAGCCTCATTGACGCTGCCTGACCAACGCAGTTGAGTGGAATTGTTCACTGTGCTTAAAAACCACAACCAGGGGGAATTGCCAGAATATATTCTCTGGGTGGGAAAGGCAGGAAATAATGGAGCTGGAGCTGGTGTTTAGAGTGGTGTGAAAAAAGCAGAGCTGTGATTTAAGGGAGCAAATCAAACATTGCACGTGGTGCTGCAGTTTTACACCGACAGGCAGGGTCTCACAGCTGCTTCTGCAAGGGGGGAGGTAGAGCCCCATGGCAGAGGGGATGGGCTGTGCATGGATTCCCAAATCTGGGAAATCATCCCACGGCAGGAGGGCATCTCCAATGAGGGCAGGGTTCACCTGCTGCCTCTGAGCAGGGGGAGGATCCCTGGGGATGGATTTCCTCAAGAAGCCTGCAGGGTCTGGGAGGTGTTGGCATCAGCTCATCCCTGTCATCCCACCATTGCTGGTACCTCCTGGTGCTCACTCCCAGCCCAGCACTGAACCTGAGTGTGATTAAAGTGTCTCTTTCAGACAGAAATGCAGTGAAGATGTCAACAGTCAGACTGCCCTGCCCCCCTTGTCACTCGTGCCAGTGGTTAATCATTTCCCTGCTATAATTTGTGCCCTTTATCTCATTTCAATTGGTTGGGCTTCAGCTTGCAGCCATTTATTCCTGTTCTGTCTTTACCCTTTTGATTAAAGAGCCCTTTGGTATCCGGTATTGTGTGCAGATGAGGGTTCTTACACACAGTAATCACATCACCTTCCCATATCCCTTTTGATAAGCTAAACAGAACAAAGTCTTGAATTTTTCCTTTGTCAAGCATTTTCTTCCAGCCCTGAATCACCTTTGGGGCCACTTACTATCCTTTATATATATATATATATATATTTATATCTGTAGAATTTCGATCTTGAGTTGAGCATCTCAATTTTCAAACCAGAAGTGCAAAAGTCCTGCCAAGCCCCAGGCCCTGAGTTCAGGGTCTGCCCTGTGCCCTGGAGCTCACCCTCCACAGAGCCCCCTGTGGATGCTCATCATGCAGGGAGCCCTAAAACCTGGGATTTGGGATCTCTGCTCTGGAGCCAGGCTGGGAGAGCTGGGGGTGCTCAGCTGGAGGGGAGAAGGCTCCAAGGACACCTCAGAGCCCCTTCCAGGGCCTAAAGGAGCTCCAGGAGAGCTGGAGAGGGACTGGGGACAAGGGATGGAGGGACAGGACACAGGGAATGGCTCCCACTGCCAGAGGGCAGGGATGGATGGGAGATTGGGCAGGAATTCCTGGCTGTGAGGGGGGGCAGGTCCTGGCACAGGGTGCCCAGAGCAGCTGTGGCTGCCCCTGGATCCCTGGCAGTGCCCAAGGCCAGGTTGGACAGGGCTTGGAGCAGCCTGGGACAGTGGAAGGTGTCCCTGCCATGGCAGGGGGGGCACTGGATGGGCTTTAAGATTCCTCCATCCCAAACCATCCTGGCATTCCTTCTGTGGTTTGGCCCAGTCACAGCCATCAGCCTTCAGAGCAGGAGTGTGGCACTGCACAGACCATCTCAGCAAGGTGTCTGATCTGGTGCCTCCCCAGACTCTCCAGATGTGTCCCATTATCCCCTTCTGGCAAGGCCAGCTCAGGGTCAGGACAGAGGCAAGTTCATGTGGATCTCAAGCTGGTTTCTCCAAGCCTTGCTCCTGGTGCCTTCCTGCCATGACTCCCTGCACTGCTTGGGCATTTTGCTCTCTGACCCTCCTGTCAGAACATGCAGAGGAGAAAAGGAGACACCTGAAGGGGCTCAGTTTTGTGAAACTTTGCTGGAATTCCCACCACAGCTTTTGGGCACTTCAGGGCTCTTCCAGCGTGGTCTGTACAGGGGATGAACCCAGGGGAGTCAACTGCAGGAGGCAGCTGCAGGTGGAAATCTGGGATATCCTCCTGAACTCACAGAAGCTGAAGCCATTGAGGATCAAGCCCTCTAATCAAGATTCCTGTAACTGTCTCAGACCATTCCAGCAGTGGTGCAGCCTCATTTCTTTGCAGCAAGCCTTGCAGCTGACCCAGAGAGGGGTTATATTTGCATAGTGCTCACTTTCTTTGATCGCTCTCTCATGTTTTTTGAAAGCTTGGATATCTGAAGCACTTAGCTCTGCATTGAGTGGCTCATTAAATTGCAGAACCCTGCTTTTCTAGGCTCTGTTAATTAAGCACTTGATTGAAAGTCTAAATCTGAAGGCTTAGGTATTGACTCCAGCTTTGCTAACCTGAGGTGATGTGCTCAGTGTAGTTGCAGCTTGCCCAGCCAATTTCTGCATGTCCTTCCCCCTGCTCTCCCCAGGCATCCCAGATTGCTGCAAACCCTGATGTTTCCACTGCCTTGGCTGGAAAGTCTCTGAGATTTATTTTGGCTCTTGAGCTCTGCTGTCACTGGAGTTTGCTGCTGCAGTTGTTGGTTAATAAAGACTGCCTGGCCATTTAGCAGGCAGCACTTAATGACCAGCACGGATTTTGTCTTGGATGCTCGAGCAGCCTGTTGGTTTTTGTAGAGGTTTGAAAGCAAAACACGTGAGAGGCTCTGAGTCAGAAATACAATTTAATAAGAAGAAAGAAAAGAAAGTAAAATAAAATAAAATAAAATAAATACAATAATACAAAAGACCACTGACAGAGTCAGAATACAACCTGAGCAGGGTGATGGGAGCAGTTCCAGATGAGGTGGTCTTCCTGATGCAGTGATCCCGTAGAAAAGGTGTGGTAGTTCTGGTTCTCTGGAAATCCAGTGGGCAAATGCTGCTCCTACTGTCCCAAAACCCTAGATTATATCTAGTTGTGAATGCTTGGTTCCTCCCCCTGGGCGGAGCATTTTACAATGGAATGATGAGTCATACAGAGGGGTCCTGGATAGCACAACAACTCCCCGAGGGCGTTATCTATAAGTAGTTACCAGCAAATAGACCAGAGGGAGGGGCAGTGCTTGAGAAGCCATTAACAGAGAATGGCCCAGAGGGAAGGGGCCTGGAGAGACACTGCTCCAACATTTGGGTTCAATAGTTCATGAAGGTGGTGATAGAATACTTTGTGCAAGTCCTATACTACAACCCACGACAGTTTTGTTATTTTATTTTTTTACTTTATAGACTATTTCACATATTTGTGTAAGAAGGAGCTTCCCTCCAGGTGCCAATGTGTTTTTCATGTCAGCAGTTTAAACTTCAGTGTTTTCATGTGTCTGGCATGGAGGTGTTCAGGGACACCCAGGTTTGCAGGTGGGAGTCAGGCACTGGTGAACCTGACCCTGTGGGTCCCACATGGGCAGTTTTGGGGTGTGCAACAAGGACACTGCAGCCACCTGCTGCTGCTCCAGCCCATGCTGCTTTTCCATCAGCTCCTGGGGGAAACCAGCAAGGCAGGAGAGCAAAGGACAGGAGGTCTGAGAGGTCTCTGCTCTGTGGGAAGGAGGCAAAGGAGCTTTCCCAAAATGAGCTGTCCCAGGCCAAACAGGAGCTGGGTTAGCAGAGGATGGCACAGAACTCCCAGCCTGGGCAGTGGGAGACTGTCAAGGCAGTGAGTCAGGGAGGTCTTTGCACTGCCTTGGGTTTGTGCCCCATTTCTGTCAGCCCCAGGCCAGCAGCACAGGAGATGGCACCGGGGCCAAATCCCTGAGGGAACTCCAGTGCCCCTGCATTGACTCTGCAGCTTTGTGCTCCCCAGGGCTGCTCACATCCAGTGGGATCTGCAGCTCAGGCTGCCCTGCTGGGCACCACCAGCTGCTCACCCTGTCTCCCCCTCACTTTTGAAAGGAAGGAGTTTTTGGGGTTTGTTTTTCTACATTCTCCTTGCCTATCTCACTATTCCTTACTTTAAATTCCCTCCTGCAGCTGGTTTGTTCCAGCTGCTCCAGTATCTGCTCCAGGTCCTACATCTCCTATTTCCCACCCCTGGACACTTTTCCTTCCTGCTCCTCTTCCCTCCCCAAATCATATGTTGGTGTGAACATTGCATCCCTGCAAAGGGGCACTCAGGGTAGGCTGTCATTTAATTGAATTTTCTTCTGGAGCTGTAAGTGGAATAATCCTAAAGCTTAGTTTGCCTCTGAGTCACAGCCTTTGTGATCTGTGAAAGGTTTTCTTTATTAGTTTCTTGGTCTAATCAGCGTCTCTGGTTGCTGTCTTTGCTCCTGAGCAATATTTCTGACTTGTTTGGAGGTGGAGGATTGCTGAGACCACACAGCTGCTCTCAGAGCTCCCTGTCCGTGTCTGTGCATAGGCAGGGAGGCTCAAGAGTGGGTCTGGAGGGGAACAGGGGTGCTGCTCCATGCAAAAGGAAACTTTTTATTTTGTGAAGGAAGCAGCCACTTTCTGTCCTTGCCCAGCCAGTCCCAGAATTTAGAGCTCATTTAAAGGGCAAGTGGGTTACAAGGTACAAATCTAACCCCAAGGGTGGCCAAAATAAAAAAGGAAGCCCTGAGCAGCCTCTGCAGTGTGTTTGCTGTTCACTTGTTGCCCACTGTACAAACCTTTCCTGGGCAGGCCATGCCCTCCCTGTGCAGGGTGGCAGTGCCCTGCAGTCACAGGTGTGGGGGTTTTATCTTCTTTTCTCCCTCTCAGAGCTGGGTTTAAATGCTCAGCAGATGCAGTTTTCGTGTTCAGACTCAGTGTTTATTAATTCTTATCTATAGCACAGTCTCAGGAGTTGTGAGCTCTAACCAACAAGGTAGAAAATGGCTCTGTCTCTAACTCTTCCCAAGGACTTTTAAGCATAATTTGTCCAATAACAAGATGACACCTAAATTATTTTTACTTTCAACCCAATAACTGACAACCCTTGGCTCGCAATGAGGATCTTTTCACCCAATTACAAAATAACCACCCAAAGCCATGAAAAGGAAGGTGAAAGAAGAAGAACGTAGTCAACACTCTAAGTCCTCCATCTTGCTCTGTGTACATTACTGTATACTAACACCTTAAATCCTAAGTTTGGCACCCTGTGATATCACGCACTTCTATTAAACTCCACTTCTATTAAACCCACAGTCCCAGTGCTGTCACTCAGTTTTGGAAGTCTCTTCCACAGCCTCAGGTCAAATGTGGTCCTTGCTTGAGGGTCAGTCCCTTTTAGCACAGAAAGCCTGAAATCCTCAGCCTCCATGGTTTCAACAACAAGCAGTTCATGAATCAGCAGGGACTGGGGCCACTGCCTGGGCTCCATTCATGGATGGCCCTGCAGGGGTTCAATAAATCCCTGCCCAGGCCAGCTGGGGCTGGGGCTGAGCTGGAGCTGGTGCAGATCCTGCTGGGAGCTGGCCTGGCCATGGGGTGCTGATGCAGGACCCCTCTGCTGCAGCACCAGGGGCTGCTTTGGGGTGGCACAGGGTTCATTTTGCTCCCAGGAGCTGGTTTGGGTCTGTGCTGGGAACACTGAAGGTGTCACAGGGGTGTTGTGGTCAGCCCTGAGCAGGGCTGGCACAGAGGTGAGCTCTGCTCTGCTCCTGGCCCCACTGGGGCAGCACCTTGGGGGGCACGAGGAGCTGGAAGGGGCCAGCTGAGCCCAGGGATATTCCAGGCCCTGTGGGATGGTGCTCAGTGTGGAAAGCTGGGGAAAGAAGGAAGGAGGTGATGTTTGGAGTGATGGTGTTTGTCTTCCCAAGTCACTGCTGGGTGAAGGAGCCCCGAGATGATCTGGAAGTGTTCAAGGCCAGGCTGGACAGGGCTTGGAGAATCCTGGTCTGGTGGAGGTGTCCCTGCCTATGGCAGAGGTGGAACAAGATGAGCTTTAAGGTCCTTTTCAACCCAAACCATTCCATGAATCTGTAATGACTCTGAAACCTGCCTGCCCATGGAAGTGTGGGATGGATTCCTTGTTTTGCTGTCTTTATCCCAACCTGCTTTCCTCATTTTTACCCTTCCAGCTCTATCATCCCACCCAGGGGAAGCAAGGGAGCAGCTCTGCAGGGCTGAGTTGCCAGCTGGGGTTAAACTTCAGCAAGGTGAAATTCTGAAGAAAGTGGCTTGGGATGAATGGAGAAGTGGGACTCAGATGAACTCAGAGCAGCCAGCTCTGGGGAAATGTGGTGTTACTGATGGGCAGGGTTTGGTTTGCAGTTCAGTGCTGACCACCCACAGCCACAGTCTGTTCAAACTGGCAGCAGCCAAACCCCCTCCAAACCAGCTGCTGGCAAAAAAACCCCTGGAAATCCTGCTGGAAACATGCAGGAGGAAGTTGCCATCTTGTGGAAGCTGGGAGTTTCCAGTGCTGCTGGTTTGGGATGTTTTTGGTTTTCAGGACCATGTTGGACAAGGCTTGGAGCACCTGATCTGGTAGAAGGTGCCCATGACAGCAAGGTTAAAACAAAATGGTCTTCAAGGTCCCTTCCAACCCCACCCATTCTATGATTTTGGAGGAAAGAAGGGGATTTTTTGACACAGGGTTAGTAGAATCTCTCAGCAAAGCTCATGGTTTGGGGGCAGTCCTGGTGGGGCTGGCAGTGCTCTTGGTGGGTCATCAGCAGGTCACCACCACAGCTGGAATCTCTGAAGCTCTGCAGGCTGAGGGAGAAGTAAATTTTCATTTTGGCCATTACAGGCACACAGCTGTGCAGCCAGGTCTGGCTGGGGAGGGTTTCAGGGGGTTGATTCATATGAGGAGGGCTGGGAGGGACAGGGCTGGGGGTTGTTGGTACATTGGGGTAATCCACCTTTGCCATCCTGACTGCTGGGCAAATTCAGCCCCTCCAAACTGGGGAGGACCCCTTTGTTCCACAGGCAGTGCCTTTCCTTTGCCCTTTACACAGCTCCAGGTGAGGTTTGCTTGGACCTGGAGGTGCTTCTGCCCACCTGGACGTGCTCCTGGAAGGCAGCAGCTGAAGAACCAGCTCTCTGCAGCTGTGGGCTGGTCCTTTGGGGCCACCCAAAATGAGTGGGAAAGCCTGAGCCACACAGTCTTGTCCCTCCTTCCAGGAAGCACAATCATTGCATTTTTCTCTCTTTGACTGAAAAGATAAGATGAGGTTGATTCCTTTTCAGGTTCCATGTCAGCACAGCAGGGAGGGATGCTTGCTGTGGGCAATGCTGATCTCCTTCTCCCTGCCTGAGGACCACAGCTCTCAGCTTTTGGGAATATAAATTGTAAACTGAGGAGGGCATTCAATAAAGGCTACATTTCTCCCTCCCGCCTTCCCTGTCAGAAGAATTTAATCAAAATCCCTCTGTATTCTGCACAGAGCCCCTGGCTTTTATATTTTATACCAGGGAGCAGGTCCAGCAAAACGCTTAAGCTGGAGGGGTGTCCTGTTGCAACTAATTAGGCTGCTCTTGAGCTCAGGTTTAAACAAATAATTAACTGAGTGCCTGGACCAGCAGCAGGGTACTGAGCACCTCCACAACTGCCCCTTCTTCTTCTTGTGGAGCAGAGATTTCACATGGATGGGTCCTGGTGACCAGGGAGAGGACCCAGGGAAGGGCTGGAGCTGCGCCAGGGAGGCTCAGGCTGGATCTCAGGGCAAGGTTCTTCCCCATTTGGTGCTGGCAGTGCCCAGGCTCCCCAGGGAATGGTCCCAGCCCCGAGGCTGCCAGAGCTCCAGGAGCGTTTGGACAGCGCTGCCAGGGATGCCCAGGGTGGGGTTGTTGGGGTGTCTGTGCAGGGACAGGGGCTGCCCTGGGGGATCCTCTGGGTCCCTCCCAGCTCGGGACATTCCATGGTTTTTCCTGTGATTCCCTTCTGCAGCTGCCCTGGCTCACAGAGAATTCCTTGAGAACCCTTCCACTTCATGGGCTTCAACCTTCACCCTGAGGGCAAACTGTCCTTGTGGGGCAAAGATAAAGCTGCCTTGAGTGGAAAATGAGGAAAATCAGAAATCTGGGAATTTACTCTGCCAGGGACAGATTTGGAGCAAGCATGACTTGAGCCCATGTCTTACTTGCCTGTTGAGTCTGGGGCTGTGTTTTATTGTGGAAGTTGCAGGGGCTGTCGTGCTGGGAAGTTTTGAAGAATGGATTTCCTGATTTTTAGTGCATCCTGCTGGGCAGGGAATGAATTTAGCAGAACTGATGCCATGGTACTTTGGATTCATTGTGTTTTGTGCCAGAGCAGCACCTGGACTTGTAGATAGATGGTTGAATCAAAGACCATGTCTGTGGTCTAGGAATTGCAGTCTGGAGCCCAGGTCCCTCCAAAGGCTTGGTGCCAGCAGTTCCCAGGCTTCTCCTGCCTCTCTGGATGACAGTCCAAGGAGGAGCAGCAGGAAAGGAGATAAGGGCACAGTGAAGAGGGCAGCAGTCACCTCTGCCAGCTTCCCTGCCATGTTCCATGGAATCCCATGATGGTCTGGGTTGGAAGGACATTAAAGCCCATCTCATTCCACCCCCCTGCCATGGACAGGGACATCTTGCACTCCTCCAGGTTGCTGCAGGCCCTGTCAAGCCTGTCCTTAAAGCACTTCCAGGGATGGGAATGTTTCTCAGCTGTTTCTTCACTTCCTCTATGAAATTATTGGATATATTCAGTATTACCCCACACACCCTGTCCGTGTCCACAGAGACAGGGATGGATCTTTGGTTTGCCCTGGGCCAGCAGCTGGGTTGTTCCTGTCCTTGGTGGTGCCAGGAGCAGTTGTCACTTTTCTCTGAGAGGTTTGGAAGATGACTCCCAGCTGGAATTTTGGGGAGCTGGTGGCTGTGTCACAGCAGCCACCCAAGAGCAGCTTGGATCCTGTCCATGCCCGCCTTCCTGACATCCTCACTGGGATGGTTTGGCTCACACAGGGTCTGAAATCACGGGTGTGTTCTCTCTTGGTGCAGTGCTGTCCCCAGTCCCACTGCCAGGGCTCTTTGGTGACCTGTCTGGGTATCCCAGGCAGGGTTCCTGTGAAGAGGAATTGCCCCTTGTATCCACATTACCCTGAACATCTCTGCCTGCAGGAATCCCTGGGCAGTTTGACGGGTGTGGGGAAGTGCTCCCTGTGCAGGACATTTATCTTTTCTCTTTTGTAAGCAACAGCACCAAAATCTGTGTTATCAGGCAGAAAGGGAAAGCTGCTCCCCAGAGCCCTCAGCTGGGGCATTCAGCCTCTTATCTGAGTAAGCAAAATCCCAGATTTCCAAACACAGGCACGGCCTGTGGAGTGGCTGGGAAATGCAGAACAAAAGCCTCTTTGCACTCCCAATAAATTGGTCCCAGAGGAATTTTGCTTTGAAATTCTAATTGACCCAGGGAAGAAAATTATTTCATGGACTTTGAACTCATTAAAAAACGCCATCATTCATCCACAGTTTATTCCTGACACTTAATCAAAAGCAATGTAATGATCTGCCTAACGAACATAATGGGATGTTGGTGGGAATGTGTCTGCTCCCTGGTACACAGCACGTTGTAGGAGTGCAAGGTGTTTATTGGCTTTTTTATTACAGTTACCAGTTGCCTCTCAGGAGTTTCAGAAGTTTCCAGAATTAAAAGCAAATTTTTGGGCATCTTTTAAGCACAGATTTTTGTGGATTTGGGGAATTCCGTCTCTTGTGGAATTTTGTATCTTTTTAAAGATACAGAATTTCTTCTTTTGTACAAATGGAAAATAAAATAAAACGTCAAACCCCTGATTAAGAAAATCTAGAAGATATTTTTAAAACTGAAACTTGAGTGACCATTTAAAATCAAATTTGAGTGCACAGATGTTAAATTACAGGGCATTCACAGAGCACCAGCAACACCCCAGAGGTGTCAGAAAGCACCTGGAAGTTCAAGAGGGATTTTCTGTTGTAGCACCCTGAATCCTCACCATCTTCAGAGAGAGAGAGAAGATGTTTTCACTCAGGAGGGTCCTCAGTGAGATAGAATTGGAGGGAAAAAAATCACATTTCCTACTCAAACTTTGCAGACTTACACAATCTCGGTTTTAAGTGCCTTCAGAGTGGGAGGTTCTCTTCTGGAACAAGTGATGTCAGCCTTAGCCCAGCTCATGGCTGTGGATAGCCTGAGTTGTGCAGTACCCTGGGTTTTGGAGAAGTGTAATTCCTCCAGTCAAACACCCAGGACAGGTCTCACCCCAAACCACGGTAATCTGCTAACTCTGAGATTACAAGGTGCTTAAAATACACACCTGTGGTTTGCACTCATGCTGAAAATCAAAGGGTTTATAAATTGTTTGGAAGTTTGTAAATCCAACCATTTCTGTAGAAATTCCTTGCTGAGCGTTGTCACCTGGCAGTTGTTTCCCACAGGGTGAATAAAACCAAGTCAAGTCATCCTGGTGTTTCCTTAGGGACCAATCCTGCTGCACTGAAGTTAATTATTAATTGCAGTTAATTGTCTTCTGTAAAAGCAGGGCAGAACCTGGAGTTCCAGGAGCAGCTGGTGCTGCTGTAGCTCGTGCAGGGCAGCTTTTGGTCTCGGTTCATTCCCACAGAACTGTGCCCATGTTCAGCCTGAGCTGAGCTCATTCTGGGCATGGCTGGGTGTTCATGAGTGGGGAATGTGAGTGGCTGTGCTGGGGAGAGGCTAAAACCTGGATTTTCCCATGTGCTGGCCTGGAAGGTTCTCTGCAAATGCAGAGTTAAGGAGTTCCACTCCCTGTACCTGCTCTGATGTCTGAAAAGGGTCATGCTCCTGTCAAAAAGGGGCTCTTCAGGGCCTTCCTAGAGGTGTTCTCAGCCACTCATTTTTAAGGAACCTGGTGTAATTTACAGCTGAGGTGCAGTAGCATGAGCAGCTCTCCAGTTTGCCAGGAGCAGGTTTGGAATGCACACCCTGTCCCAGTCTCATCCTTCTGTCCCAGGATGTCCTTGGCCAGGGATGTCAAAGACAACAGGAAGGGTTCAGTCTCTGGGGCAGGGTCAAGCCCTATGGCAATATCCCCAGTCTCTGGGGCAGGGTCAGGCCCTATGGCAATATCCCCAGTCTCTGGGGCAGGGTCAGGCCCTATGGCAATATCCCCAGTCTCTGGGGCAGGGTCAGGCCCTATGGCAATATCCCCAGTCTCTGGGGCAGGGTCAGGCCCTATGGCAATATCCCCAGTCTCTGGGGCAGGGTCAGGCCCTATGGCAATATCCCCAGTCTCTGGGGCAGGGTCAGGCCCTATGGCAATATCCCCAGTCTCTGGGGCAGGGTCAGGCCCTATGGCAATATCCCCAGTCTCTGGGGCAGGTGTCTGTGCAGTGATCCCAGCTGACCTCACCTTATCTCTGAACGCTACATAGACTAGGATTGTCAGCAACACTTGGTTAGTATCTAGAGGAGATTTAAACCCTTCAAAAGCTGCTGGGGTAGGCACAAAGAATTGGTTGAAGGACTGGAAGAAGACTCCTCCTGCTGCTATTTCCTCACAGAACGTGCCATTCTTAAAGTAACCCCAAAAACACACACTCAGTGTGTGATAGCCATGTATCCATGTGCCTGCCTTCCAGAGGAAGTTAAAAATCCATGAATTTCTCACCTTATCAACCCATAACACAAACTGAATTAAAGCTACTGCAACCTTAGTTATAGGATTTATGTTTAAATATGGGCCTGCGAATGGGAGGAATACAGCCACAGCCACATGCCATGCAAACAGGGGTGAGCCAGACCACATGGTGTTACCTAAGGAGGTTTCTATATCCAGCACACACACAGAAGGAAGAGTTGAGATGAGAAAAAAAGAGATGGATCCTGGAAACCCACCCCAGAGAGGCTCCCAGCCCCTGGTGACAGCCCAGTGCAGGAGGTCTCCTCTCCATCCCCTCTGCCATGCCAGGAGTCACCCAGCAGCACCAGCACCTCACACCCCAGTGAGAGACAGCCCCAAATCCCCCCTGAGATCCCCAGGCTGTGTCACCATGGCTGTGAGGAGGGGGAGCAGCCAGTGCAGCCCAGAGGGTCCCACAGGAGGGACACGAGGGTGGGGAAGGGCCTGGAGGGAGGGGAGGCCCTGTGAGGAGGGCACTGGGTCTGTTCAGCTGGAGGAGACTGAGGGGAGACTCATCATTCTGCAGCTCCTGTGTGAGGAGGAGGAGGGGAAGACACTGATCACTGCTCTGGGACAGCACCCAGGGAATGGCTGGAGCTGTGTCAGAGGTTGGATCTCAGGTCAAGGTTCTTCCCCATTTGGTGCTGGCACTGCCCAGGCTCCCCAGGGAATGGTCCCAGCCCCGAGGCTGCCAGAGCTCCAGGAGCGTTTGGACAGCGCTGCCAGGGATGCCCAGGGTGGGGTTGTTGGGGTTGTGGGGTTGTTGGGGTGTCTGTGCAGGGTCACTCCATGGCCCTTGTGTGTCCCTTCCAGCTCAGGACATTCTGGCATTCTGTGATCCCATGTGTTTGCTTTGAGCCATCTCTTGGATTCCCTCCCTGTGACAGCTCTGGATCTCCACTGGCACTGCCCTGGCATGGATGTGATGTGTGATGTGCCTGTCCCTGAAGACCCTGATGGACACATTCCACTGGGGAGCTCAGGAGAGACATCTGGGTTTATTCCTGACACTTTTAAAATCAAATAAAGGCATTAAAGGCACTGCTTGCCTCTAATCCTCTAGCCGAGTTCCTGCGAGTGCACGTGCAGATGTGAGCCTGGAAACCAGGTCAGGAAATAGAGAATGACACTTTTTAAAGAAAAGAAAGTGTGTAAATCTCATAAAGTTTCCTTCCCCTACCCCTGCCTGTAAATCCTGCCAGTGCTGGGAAGCAGCAGGGCCTCCCTTCCGCTGTCTAAGCTTCTCAAAATGATGAAAATCCCTCAGTGGCAAATCCTAAAATGATTGGGGCGGGGCAGTGCGGGCGGCTGTGCAGATCCACGCTGTCATGGGCAGGGCCAGCAGGCACCAGGGGTCTGTTCTGCCTGGCAAGGGGGTGTTGGAGAGGTGGATGTGCCCTGAGAGGGGGACAAGCCCACCATTTACCACCTGGGCTATGAAGGCAGAGCTGCCCCTTGCCATCCCAGCACTGAAGGTATTTTCTCCTGGGCACAGACACAGAGAGAAGGCTGACCTGAGGAATGCCTTTGGGGATGTGGTTTGCTGTCCCTTGGAACGCTGATGCCTGGCTTTGTGTTGTGTTTCTTGTCTGGATGTCTTTCCCCAGACAAATTAATTCATTTGGGGGCTTTGTGAGAGTGTGACTGGCTGAGCAGAGGAGCTGTGGGAGATAACAGGGCACAGATGGGCACTGGATCAGAGTCAGGCTGGTGTTGGCTGTTCCCAGCAGCAGATCCCCATCTGAGCCCTGCCAGCTTTCACCCACAGGAAGATTGTCCCCACAAAACCAGCTGGGTCCCGTTCAAAACTCCCTTTGTCTGATCCCATTCATCCTGGATAAAACCCCAACCCAGTTAGATTTCCTCTAAATGAAGGCATTTTTCATACACAGTCATCCCACTGCAAAGCAGCGTCATTATCCATGTGTGCTTGGGCACAAAACCCTCAGATATATTTTGAACATCTGATATTTTTCCAAGAATAAACAGTAGGAGAGTTGGAAAATGTTTGCAAACTTTTCCTTCCCACTTCCTAACCTCCAGGGAGCAAGCAGAAGATATTCAGTCCTTTCAGATGATAATGAAATTTTGTATTTTGAAAGAAAAAAGTAACAAACAGAAACATTTCTCTCCCCAGCTGATGCTGTGACTTTGTCCCTTCATTCTGCCATCGGGGTCACTTTGTTCCTTTCATCTTGTTGAGAAGTTTGTCCTTTTGTCACACTGGGTGTGTGGAGTGGCTGCAGTGCTTCAAACAGAACATTATAAAGTTTATTCTGATCTTTCCAGGCCCAAGTGAGTCCGTAGTGGAGGTGTCCAAGAGAGGAGTGGTGTAGAGAGAAGCACAGCTCTGGGCTGGGCTGGGGACACTCAGACAGGACCTGTCCTCTCTTCATGCCTCATTTGCCATCTGGGCCTCACATCCCTTATTCTGGCACCCAAAATCACTGTAATCAATGAGCAGCAATAAACTGGAGTGTGAAAACTTCTAATTCAGACTGTAAATAGGAAGCATTGCTGGACATGTTCATCTGCCTCCTCAGTGGTGAGCAGAAAGGAAATTGGACTTATCATCATTTTATCATCATTTCCCTGTGGGTGTGGCTCTGGGGGACACAGTGGGCTTGGCAGTGCTGGGGAAGCATTTGGACTCCATGGTCTTTGAGGGCTTTTGCAAGCCAAGTGATTCCATAATGAGGTTGGATCCAGGCAGGGTGCTGGTGGCTGTTCCCATGGTTTCAGCTCTTTGGGGTCAGGTTGCAGGAGTCATAGCAAGCCCTTGGAGAAACAAATCAGGGCTGCTATGGGAAGGGATTATTGAGCATTATTTGGTTATTATTGCTGCTGCTTGTCTGGTTCCTGTAGCTGCTGCAGGGTGGGAATGAGCAGCAGCCCAGGGTGGTACCAGCAGGTTGGGTGTGCTACCCCTGGAACCACCCATGGGAAGAGCCACAGGCTCTGGGCCAAAATCCCAGCCACCATCCCAGTCCTTTTCCAGCCCCTGAGGGATGGCTGTGTGCAGGTGTCACCCCACTGGAGGACAGTGACCTCAGCCTGTGGTGCTGGAGGGAAAACCTGAGCACAGAGCTCCCCAGGGACAGCCCCAGATCCCCAGAGGGGGCAGAGGCTGAGTCGGGTCTGTGTCTCATGGATCTCAAGTAAATCTTTTATTCATTTCATTCCACTGAGCATGGAATCATACCATGGAATCCCAGAGTGCTTTGGGTTGGAAGAGACATCAAAGCCCATCCCCATTCCACCCTGCCATGGGCAGGGGCACCTTCCACTGTCCCAGGCTGCTCCAAGCCCCATCCAGCAGGGCCTGGGATGCTGCCAGGGATCCAGGGGCAGCCACAGCTGCTCTGGACACCCTGTGCCAGGGCCTGCCCACCCTCAAAGAGACATCCAACACTTAATCTAAATCTCCTATTTCAGTTTAAACCATTCCCCTGTGCCCTTTCACTCTGCCTGTGTAAAAAGTTGCTCACTGGAAGGGGCTCTGAGCTCTCCCTGGTCTTTCTCCTCTCCAGTGAGCACCCCCAGCTCTCCCAGGCTGGCTCAGAGCAGAGGGGCTCCAGCCCTTGGAGCATCTCCTTGGCCTCCTCTGGACTCACCCCAGCAGCTCCATGTCCTTGTCCCCTGGACCTGGACACGGTGGGGTCTCACAGGGGCAGAGCAGACTCAGCTCAGCCCTTGGGTGTAACTCAGTGCTTGAGGCTGTTTTGGCCTTGGAAGAGTTTTGTCCAAGATTCTGGCTGGGATCTTGGGGAGATCTGAGGCAGTTTTTGGAAGCAGGATCCTTTAATCCAGCAGTGAACAGTGCATGCCTGCTGCAGATGGTGTCTAACCCATTAGAGAGAGATCCCCTCACTGCTTATTTACCTCTGTCAGAGCTTATGAAAGAAAAATAAATGCTGTGGGATTAGTCCCCTAATGAATAGAGCCGTGTGTGCATGCATGTAGTGCAGCATCTTACAAGTCCATCTCAGTAGTTTTTAGGTCTGAGAATGAAAGTTATAATGAGGAAAATATTGATTTCCCATAAAAGGGCTTTAATCAAATGCCCTGACACCCCAAGGGGGACAGAGCTCTGCTACAACACCAAATTGCACTTCATACACCATCTATTTCTCAAGCACTGTATAAATGAGCCTGCCCAGTGGATATATGAGAGTTCCCAGATGTCGTACATCACAGCAGCAGGGAGAGCTGTGAGGAGAGCCAGAGAGCCTGGCTCAGGAGGGGAATGCTCTGACAAACCCTCTGGGGGGCTGTGGGCACAGCAGGCTCCTTCTTCCCCTCACCAGGATCAGATGAGGTCTAGTAGAGGGGTGCTTGCTCAGCACTTCAGAGCCCTGATGTTTGTCCCTAAGTGAGGGTGTTTGTTCTTTCCTTGGGGCTCTGAGGTGTCCCTGGAGCCTTCTCCCCTCCAGGTGAACACCCCCAGCTCTCCCAGCCTGGCTCCAGCCCTCAGAGCAGCTCTGTGGTCTCCTCTGGACTCTGTCCAGCAACTCCACATCCATCTGATGGTGAAGACCCCAGAACCTGGAATGAAAAACCTCTCAGGGTGTGAGGCTTGCTCTGTGCCAACACAGGGGCAGCAGGAAGTTCATTGCTGCTCAGATCAGCAAACTTGAAAGGAGCTTCAAGGTGTTGACTCCGAGGTTCACACTTCTCTTGAGGAAAATAACAGAGCAGTGGAGACCCAGATGAAAGCTTTGCCTTCAGGAGCCAGTTCAGGCATTTCTGGGAGCCAGTCAGTCTCAGCAACTTGCATGATAAGCTTTAGTTTTCATTGCTTCCATATTTCCTCCCCACCATCTTCTTCTGCCTCACCTCACCCTACAGTTGGGAAGTTCTTTATTTATGTTTTGGCTTAAATCAAATCGCCTTGGCTGTGGAGCAGGGAGCCAGGAAATATTAGCAGCAGGGAATCAGTATTCTGGAGGTGCATTGCCTTGCTTCCTGAGTGCTTATTTATCCATCCTGGAGGAGGGGAGGCTGTGCAGTGGCTGTGCCTCGTTGTCCTGCCAGGAGCATCCTCCCAGCCCAATATCTCCCTCCAAATGGAGCTGGGTGCCAGGCTTCTTCCAGGAGTTATCTGAAGCACTGTTGATTTGATTAGAGCAGTTTGTCCTTCCCTGCCACACATAATTCCTGTGATGATGGCTCATTTTTCTTGGCTGTAAGTGGAATTGCAGCAAACAGATCAGTTGTCTGGCTCTCCCCCGCTGATGGATCGTGCTGCTGCCTCGCCGTGCCCGGCTCGCTGCCTTCACTCCTCTGCTCCACGAGAAATCCTCCCAGTGCTCTGTAAATCTCACCCAGAGCCTGCAAAGTTTGGGAAGTGCTCTGTCAAGTCACAGGTTTCTGGAGCCTCCTGTCTGAATCAGCAGCCTTTCTGTGCTCAGGCTGGGGGAGGCTGAGCCCTGCTGGCTCCAGGTGGGATCTGTGGGCACATCCTGGGCACAGAGAGGGGCAGGGAGGGACAAAAGCCACCTCCGTGGTCCCAGGGCCACCAGCAACTCCTGTGAGGCAGCCAGAGACTGCTTGGAAAGTGAGAGAATCACAGAACTGTTCAGCTTGGAAAAGCCCTGTGCGACCATGGAGTCCAACCATACCCCCAGCCCTGCCAAGGCCACCACTGAGCCTTGTCCCCAGGTGCCACTTCCACAGGGCTTTTGGACACCTTCAGGGATGGAGACTCCACCACAGCCCTGGGCAGCCTGTGCAGTGCTTCACCACCCTTTCAGTGATGAAATTTTCCCTAAGACTCAAACCAAAATTTTCCCTGGTACAACTTGAGGCCGTTCCCTCTCCTCCTGTCCCTGTTCCCTGGGAGCACAGCCCGACCCCCCCGGCTGTCCCCTCCTGTCAGGGAGTTGTGCAGAGCCACAAAGTCCCCCCTGAGCCTCCTTTTCTCCAGGCTGAGCCCCTTTCCCAGCTCCCTCAGCCCCTCCTGGGGCTCCAGCCCCTTCCCCAGCTCTGTTCCCCTCCTTGGGCACATTCCAGCCCCTCAATGTCTTCGTCATCCCAGGATTTGAATAAAGAGAGGTGCCCAGTGCCCTGGTCCTGCTGGCCACACTGGCTGATAAATTGGTGACAACCCCAGAAATAAATCAGGAGCAAATTACAGAAAGCAGCAACTTCCACCTCCAGAATTAGGGAATGAAGGAGAACCACATCAGGAGCACTGCAGGGTGTGATTACAGTGATTATTGATTTTCCTGCAGGAGTGAACCATGGACCAGATTAGGAAATACAGCCCCTCTGTGCAAGGCACAGAGCAGGTGATCTGAGGGACAAACTGGCTCCAAAGACCTTATGGACATGGTCAGGCTATGGGGACCTGGAAACCCCAGTGGAGCATCCTTGCTTCCCACCTTCTCGACTTAATGAGTGGGATTTTGGAATTTAATTGAGCCACTGGAAACTGCTGAATTCCATTAAGTCCTGATCTGCCTTAATTTAACTTTGCACAGGGCTTTTGAAGTTTAAGTACATTAACAGGTTTAATACTCCAGTTCATACCCTCTGGCGTGGCCCTGGTTTTGTTATGGTTTATGGCATTGCAGGGGAGGCTGAACTACATAAAAATGTGTGTCACAATTTACACTCTCAGATTGTCAACCATGCACAAGTGTCACAAGGTTAATTACAGAGACCCAAACCCTTCTCACTTTCTCCTTCCCTTCAGATGTCACGTTCACTCCCTGCTCTGCACTGAAGTGGATTTTACAAGCAGAAATAATGTGAGACTCCAGAATAATGTGTGACTCCAGAATAACGTGAGATTCTAGAATAATGTGGGACTCCAGAATAATGTGAGACTCCAGAATAATGTGAGACTCTAAAATAATGTGAGACTCCAGAATAATGTGAGACTCCAGAATAATGTGGATTTTACAAGCAGAAATAATGGGAGACTCCAGAATAATGTGAGACTCCAGAATAATGTGAGACTCCAGAATAATGTGGATTTTACAAGCAGAAATAATGGGAGACTCCAGAATAATGTGAGACTCCAGAATAATGTGAGACTCCAGAACCCTGCTCTGTTCTGTGAGAGATACGATACATCAAAAATCATCCAAAATGGCTTTTTGCCTGGTCATTGCACACACCCCTCCTCCTCCTGGGACCCTTGGGACCCCAGGCAGAGGAGCCCCTGGCATAAATGACCACCCGTGAGGGTGGGGAGGCTCTTTCCACTCCTTCCTTCTTACAGGCTCAGTTAAATTTTGGTTTAACCAGGGCTGGATGCTAAACTGGCCCGAGCTGCCAGTCAGTGTGGGAGCAGCACAGCATTCCCAGGGCAGGGAGGGAGGTGAAAACAAGGAGGGAGCCCAGCAGGAGTTGCCTGTGCTGAACTAAAATGCTGCCCCAGGTGTGTGTGAAGATAAAATATCTGCACTTTACTCCTCCTCCAAGTGCTCCACTGGGATGTTTTGGGAGCAGTGCTCAGCCTACCCCAAATAGAGTTTTTAGTCAATGAACTACTCATGTGGAAATGTGCCTCCCAACTCTGCTCTGCTTTACTCACTGTGTTCATAAAGCTGTGTCCACTGCTCTCCTGCCACCCTGTGCTCTCCCCACCTCCCTTGTAAAGAAGAGATGCTTTTTGTCTGCACTGTGTAAAATATACATTGGTACTTCCCTGTGGGGTGGGCCAACCATTTTATTGGTCAAATCACCTTCCCTCAATGAAACCTTCCCACCTTCCTGTGGGAGAAAATCCTCACTCCATTCATTTTTAAACATTCCCTGTAAATTAAGACCTTGGTATTTTCTAAAGCCCCTCACTTCCCTGCCTCATCATTTATAAGCTTCTAATCCCTTTAATCTCTCTAGTCAGGAGGCCTCCAGGCAGCAGGGAGCTTTGTAAAGGTGTGGAAATCTCCCCAAATTCCTGTGTAATGCCCTCCTGCTCTGCTGTGGCACCTTCCCTGACTGCATGGAAGGGCACTGCCCACAGGGTGAGGTGATGATTCCATAAGATGAAAGCTGATTGAGGACAAAGGTCTCTCTGTAGAGCCTTTGCTCTGCCACCTTCTGGGAGTTTCAGCCCTCTCCAGCACATTCTGGATGGACCATGCCCCTCTTTGGCTGTCTGGCACCAGCACAGGGCCAGGATGCTGCTGCTGAGCTCCCCTGGCACAAGGAGTCACAAACTCCACGTGAGGAGCTCAAGGCACAATCTGTGCAGAGCTTCAAGGTGGCCAGATTTGGGCTTGGCTGAAGTTTTTCCACCATTTACCTATTTAATGCTTGTATTTGCCCATCTCCTGCTCATTGAGCTCCATTGCATTTCCCCGAGGCTGTGGCTGATGATTTACATAGAGTGAATAGTGCAATTTCCACAGAAGTTTTGTTGCCCAGGTGGACAGGTGATTCAGAAGAGAAGAAATAAAATGTGATGGTGGCATGAATTGTGTCACCCATGGCTTTAGCCATGGAGCTTTTGCAGAAGTCCACTCAGTCCTTTGGTTTGGCAGTGTTAGATTTATAAAATCATGGGATGGTTTGGGTTGGAAGGTACATTAAAGCCCACCTCATCCCACCCCTGCCATGGCAGGGACACCTTCCACCATCCCAGGCTGCTCCAAGCCCTGTCCAGCCTGGCCTGGGACACTGCCAGGGATCCAGGGGCAGCCACAGCTGCTCTGGAAACTCTTTCAAAGGAATGGAAAGCATCCTGAGCAGCCTTTAAATGAGGGAACTTCTACCTTAACAGCCAGAGGCACATTCTTAGATATTTTTTATGAAGAGTTAGAACTACCACAAGCTTTAGCAAGGCAGCTGGACCCCCTGCTTCTGCCAGGATGTCCTGGTCCTGGCAAAGGGAGAACTCTTCTGGGTGTGAAACTGGAGGGAGACAGCACCATGTGCGTGAGCTGTCATGTGTGGGATAAATTGCTGAATAAATTTATTAAGTCAAATTATCCCTTAATCTGACCACCTGTATAAACCAGGCCCTGGGACTGCCCTGAATTCCATACTAAAGGAACACCTAAGAGGTGGCAGGTTTTTTTGGAAGATTATTTGCCTCTCTTTAAAAGCAACAGAGGAGCTGTCAGAGCAAGAAGCCTCTCAGGCTGATCACCCCCAGTGTGAGTGTTTGTACCTGGTTGATAATCTGACTCTGGCCTCATCCTCCAGCTCCTGGGTGTTGTCATGGCTCTGTTACGGCACTTGCAGCCAGATCTCAGAGTGAATGTTCAGATCTCAGAGTGCAAACACATGCCCCAAGTCAAACATCTCGAAGAAGTCTCAGTTTATCAATATCTCTTTACAAAGCCAGCTCAGGATCTTGCTGTAAACCCATCCCTCTTGACTGGGCAGGATTTGTATGGGATGTGTGTGGGGTCACTGGCATGAATGACCCTACAGAGGTTACCTGCAGCAGATATCACTGCCATCACTGGCATTTACAGGCTGCTTTTCAGCTGAGTCACAGCCTTGGGCAAACCTTCATGGCTTCATCTGGAACCCCAAAAGCAAAACTCAGAGGGACTGGGGCACAGAGAGGTTAAAGATCAGAGGGAAAGAATGAGGATTTTCCCAGCTTTCCCATGCAGGGTGTTCTCATGGCTGCTCCAGAGGGGGAGGTTTTCATCTCCTTGTATGAATGCTCTTCATGCAGAGCCCTCCTGGGCTGAAATGTCCTCCTGAAGTGGCAGCCAGAGAAGAGATTAAATAACTCTGGAGGAGGTGACTGCAGGGATATCTCCTGCTCTCTGCTCAGGAGTGAGGGGTCCTCTGGACAGGGAGACAAACACAACTCTTGGAGTTCTTCCCTCACCCTCTTCACTAGTTTGGTTTTTAACAAAAAACGGCATGTTTAAAATAAAGTCTCTTTTCTCTTTATTCCTGCCATGTCTGAGGGATAGGGGTGAGTTTGGCAGTGCTGGGATAACAGCTGGACTCCATGATCTTAGAGGATATTCCAATCCAAATAATCCTAAGATTCTGCAGTGTTTGGAGTACATTTGCTGTTCTCCATGGCAGAGGCATCGTGGAGAACAGCAAATTGTAGAAAGAAAAAAAAAATTAAAAAGGAAAAGAAAGGGAAAAAAAAAAAAAAGAATTTGTGGTTGACAAAATCAAAGTGAGTTTTATAAAATCCCCTGGCACCAGGAGAAAGTGCTGGTCACCAGTGGGTTCCAGTGCAAGCATTAAATGGGTGCCAGGAACTGCCACTACAGAGCCCACCTGCAAAGAACCAAGCAGCTGTCACTGGTTTAACAAAATGAAAGCCATCTGGATGGAGTGGGGTTAGGAAAACCCTTCAAAATGGAATTTTCTTCATTTTTCTGTCTCTAGTGTTGGCAGAGTGCAGCAGTGGGGTCCTAAGCAATACACAGAGGTGTTGGCACAGCTCAGAATCTTGTACAAAATAGAAATACACAGCATTATAAAACCTCCTGCCTTTCCCAGAGCCAGAGAGTGACCAAGAGTGTCAGAGATTCATGGGTGTCATGGCTGTGGGTGCATCAGGGGGTGATTCCATGTACAACAGCACCCTGGCAGAGGGGGAGATGGGGGAATTGAACCACAAAATCCCATAAACCAGTTTAAATTCCCCATTCAACTTCATCAGCTTCAGCTGCTCCCGCAGGCAGGGCTGGGCCCCTGGTGTTGGTGTGGAGGAGCAGGGGCACAGTTCACAGCAGCTCACTGAGCACTGCCCAGGGGGAATGAGCTGGGCTTGGCTGCTCAGGGTTTATCCATGAGGGTCAATCGTGGATTCCCTGGGGGTTCATCATCCATCACACTGGAACAAGCCCTGGGCATCTGAGAGCTGAGGCTGAGCCTTCAGCACGTGTGGAAAAGGCTCTGGAGCAGGAGCAGCGTGGGGTCTGCACTCCTGGGGGATGGAAATGACACAGGCAGGCTCATCCAGGCAGGGCAGGGGGAGCTCAAGGTTATGAAAATGAAATCATTCTGCTGCTGCTGCTGCTGCTTTCCCAACGACTGCTACTGTTCAAATGAATAATTGTGTCCAGACAGATCTGTTCCTGCTCACAGCTCTCTGTGACAGTCAGAGATGCCCTGCACAGCCAGGAAAGCAAACACAGCTGGGAGTCACCCTGGCCTGGGTGAGCCCCAAGGGGTCTGGGCATCAGTGGTGGGAGGCTCAGGCCCAGCAGCCAGGTTTGCTGATAAAAGGTCAGTTTTGATGGGGATAAATAGGAGAAAATAGGGTTAACCCTATTTTAATAGGATAAATTCCTGCCTGCTTCCTGTGAGGGTGAGTGAAGGATGATCAGCTTTTGGGCATGGGGATGTCAGGCACACACAGGGCTGTCAGGGGCTGTTCTTTGTCATCTCTGCTGCTGTCACAGGCAGGGCTGGCTGGTGGCCCCTGCCAGATGCAAGCCAGAGCTCCTGACAGGGCTCTGGTCCATGGTGGCAGCCCCACAGCTGCAGTGCCACATCCCTGCTCTGCTGTGGCTCCCCCAGGACACCTCAGAGGGCTCAGGGAGAGGAAATTCTGGACAGAAGCTTGTCCCAAAGGTTTTAGTGGCAGGTTTTGTCGCCTGGAAAAGCAAGGTTTGCTACTGTGAGTGCTCCACCAGACCCAACAAATGAAAACCAACCAGGAAATGTCCATGGGCCATTACCCCTCTCCCAGAGGAGGCCGAGTGTGATGAGGGCCAAATTGCCATTTAATGTGATCTAATTGATTTTCTAAGCTGTTGTGTTAACAAGAAGCTCTGCAGTGTCCCCTGGCATCACCCAGGCAGTTTGAGAGGTGCCCTGTGCCCTTCCCCAGTGGCACTGGGAGGGCTGGGAGGCTCCAGCTTGGTCTGCAACCCCACACTGGGGCTGACTCTGGGAGAGGGTTAGAGAAAGGATCTGCAGAGACCTGGAGAGCTTCCAGCTCCCTGCCAGGACCCAGGGGCCAGCAGCCTGTGGTGTTGGGGGCTGGTATGAGTGGGAGCAGGAGGAGGGCCTGCCTGCTGTGGGGAAGCTGCTCAGCATCCCACGGGAAGGGCTGAGTTGAGCATCCCGTGGGGGTGAGGAGTTGCAGGATCCCCACAGAGCCCTGCCCTGGAATTTTGGCTTTACCAGGATGATCTGTGGGGAGCCACCTCCATCCCAGAGCAGAGCCAGAAAGGTCCTGCACCCCCAGTGCTGTGTACAGCACCAGCAAGCTCTGCACACTCCTCATCATCCTCACCAGGAGCAGCTTCCCTGCATGGGGAATGCTCCCAGGGCCCAGCCCTCAGCTCCTGCAGCCCTTCAGCCACAGCTCCTGCTTGGGATGCTCCATCCCCCTCCCCAGGCTGGGCCCAGGGCTTGCCTCACATGGGTGAAGCCACATGGCACTGCTCCCTGAGCCTGGGGCTGTGGCAGGGACCTGCCAGCTCTGAGGAATGGTCCCAGCAGCTGTGGGGACGTTTCTGCAGCTCTTTGTTTATGGATTCCAAGGGTCCCTGGTAATTGGAACACAGCAGCTCCTCACACATAACAGATGAGGAGCTGCTGGAGAGGGTCTGGCATTGCTTCACTCCCCTGCAGCAAGAAGGGCTCGTAAGTCACAGCTGACAAATCTGTTGATGACTTTTAAACTTCATTTACAGAAAAGAATGACGATAATCAATAAGCAATGATGGGCTACTAATCTTGCTGTTTTATTAAAAGGGGGTCTGTGTCTTCAGCCCCTTTGTGGGAGCTGGGTGCTGGCCCCAGGAAGGGCTGGCAGGGAGTGAAGGGGTGAGAGCAGCATCAGCAGGGAGTGCCAAGAACCCCCCAGCCCTGCCCCATGGTGCTGGCAGGCATGACTGGCACGGTGCTGATGGAGCATGAGAGCAGCAGATGATGTGATTGATCTCAGCTTTGGCCCAGAGCCCACAGGGGAGGGAAATCCCCAGAGCATCAGCACCCTGTGCAAAGCCAGGCTTGGAGAGGCAAAGGCCAGTAGACCAGGAGCAGGATTTGTTATTTTTCAGGAGGAGAAGGAAGGGCTACTACCACAGGCCTTGCCATAGTTGGCCCCTTGAGCAGCCCAGCTCTCCCTGTCCCACCTGAGATGCTTTCCCTGCAGAGGAGGTGCCTCCCCAATCTCTGTGGAGCCTCAGAGGTGGCATTTAGACATTTACACAACCAAACCTCAGCAAAT
Organism: Pycnonotus jocosus; assembly: GCA_013400435.1. Classification (NCBI taxonomy): domain Eukaryota; kingdom Metazoa; phylum Chordata; class Aves; order Passeriformes; family Pycnonotidae; genus Pycnonotus; species Pycnonotus jocosus. Next base: position 142,259 of record VWYP01024735.1, read on the forward strand.
CCAACCAGAAATGAAGAGGGAGCCACCACATCCCAGCCACTCCACAGAGATTGTGTCTTAATTGTTCATGTCATTCTGCATATTAGAAGTGTCTGAAATAATTGTGAAAAGCAATCAGCTGGTAATTAACTCAGAGAGAAGAAAGGACCGTGGCAAAACCCTCAGCTGGTAAAGGTTCTCAGTGAGGCTCCCTGAGGTTCCTCATCCCATGTCCTGATCCCCTGCCATGAGTCCAATCTCTGGGAGCACCTGTGTGATATTTGGGGATATGGTGTGATTTTGGTGGTACCTGTGTGTCCTGGTTTGGAAAGACAGGTGTCTGCTGAGGAAGGCAGGAGCTTCCCTTGGAATGGAGAATGTAAACCCCCTCCCTCTGAATTATAATTCTGAAATTAAGGGATTCTCAGGCAAAGAGATGGGAATAGGAATAACAGTTCTTTACTAGGAAAATTAAAAATACCAATGTAGTAGTACAAAAAAGCAAACAAACGAAAAAGAACCCACTGACAGAGTCAGAACACAGCCTGACCCCCTGTTGCTCAGGGTGTTGGTGTCAGCCCAATCCAGTCCTCCTGCAGTGCCAGATGTGGTTCTGTTGGAGCAATGATCCTGTAGGAGGGTGGAGTTTTCCTCTGAAGGTCCAGTGGTGCTGAGATGGGTCTGGTTTTCCTCTGGGAATCCAGTGCACACAGGCTGTGCTGCTGTTCCCAATCCCAGGTTTATCCAGGTCAATAATCCAGTGCACACAGGCTGTGCTGCTGTTCCCAATCCCAGGTTTATCCAGGTCAATAATCCAGTGCACACAGGCTGTGCTGCTGTTCCCAATCCCAGGTTTATCCAGGTCAATAATCCAGTGCACACAGGCTGTGCTGCTGTTCCCAATCCCAGGTTTATCCAGGTCAATAATCCAGTGCACACAGGCTGTGCTGCTGTTCCCAATCCCAGGTTTATCCAGGTCGGAATGCTGGGCTCCTCCCCTGGGTGCAGCATCTCCCCATGGATGATGGAATTGTCTCAGCCATGGCTGAGCCTCGATGGCCCATGAACAGCAGAGATCCCCTGCAGGGAGGATGGGTCCTGGAAGGGATAAAGAACAAACCCTGCCCCAGCTGGTTGAACAGCTGGGATAGAATTCACACTGCTGGGTACATCCTGCATTGCAGCCCAGACACCATGACAGGGAGTCCCTCAGCAGGGGGAGGACAATCAGGTGGTTTTTTCTGCAGGAGAACCTGGACAGGCTTTTTGAAGGATCAGTCTGGTCTGGGTCCCTGGGACCCCTTTGATCTGGGTGCTGACTGTCCTGCTATCCTCAGCTCAGGATTTGGCCAAGTCTCCTGATAGTTCAGACTGTGCTAAAATCCCCAGGGCCAGGGAATCCCAGATTTCTGCTCAGTCACTCAGAAGGAGCAGCCATTGCCCTCCTGGCCTGGCAGAGGTGACCTGGGGGATGAGCAGGACCAGTCTGGCTGTGCAGAGCAGCACTGGAGAGCTGTGGCAGCACAGTGCAGGACCTCTGGGTAATGCTTGGACTTGGATGATCTTGGAGGTCTTTTTCAGCCACAATGATTTAAGAGACCAGTGGAGCTCAAAAAGAGGATTCCATCAGTGAAGCTCCACCTCCAGCAGCTCCTCTCTGGGAGCTGGAGGGAGTTAAATTAAATTAATTGGCAGCACGAAATGGGGGCCTTCCTGGAGCCCAGATTTCCCCTCTAGATCAGCATTTCCCTGTGGTGGGAGATCCACATGTCCTTCCCCACAGGAACCTGGGATGTGACCCAGCCCTGGAGCCTGGGAGAGCTCCTGGACATGGCCAGAGGGGTTTGTGTGAGGAGGAGAGCCCTGGGCTCATGGAGGGGGGCAGGGGATGCTGGAAGCAGCAGCAGCAATGCCAGTTCATTACCAGCATAGAAACTTCCCCAAAACTTCCCTTGGTTTTCCCCATAAATAAATAAATCATTTGCTGTTAAAACAACAATTGGGCTGGTGGGGGGGTGTTCATTAAGGAACATCAGAACCCATGTGAGTGGGAGAGGGGGGATGGAAACCTTGTGTTTTTCTCTTAGGCTGGGAATGATAAAGAATTAAAGAATAATTCTCAAGAAATTAGTCATGGCCAGCCATTAATGAGCATCTCAGTTACACACTAATGAGCTGGCTTCAGCTGCCTGTAAAAAAGGCCTTTAATTAGATTAGTGTGTGTAGCACTGTCCAGTGGTAGGTAATCATCAGGTTTTGCACTGGTGGGATTATGGATGGCATTCTATTTAATTGCTGTTTCCTTTTCATTCTTTTCCTCTTTATTTTTTTTTTTCTTTTGAAGATTCTTTCCCCTAAAGAATTTTGTTTCTGTTCTCGAACAGAACCTGAATGTTGTCCATGGAATTCTGCATCTGAAAGGGCTGCCAGACTGGGCTTATCTGATTCAATTGACCTTTAAAATTTATTTTGCTGCTGTCAAAAAGAATGTTGGTCTGTTCACAAGAGATTTCTGAGATGACTGGAAGTAGAGACTTCTGAAAACTCCACTTGTTGCATATTCTGCAATCAAAAGATGCTCCTGTTTGGGGAGGGAGGGCTTCTAGGAGAAAAGTGCCTTAATTTAGAATATATTTACATGGAGAAAATGCTTTCAAAGATGAAACTTCAGCCTTGTCAAGCAGATGAAGATGGTGGCTGCCCCATCCCTGGGAATATTCAAGGCCAGGTTGGGCTTGGAGCAGCCTGGGATAGTGGAAGGTGTCGCTGCCCGTGGCAGGGGTGGAACAACTCCGTCTTTAAAGGTTCCTTCCAACCCAAACTATTCCATGGTTCTTTGGGGCCAAGCACTGTCTCCAAAGGGGATGCAGGTGAGCAGCTCTGGGCTGAGCCCACCCCAGTGCAGGGAGTTGTGCAGCACCTGGAGGAGCCCCAGATGTGTGGAGACAAGGCATGGTGAGCAGCAGGGGCTGCTCTCACTGTCCAGCTCTAGGTCATCCTTTATCACACTTATTAGGGAGGATTTAATGCTCTAATGAATAGATTTTTAAACTTCCACCGGCATAAATAATACACAGGACAGATGGTAACGAGCCACAGCTATAATCTGGATGCTGACCTGATAGACTTTGTGACTGTTGTACCTTTAACAGCTGATTAAATGCTTATTTAAACAGCTATTGATTATTTATGACTCTGTTACAGAGGATTTCAGAAATTTAAACCAGAGCCAGCTTTTCAAAGGATTGGCAGGATTTCTGCAGTTTGAAATGCCTTGATTTAGTTAAAAATTAAAAGAGGAGGCTCTTTGCATGGCAGGAGGAAAACTGGGGGGAGCCAGCTCTGTCCCCAGTGTCGGGGCACAGCCCTGCATCAGCCAGGAGTGAATCCCGGGTTTGTGGGGACATCTCTGCAAACAGGAGGGGTTAGAGGAGCTGCTCCTGCCCTTGGCATGGGTGACAGCAGCCCAGGTGACAGCAGTCCAGGTGACTGACAGCAGCCCAGGTGCCTGCTGAGGCTGTGCTGGAGCAGCTCCAGCCCAGGATGCTCCCGGTGCCAATTCCCCGTGCGTCAGCCCTGGCAGGATCAGGGGCTGGAGCTGCCCCTCCTGCACAGCCACATCTGCCAGGGGCTCTGGGGCCAGCCTGGATTAGTGCTGACAATCCTGCAGGGCTGCCCTGGTGAGCCAGGCCTGCCTCACAGCTCTCCCCTGCTGTTTGCAGACCGAGTTTGGGGTGCTGCAGCCTCTGTGTGAGCGTGGGGAAGGGAACAGGGTGGGGAGCAGCTCCCCCATCACCACCCCATAACCTGAGTGGGGCAGGCACTGGGGTCAGGTTATAAACAGGGCTGGGAGCCCCAGTTCCCTGAGGGTGTCCAGGTGCTTGCAGAGGCAGGAGGGGCTGGGAATGGCTGGGAATGGCTGGGAATGGCTGGGAATGGCTGGGAATGGCTGGGTGCTCTGCCATGAGCAGGGGGTGCAGAGGCATCACAGCCTCTGTCCCTGGGGCTGTCCCCAGCCTGGGCAGTGCCAGCTGACCCTGCAGGCCAGGGGTGAACACAGCATTTCATTGTGCCAGGGAAAACAGGGCTGGCAGCTGGGCTGAACCTGAGCCTGCCTGCTCAGGAGGGGAACCCGTGTTCCTGGGCAGGACGTGGGCCCTGCATTTCCAGGGGATTCACAGGAGCTGCAGCGCTGCATTGGTGCCTTCTGCATCTCTGCTCCAGCCACAGGGCCCTGATGGGGTGGGCTGGCTATGGAGAGGGGGTAGGGGGTCCCCAGCAGGGCCTTGGGGCAGGGACTGCCCTGACAGAGCCTGAGGCTGGACAGGCAGGAGCCTGATGGCCTCAAGCAGGGCCACAGGAGGTTTAGCTTGGATGTCAGGGGAAATTTCCTCATGGAAAGGGTTGTTAATCATTGGGGCAGGATGCCCAGGGCAGGGGTGGAGTCACCATCCCTGGAAGTGATCAGAAAAGCCGTGGCTGTGGCATTTGGGGGGATGGTGTAGGTGGTGCTGGGTGGATGCTTGGAGCTGATGATCTCAGAGATCTTTCCCAACCTTACTGATCCCATGGTGTGCAAGGTGGGGAGGTGTTGGGAAGAGTTCACAGGCCCTGTAGGAGGAGCCCCTTGTCTGGTGGGAGAGGGGACAGCCCCGAATGGCACTCGAGGGACCCCAGGACCTGCTCTGCCTGCAGTGAAAGGATCCTCCCTTACTGGGATGTGCTTGGTTGCACTTACAGGGGGAACAGGACCCCAGAGCCCCACAGCCTTGCAAAAGGACCCCACAGCTTCACAGTCAGCTCCTGCTGTGCTCATCTGCAGCTTTCCAGCCCTCCCAGCTCTCAGCACAGCAAATATTCCCCCAAAAGACAGCCCTGGGCCTGCACAGCCAGTCTAATAATTGTGGCATCTTTGTCTGCCCCCCTTTTTAATAACTTCCCAGTCCTTTAACACTCAGGTTTGGGAGGATTGAAGCTGTTTTCCCCAGAACAGCCAAGCACCGTTTCCTCCCAGTTTATTCTGTTTATTGGAGCACACAGCAGTGAGCAGGATCTTCCTGCTCTCTGTGGGGAGGGCTGAGCCCTCCAGGTTTGTGTGCAGGGCGTGCTGGGGACTCAGGAGTTATTGAGAGGAGTGCAGGGTTTGTGTTGGATATTAAACCAACGCTGCTGAGCTCGGCTCTCCTGTTTGGGAACTCACTGGGAAATTACTGAGGCTCTCCAGGGAGGAATGATTGGCACTGGAGGTGCAGGGACTCTGCTTCCCAGGGCTTGTGCAGCTCTGTGCTGCCAAAGGAGCTGGGCAGGGCAATCCCCTGTCTCACAGCTGGCTCTGATTGTTTTCAAAACTGCCTTTCTTCAGCTAAAAGAAAAAAAAAAAAAAAGAAAGAAAGAAAAAAAAGAAAAATCAAACCAGGAGCAGGTTGGCCAGAGAAGCTGTGGCTGCCCCTGGATCCCTTACAGTGTCCCAGGCCAGGTTGGACAGGGCTTGGAGCAGCCTGGGACAGTGGAAGGTGTCCCTGCCCATGGCAGGGGGGTGGAACAGGATGATTTTTAAGGTCCCTTCCAACCCAACTATTCTGTGATCCTGTGATTCTCCTAAACCCTCAGAGCCAAGGAGAAGCTCGATGGCTGCCTGGAGTGAGATCCTCCCTGTGGGACAGCCATGGCAGTTTGCTGTAGGGAATGTTGACTGCCCAGGCCTTCCCTAAACTCATCTTTCTGGCTGCTTGCAAGAAAGTGCAAATCACTCCTGTGGTGGGGTTTTGTCTTCCAATGTAATGCTGCTGATTTGGCCTTTAAGTACACAGAAACAGAATGGTTTGGGTTGGAAGGGACCTTAAATCCCATCCCATTCCACCCCTCCCCTGGCCAGGGACACTTTCCACCATCCCAGGCTGCTCCCAGCCCGGCCCAGCCTGGCCTTGGACACTGCCAGGGATCCAGGGGCAGCCACAGCTGCTCTGGGCACCCTGTGCCAGGGCCTGCCCACCCTCACAGGAAACAATTCCTTCCTGATATCTGGCCAAAACTGACCCTCTTCCAGTTTAAACCCATCACTCTGTGTCCTGTCACAACAGACCCTACTCAGAGTTTTGTCCCCATCAAGTTCCAAAACTTTTCTGTGCTGCTCCCTTGGGAGTGGCAAGAACGATGTTTGGACATGAAAGGTTTGGGATGAAAGCAGCCAGAGCAACCTCCAGACAGCAGTGAGGTCAGGGCTGGGGTTTGCCCTGCACAGGAGGATCTGAGATGGTTAAAAAGACCTGACCAAGGTGCACCCCACTCCCACCAGAGCTCCACGGGCTGGATCATCCATCCACACTGCCAAGACACAGATTGCTGCTGCTTTTCCCAATACCCCAAATGCCAAATTTGCCCCAAACGTGGCAGGGACCAGGTTTGTCCCTGTGCCCCATGCAGGATGTCTGCATCTGTCAAACCTCCAAGCTGGGAAAATGTGACTGGTGGAATGTGGGCAGGATAGAAAAGCACATCCCCCCCCACCCGTGCTGAGAGGGGGAGAGGAGCCCGGCTGCTGCCATCACAGGCACACAGAGAGCTCCTGCAGGAGCCTGGATCTGCTTTTTGTTTTCCCTTCCCCTGCCATGACAGTTCCTCACTCACCCTGGGGTTTGCAGCCACCTGGCTCTCAGTGACCCAGCTAATCTGGGAGACAGGGCACTGAGAGCAGGGAGGGCACTGAGAGCAGGGAGGGCACTGAGAGCAGGGTGGGCACTGAGAGCAGGGAGGGCACTGAGAGCAGGGAGGGCACTGAGAGCAGGGAGGGGACAGCTGAGCAGCACACCAGGGCCAGCCTCAGGCTGCTCCTGTGGAACAGGAGGATTTTGAAGGGATTCCTGCACGTTGGCAGCAGCAGGAACAGCGTGTGACATTGCTGCCAAGTGTGCTATCACAGGAAGAGAGGAGAAGCAGGGACAGGGAGAGGAGTTTGGTGGCATCCATCCCCTCCCAGCATGGAACAGGGCACAGCCTGTCCTGGGGTGTGGGGGCTCACTGAGGGCTCCTCACCACCCTTAGGAATGGCACGGGGGATCCTGGAATTTCTGAGGTGCAAAGCTCAGGCAATCCCTGTTGTGTTTCCTTCTCACCTGGCAGTGGCACGCAGGTGCCCCTGTGCCCAGAGGGATGAACCCCTGCAGAATCTTGGGTAAATCCCAGCTCCAGGGCTGTGTGGAGGGTCAGGTTGCAGAGATGATGGTCACAGGCTGCTGGAGAGCCCAGCCTGGGTGCAGAGGATGCCCCCAGATGCTCCTGGGGTCACCGTGGTGTGGCCTCACTGCTGTCCCCTGCAGACTGACAGGGACTGTCCCTGTGCAGAGGGGGTGGGGAAGGAAGGAGGAAAGGAAGGAAGCAAGGAAAGGGGGAATGGAGTAGGTTTAGATGAGATTTGGAAGGAATTGTTCCCTGGGAGGGGGGGGAGGCCCTGGCACAGGGTGCCCAGAGCAGCTGTGGCTGCCCCTGGATCCCTGGCAGTGTCCAAGGCCAGGCTGGACATTGGGGCTTGGAGCAGCCTGGGACAGTGGAAGGTGTCCCTGCCCATGGCAGGGGTGGGATGGAATGGAATGGGCTTTAAGGTCCCTTCCACCTCGCGTGATTCTGTGATTCTAGGAAGGGTAGAAGGAAGGATGGAAGGAAGAATGTTACTCCTGGCAATCTCATCCTTAAGTCTCCTTGTGTCTTTGGGGGCATTTGGGACTGGGAGTGCCACTGTGATCTCTGGAGGCTTTGGTGAGCACACAGCCCTCCGCGCCAGACCTCTCCTCAGTTTCCCTTGCAGAAAACAGGGATAATCCTAATACTCTGTCCTTGATATTCTCTGGGCTCCTGGAGGTGAAGAGCCCCTTTACACATTCATTTATTCATGTCTAGGTATTGTTGCCTTTTGTCTTTTCTCTTTTCCAGCTCTAGTCCATCTCGTGGCAGTTGTGGGCTGGGGGATGAAAGGTGAAATCAGAGCTGTGCAAATGCACCTGCTGATGGCAGCAGTGATTACTGGAATATCCTGGAATCGCCAGGAATGTGTGTGTGGGGGTGTGTGTGCTGTGTGGGTGTTTCTGACCAGACACATCACCAAGTTCTGACTCAGCCCTGCTGGATGTTCCTGCTGTATCCAAGTGCTGGTGGCTGCAGGGGCCACTCTCCTGCCCAGCTGTGGAGCTCTGCTGTTTCCCTGCTGATGGCTGTGCTGGATTCACCTGGACACACATCCCCTGCTGGACTGCAGGGATGGGGAGTGTGAAATATTAACAGCCATGGTTAAAATGCCCTTTTGCAGTTGTTACAGTAAGGAGGCCAGTGAGTGGTGCCAAGTGACTGCTGTGTTTAAGAGCAAATCCCAGATGAGTGGGACAGAGGAGAAAGGGAGGCTGAGGAGAAGGAGAGGCTGATTCCTCCAGGGAATGCCTGGCTGGTGTGTGGCAGCAGCAGAGCACCCTGCACTGGATGCTGGCACACAATGCCCAGGGGGTTTGAGACACCAGTGATGGGCCCCAAACCCTGCAAATTCCCCAGCCTTGGCATTCCCTTCTCCTTCTCTGCTGCCAAATCCCTGCTGCCTGCCCGGGCAGGGCCAGCAGAGCGTGGGCAGATGGCCCTGGAGAGCTCCATCTGCAGAGACACCAGGGTCCCAGGGCCTCCCTGCCCAGCCCTCCCAGCAGCAGGGCCATCACCTTGCCTGACCTTGGCTTGGCCATCTGGTGGCCCTGTCCCTTGTCCCATCAGGCCAGGCATGTCCCCTGCACGGACCTGCAGTGTCCTGAGGTGACCCTGGGCATTCCTAGGGATGAGCTCCCACTCCAACATTGTCCCTGCAATGTGTTACCCACAGGTGGGGCTTTATAAAGCCCTTCCACAGGCCTGGAGGGGGCTCATCCATGCCCAGCTTTATGGGATTGCTGGAACCCAGCCTCCAGGTGGGCAGGAGAGGACACAGCACAGGGAACAAACCCAGCCCGTGCTGGTCCAGCTGCAGGAAGGGTGGGGAAGGTCACAGGGGCCAGACAAGGAGGGTGCAGGGTGGAGATGGGCAGCAGGGACCCAGGGGAGGCACAGATTCCCATTTTCCAACCCCTAAAGTCCATGGCAGCCAAAATCTTCATCTTGGGAGATGCCTTAGGAGGTTTCCCTGTGAAGATCCATCTGGTACATTCCTGCCCACACCTCAGCTTCATCCAGTTTTTTTTTTAGTAGCAAACCCACATGGGGAAGGGTCCATTGGCAGCTGCAGAGTTTGCTCATGGGGCACCTGCTGAGAGCCATGGAATTTGGGGGGAAACACAGTTTTATATCCCAGCCTCCCCCCATCCCACCTGAATCCTGCAGGCAGCTTGTTCCAGCCCAGGCACAGAGGCAGCTTAACCCACATCCCTCCTACACAGCCCTAAGGAGCTCAGCCCCTGATGGAATTGGGGTTTGCAGCTGCAAACAGCTGGGCAGAGCTTCAGGCTCATGTAAATAATACCTGACTGGGCTGGTTAGTCCTTGGGCTTTGCCTAATTTGGGACTGGGGGGTGGCAGCAGTGAAGCTCTTCAGTGCTGGGGTGTGAGAGCAGAGCCAGGGCTGTGTTTGATGTGAGAGCTGTGTCTGATTTTGGGGAAGAGAACATTCCTCAGCAGTGCCTGCAGCAAGCCCAGACCTGGAAATTTGGCCAAGGTCCTTTTTTTTCTGTGGCAAAGTGACGTGGTTGGTGTCTGCCCTAACTTGAGGAAGGCTTTGGACACGGTCCTGCAGCATCCTGGCATCCAGGTGGGATCCAGGCCTGAGGGATGGTTCCAAGGATGGGGGAAGGGCTCAGATTCTGCCCTGGGACCAGGGGAGTTTCTCTGAGGCCTGGGGGAAAGGAGGGCCATGGGCGGGTAGAAAATGGGAAGGAGACTTGCCCAGACTCCACCAGATGCAGATGGAAAAGTGGGAGTGGATCCTGTAGAGGGGAGGCAGCTTAGAGGGACCAAGGGTGTCCCCATGGCATGGCCTGGGGTGGGGGAAAGAGGTGCCAGGGCACCTGGCTGGTGCCAGGGCTGGCTCTGAAACAAGAAAATACAGATTTCAGGAGCTGGAGACTCCAGAAGTCACCTGTGTAAAGCCAGTGCTGGAGTCATCTGTGAGACATTGCTGAATCCCCAGGGAAAGGAGGGTGTCCCTGGGTTCACAGCAGGTCTGACGTGTCCTCAGGGCAGTGAGGTCACCTGGCTGCAGACACCCCAAGGTGTGCAGGCCCTCTGAAGGTCCTGCACAGCCTCAGCCACTCCCAGCACATTCAGGATGGAGATTCCCTGGGCACTGGGCACATTCAGGATGGAGATTCCCTGGGCACTGGGCTCTGGGCACATTCAGGATGGAGATTCCCTGGGCACTGGCCACATTCAGGATGGAGATTCCCTGGGCTCTGGCCATGGTCAGGATGGAGATTCCCTGGGCTCTGGGCACATTCAGGATGGAGATTCCCTGGGCTCTGGGCACATTCAGGATGGAGATTCCCTGGGCTCTGGCCATGGTCAGGATGGAGATTCCCTGGGCTCTGGCCATGTTCAGGATGGAGATTCCCTGGGCTCTGGGCACATTCAGGATGGAGATTCCTTGGGCTCTGGGCACATTCAGGATGGAGATTCCCTGGGCTCTGGCCACCCTTGAGCAGCCTCCTGCTGGGCTTGGTGCAGCTCCTCAGGATTTCTGTGAAATGAGTCCTTGAGGCTTAAGCTGGGTACCCAGAGTGACCAAAGAGCTGGAAAAAGCCTCTGTTTCTCCCCTCTGCACCAGGTTCCTTTGGGAACCTCTTCTAAGTGGCACTGCAAAAATCAGTTCAAATAGAGAGCATTAAACAAGGGCTGATGTAGGGCTGGAAGTTGGAGCTCCACTTAGCAAAGGCTGAGAATTGAATTCACTTGAAAAGTCCTGTCCTTTGGCTATTTTTCCCAGTGTTTTTAGGAAAACTCTGCCTGCCAGGAATTGGTTTTAAAGTAATAAAACAAAAGTCTCTGGCTCTTTTAATCTGTAAGCGTGAAAGGGAAAATAAGAGCCAGACTCAGACAAAGTCTAACTTTTTTTTTTTTTTTT
>VWYP01024735.1:157582-225452 GCA_013400435.1 Pycnonotus jocosus
AATAAAGCCTTCTGATTCTCTTCTGCCTGCTGACTGGAGTCAAGCATCTTTATTTCATGTCCTATTGTGACACCATGCCATCATGCAAAATGCTTTCCAGCACAGAGTCCTCATGTCCCAAAGAGCAGCAGCAGCAGCCCTGATACAATGCATTCATTTCATAAATCCAATCAGCTGCAAACACGATTGTTGTAGGACACCAAAGAACGATGAGAGACTCCAAATATTTCAGAAGGCAAAGAGCATAGAAAAAAGGCTTTATTGTCTAATTCTTACTATATTTTATAAGTTGTTCCTTATAAAAGATAACAGACTTAACATAATTGATGAATAGGAACAACACCTCCCCAATCCCATTGGTTAAACCAGAGAAACAGCAAAACACCACCTGGAGAAGGATTGTTTTGAGAAAGGAGAGTTGTTTGCCAAGGTTGTTTTGAGAAGAAGCTTTCTTGAGAAATTTTTCCTTGGGAAAAAATTAGCAGGTGCCAGCAAGCTAAAATCTCTCAGACCCAGAAATATCAGGCCACACACGATGCTGTTCCTGTCTTTTTACACCTATCCTGCTCTAACACAGTTGTGTGACAATGCTCCTCATTTCTACACCTATAGCCCATCTATTCTGTCCAGCAATGTCAGCAATGCTATGTTGTGTTTATATTATGGCTAGGACTTAGTTAACTTTATACAAGGTAACACTACTGAACTTTAAACTGGGCTTTAGGGCTTTCCTATCAACCAATACAGTCTCTTATTTGCTTAAGGCGCTTAAGGCATATTTTTACTCACCTAAAACTAAAACTTACATTCCCACTTCATGTCTGTGTGACTTTATGGATCTCAGTTCTCCGAGGGTTTCAAACCAACCCCTGCACTCTTTTCTGCCTCTAAGCCTGTGTGCACGGGGTCCTGGGAGATTTCTGGTTTCCAACAGAAATGGAACTCAAGATAATTTTAGGAAGGGGGTAATATAAAAGGTGGATTTTTATTTTAAGGCTTTCAGGGGCAGTTGTGGAAAGATGTCCACAAAAGCCCACTCAGCCCACAGCAGTGAGTACATTTTTATAGATTTTAGGAAATTAGCATAATTGATAAGAAGTCCTCATTAGAAGGACAACTGGTGATGCAATTCCCCCACAGGTCAAGCCCCTTCTCTGGAGTTCCCATCTTGGCCTTGGCTGTACTTTGTCCCTGAAATGGATCTCTAAGAGTTGTTCTCAGCTTTGGTTCCCAGGAAGAACCAAGATAGCCCTGGGGCCCTGTACCCCCAGGAGCTTGGAGTTCTGGAATTTGTTTTGTTTTTCTGCCTCCAGAAAGGCCGTGGAAAATTACTGGAAAAATTAGTTACTAATACAATAGGTGACAGAGTTACAAATAGATGTGTGAAGAATAAAGAGAACATATAAAAGAACAAAAAGGCAAAACCCAAAATCAGTTCTATAGGGGATGGTGAAGGGATGGGCAGTGCCAGGTCAGACTGGGATGTTGGATCTGCAGAGTAGCTCAGAGATGACCCAGCAGGGCCAGAGTGACAAGGCAGGGTCAGGAGGGTCCGTGGGCAGGCACAGAGCTGGAGAGCAGCATCCCAACAGCACCCCCAGGCAGGGGCTGAAGGCTCCCAGCTCTCATGTGGGATGGGATCAAAGGCACGTGTGACACTGTGGCCCTAAACCTCAGCTCTGGGCTCGGAGTGTAGGAGCCAAACAGCAAAACCACAGTTCTGGGTCATCCCATGGCCCTGTCCTGGGACTGCTGGGGAAGAATAAGGGTGGGGAAAGACATTGCCTGGTATCAAAGACATGGATAGGACAAGGGGAATGGCTTCCACTGCCAGAGGGCAGGGTTAGGTGGAATATTGGGAAGGAATTCTTCTCTGGGAGGGTGGGCAGGCCCTGGCACAGAGTACCCAGAGAAGCTGTAGCTGCCCCTGGATCCCTGGCAGTGTCTCAGGCCAGGCTGGATGGGGCTTGGAGCAGCTTGGGACAGTGGAAGGTGTCCCTTTCCATGGCAGGGGGTGGCACGGGATGGGCTTTAAGGTCCCTTCCAACCCAAACCATCCTGGGATTCAGTGACTCCCTTTGAGGACCAGGCCTTACCCTCAGCCTGTCAGGAGAGCTGATCTCCAGAGCAGCTCAGCCTGACTTCAGCCAGCAGATGTTAAATGAGAGAAGTTCCCCCACATCTGCATTACTGTGGGATGAGAACTAACAAGCAAATCCCCCCAGCTGCATCTTGGCTTTTCAGATTGCTCTGAGGTGTCATATTCTGAGGTGCTCTTGTCACCAGCTCCAAGCTGAGAATTGGAACTGGGGACAGGATTTTTAATGAAAAAATGATGATTTCCAAGCCTCTGTGGGCAGGGGGCACCCAGGAAAGCAATTTGCAGCCCATTCCCACCCTGCTGCTGGCACAGCAGCCTGACATAAGAAGTTGTACTGAGGCCACGCTGCTTCCTCTGAGGTTTATCCAGATACCAGAAACTTCTGCTCACTTCTCTGGAGCTCCAGACAGAGGAGCTGCAGACCTGGCAGAGCTCAGCGTGCCAGGAATGCTTCCAGCCCAGATGTTGCCCACATGTGCAGCCTGAGATAGGATGGAGAGGGCCTTGGGGAACCCAGGAGCTCCTTGGCATGCTCCAGACAGAGGAGTTGTGGCCAAGAGACAGGGAGCACTGCTCACTTGGCTGAAGAGAGAGATGAAAGGTTTGCTGTGAGCAAACCTCAGCTGCAGAGATGCACCCTGGCAGCAGGAAGGGTTCACAGCCAGGGAGCTGCAGCTGCTGGGCAGGGCTGTGTCCTGGGCTGCAGCAGGGGAGGGTTGATCCCTCTGTTCCCCTGCAGTGCCAGCAGCCTTGGTGGCTCAGCAGGCTCAGGAAGGTGGCTGTGTGTGAAATGTTCCTGCTGGCAGCAGCTGGGAATGGCAGGGTGGAGGGAGGAAGGCAGCAAGGAAAACACAGGCTCTGATGGGAATGTGCCCCAAGAGCAGCACTCAGTGCTGTGGCTGAGCCAACCACACCACACCACATTGGTTGTTCAGGCTCACAAAGAAGCCAAGCTCCAGCTTCAGCAGGAATAAGATCTCTTGACAGCCCCCAAAAGGCAGCCAAGGAACTGCACAGCAAGGCCCTGGGCAGTGGGAGTGTGTCCATGCTCCTCCAGAGCCATGTCCTGGGTGTGCAGCCTGGCTCCTCCTGCTCAGCTCATCCCAGCAGTGCTGCAGCCTTCCTGTGCTCCTGAGGATGATTTTCCTGGGTAATACCTAAATCAGCAGGATGTTCCTTTGGATCACTTTGTAGGTTCTTTATTTTGATGGTGTGTGGAGCCACCTGTTCACATTTCCTCATAAAGTCCCTTCATAAAGCATGAAAAAACCAGATGGCCTGATGTGCTAAAAGTTGCTTGGATGCCCCCTAAGGTATAGGTAGCACAAAGCAAGGCATGATTGAAGAAATTCCTCCCTGTGAGGGTGCTGAGACCCTAGCACAGGGTGCCCAGAGCAGCTGTGGCTGCCCCTGGATCCCTGGCAGTGTCCAAGGCCAGGTTGGACAGGGCTTGGAGCAGCCTGGGACAGTGGAAGGTGTCCCTGCCATGACAGGGGTGGAATGGGATGGGCTTTCAGGGAAGAGTTCTTGCAACTCAAACCATTCTGGGAACTTTTTCTCTCACCACCTCTCTGGTCCATCCCAATGCTCCCATGGGGCACTGGCCCCATGGATCTGCAGGATGTACCTGGGGTGGGACACTGTCAGCCCCTGGTTCTCTGAGGGGGACCAGGTCCCTCAGGGCAGGTCAAGACAGGCCCCTGAGGACCAACAGGTTCAGCAGGTGACCCATCTGTGATGAAGAGTCTCCTGAACCCACCCAGCCTCCTCCAGAAACACAGGGGTGGCTCCTCTGAGCTCCTGGAGATCATTGGCCTCACACCAGCTGATGGAGAGGGTTCTTACAAACCCCATGGACTCAGCAGCTGGTCTTCCACTCCCTCACCTTCAATACCTGGAATTTTGAAATATGAGGGGTTTTTTGAACATAAATACTCCTTTCTCTTTATTCCTGCTGTGTCTGAGGGCCATGGTTTCATGGTGGGCTTAGCAGTGCTGGTCCACAGGAGGAAATCTGTCTTGCCCAGCTCAGACCTGGCATGCCCAGAGGTGTGACACCTCTTCATACACATAGAACCTGAAGAACCAACAGGGTTTAGGGCTGATTGGAGAAGGCAGAGGGGCATTTGCCGCCCTTCACCTCTCTGAGTTCTGGCCCCACACCCAATGTGGCATTGCTGGGCTCTTGGCAGCTCCATGAAATCGGCTGTGTCTCTTGCTTTTCACATCAAAAGCACGTTTGGCAGCATGGCCAAGGAGTGACATTTCCTCAGGGGATTAGAGGAGCTCATTCTCCCCTCCCCTGGCAGGTGATGCTCCCCCAAGAGCAGCTGCAGGCACGGGCACCCTGTGCAGAGTTGAAGGCAGCCACATCCACAGCAGTGCCCGGCTGGCTGGTGCCCAGCATTCCTTGTTATTCCTGAAGGATCATCCCTGAAGGGGATGCTCAGCAGTAGCACCATGCAGCAGGTTTGGATTTTACCTTTTCACACCAAACTCTTCCAAAAGCTGTCCTGGATTTGTGTGTGTGGAGTAGGCTGTGTGCAGGGCACTGACTGCTCAGGGAATGGTGAGTGGCTCTGGAAAGGAAAAGGAAGAGGTTTGCCAAGTGCCAGGGTTTATTCACCTCCCTTTGGAGCCCCAGCAGGCCCCAGACGTGCCAGCAGCAGGTGGGAATGTGTGGGGGGTGTGGGGGAGGTCATTTCTCTCTGGCAGGGCTGTGCATCCACCTCAGCTCTGTGCCCAGGTGAGGTGAAGGTGGTCAGGGATGTGCCGTGTCACAGCTCTGTGTCCCTTCCTTGCAGACATCAACATGGCCGGGGAGCCCAAACCCAACAGACCCAAAGGGCTGAAGAGAGCAGCCTCTGCCTTGTACAGGTAGGTGTTAACACAATGGGTGAGGTCTCTGGGCTGGTGTTTGCCCTCCAGCACCCCCAGCCACTGCCCTGAGCTCCCTGCTGCCTGCCCCCAGCAGCCTGGGCACTGCTGCACATCCACAGCTTCCCCCAAGGGCTCCTTCCCTTGGCAGTGGCAGCCCCAGGGTTGGCCAATGCCTGTGGTGGTGTGGGAGATGTCCTGGGCACCGTCCCACCTGTGCAGGTGTTGCACCTGGAGAGGGCTGGGGAAGGGTGGGCAGCAGCTGCTTTGACCATGGCACAGGAGGGGTGGCAAGAGGAGCACCCCCCTCCAGCCAGGGAGCAGGTGGGGAAAAAACAGGGAACAGGGATAAATCAGAGAAAGAGAAGGGAAGAAGAGAAGGGAGAGAAGAAGGGAAGAAAGTGGGAAGCCCTTGGGGTGACAAATGGAGGTGAACCAAGGAGGTGGCTGGGGAAAATCCCAAGGGAGCCTGTTCTGAGGAGCACAGCCAGGGGATCAAGGGAATAAGAGGGACAGGTGGGACATGGAGAGGTCTGTGGCATGTAGAGTGTGTTACAGATACCAGTGAGCCCTCAGCTCAAGAGAATTTATCATTATTTCCACAAGAGGTGAAGATTTTTATTTAAACCCTAGACTCTGGAGTCAGGAGAATGCAGGAGAAACTCATTAAGTTCTTGCTTCTGGTTGCAGAAGGGGAAACTTGAAAAGATATATCAGGAGTGCCCTGCAGGTTCAGGAACCCAAAACCAAATAACAAGGTCTCCAAATGTGTTTTATTTATAAATTGTCATAATTTTGATGCCAGTCTCATGGTGAGGAGACTGAGGGGCTGAGTCAGGAGCTGGAAGGTGTGAGGTTGGGAGGAAAAGACTAAAATCAGTATTGGGGTTATAGGTGGGTGTAGCAAAAGGGGAAATCATGAGAGAACTGGAGATTTTCCCAGAAAAAGAAGAAATAAGTGTGAGGGGTGAAGAGAACCTTGTGATTCAGACTCAGCCGTGTGGTCCTGCACCGGTGTGATGTGGAATAGCAAATCCTGGTTAGAAAATGCAGCTATGGCACAGCCAGAGCCCCAGCAGCCTCCCACACCCTCAGGGCATCCCTGGGTCCCTTCCAGGAGCCTCTCAGCCCAGCTCCCCCTGGCACCTTCCAGGAACATTTCTCCTCCCACCCTGGCACCCTTTGGCCTTTCACAGGACGTGGCTCTCTGGGTGCCCAGGGGATGCCACTTGAGGGGCAGGAGATGGGAGCAGAGATGACACAAATGCTGCTGTTGAGCTGCACGTGGGCTGCTCACGTGGGGCTGGGGCCATAACACACATCAGCTCCTTCCATACATCTTGCACTAACGAGCTTTTCATTTACTGCTCAGCCGTGCCTGGAGCACTAATCCCTTCCTCTGGAATGACCAATATTTCAGACTTCCAGACTGCTGAGAGAGATGTTTGCTCCCTCCCACAAATATGGATATGCTAAAATATGGGCCAGGGAACTGCACTGCTCCGAGCTCCAGCAATATTTCATCCCAGACTGGCTGTCAGATTAAAACTTTGCCATCTGGACTGGCAGAACTTACAATATCACCTGGAAAACAGGGATCCCAGGTTTGCAGCGAGCTGTGGTTACAGCTTCCCAAGCCACCATCAATTTTTCTAAATGTTAGACTTCAAAAATCACAGCACTGTAATTTATAGAAGTGCTGTGTTAAACACAGCAGAGGATTTTTTCCAAAGGCTGGGTTTTGCTTTGCCTCACTCCAAGTCTGCACAGGAGGGTCGAGGGGAAAGCAAGGCAAGGGAAAAATTCTATTTTGAACACACAGGAAGCAGCAATTGTGACATTTTCACCTATCCACCAGCCTAGGTGAGTGTCCAGGTGTTTAACAGAAATCCTTGGGGATGTATCCTCCCATCCACCTCCACCCAGGCTCACACCACCATCAGTTTTCCACACTTCTTACAAAGCCTTGCTGCCATCACTGCTCTCCTCCC
The DNA here is from genome assembly GCA_013400435.1 of Pycnonotus jocosus. Taxonomy (NCBI): domain Eukaryota; kingdom Metazoa; phylum Chordata; class Aves; order Passeriformes; family Pycnonotidae; genus Pycnonotus; species Pycnonotus jocosus. Next base: position 164,552 of record VWYP01024735.1, read on the forward strand.
CTCTTGGATCTCTGGGCCTCCCTCTCTCCCTCTGGTACTTCCAGAGCATCCCTCTGCACAGGGAAGGTCCCTGGCTGCTGCTGCCTGGCACCCTGGGCAGCACCACAGATGTGGCCATGCTGGGCAGTGAGTTACTGTGACCCAGGGAGTCACTCACTGCCTCTCCAAATCTGCCTTCTGGCAACACTCTTTTCTTTTCTTTTCTTTTCTTTTCTTTTCTTTTCTTTTCTTTTCTTTTTTTTCCCTCCCCTGCACACAAATGTCTGGACAGGATTTCCTGGGGCTTTGGGGCCAGGTCGGTGCCAGAGATCCCACCCAGATACTGTCAGCTGGCTGGGAAGGGAAGGTGGCTCTGCCAGTGCCACTCTGGGCTTTTGGAGGCACAAATCTCTGCTCTGCCCTGCAGAGCTGGGGCTGAAGCTGCTCCATGGCCAAGAGGACAAACCAAGCAAGAGCTGCTGGGTGTCTGCAGCTCAGTGGCCCCAGGAGGGGTCTCTGAAGTGGTGGCAGGGACAAACCTCTGCTGACTGACTGTCACAGCCAGTGAACACTGGCATCCATCTCCTGTTACACCCAAAGCTGGTGTCAGCCCATCCCCAAATACCCCTCCCAGGCCCTGGTGCTGGAGCAGTGACATCCCAGTGCCAAATCCACGTGGACAGGGCTGAGAGCAGCCCCGGGGCACAGGGGGAGGTGAGCAATGATGCCCCAGCACTCAGGGAATGCCAGGCTCCATCCCACATTGCTTTATTTCCCACTGCCTTGGCTGTGTGCAGGTGGAAGGAGTCTCACACAGCTCCATAAGATCACTGGTTGATCAGTGCCACATTTTCCAAGCAGCTTTCAAGCAGGTATTCCTTTGCCAATGCAGTAGTGCCATGACAGAAGGGTGGGAGCTGAGCTCACTGTGGCACTCGTCATCAGCAGTATCAGGCAGTAATTAAAGCACAGATGCTCAAATGCACATTTGTTCTTCAGCTCCAGGCTCAGAAGTGGCCCCACAAATGTGGTGGGGAGGCAGCACATGCAAACAATCACCCCTCAGTTAGGAACAGTTGCATTTTGAACCTGAGGCAGCAGAAATGTTGTTTGATTGCTGAAGGGCAGCAGAGCAGAGGCAATGCATCAGGAGGTGGAAGCATGGTGTTCCTTGAAGCCTTCCTGCTTTCCAGCCTTTCACTCTGGTTGTCCCTGTTTTATTCTGCAAGGGTGCAGTGTCACCAGCTGACTGAAAAACAGCAAAAACTATTCCAGTACACAAAGACAGAGCTGCCATGTCACTGAGGAATGATCCCTCACTCTCAGGATGGTTTATCCTATGTGCAGTGGAATTTTCAGGATAAATCACCCATGCTAAGGCACTCCCTTTTACTAGCTTTTTTCCTGGATTCATTCTGGAAGACCTGCCCTGTGCTTAAAGCCAGATTCCAGGGATGCTGCTCAAACCATCCAGCCCCTGCCTCCCTGGCATCACCTGTGAAGCTGTGAGTGACTGGTGTGTTACAGCAGGGTCATTCAGCCACAGGCTGCCCCAAATCCCTCATTGCAGCCCCCTGCCTGCCTTGAGGCTGCCCCATGGTCAGCAGGAATCCAAGCAGCACTGCAGAGGCTGGGTTTGTGTTTTGGGAGCTCAGGACCAGCTCCCTGGGATAACTATGCCCCTAATTCCTTTGGAAAGGGTGGAAGTGTCTCCAGTCCCAAAAGGATTCAGGGCCAGGGCAGGAGAACCCCTCACCCTTGGGCTTTGCACCCACAGGTGCTCTGGGGCCCCTGCCCTGCAGTCCAGCCATGGTATGACCCCCTCTCTGCCTCTGGAAATGCCCTGCAAAGCTGCCAGGAGTGATTCCCACCAGGAAAACACAGGGATGCCCAGCTTTGCTCCCACATTCCCTGTGGAAATAGGGAATAACACAATGCAGGGTTCACTGGCCACTTCATCCAGCAGATGGACTGGTCTGGGAAGAGGTTTCACCTGAGCTTTTGGGCATCTCTGTCCTTCTCCAGCCTTCTCCAGGTGGGATCTACAGATATTTGAGGATGAGCTTCATCCTGCTGGTGCTGGAGCCAAGCCCAGGAGCAGGGCAGAGGTGCCCAAACGCCTCAGAGCAGGGTCAGTGCTGGAGATGGAGGTGCCCACCCCGTTCAGGGCTCCATTCCTTGTTCCCTGGTGCCAGGCTTTGCCCAGGGCAGTGCTGCAGCATCAGGGCAGTGCTGTGTGCTGAGGCTGGAGCTGCAGTTCCTGTCCATCCCCACAGCCCCATGGAGCTCCCCATGTGCTGGTCCCACAGCTCTGCCAAGGAGCAAAGGCTTGGAGGAGAAGGCAGCTCAGACCAGGAGTGTGAATTGGGGTCTGGAGAAAGGAATTTGGGCATCTCAGAATTTTGCCAGACATCCCCAAGCTTTGTGTTGTTTATGAACAAATGCCTAAAGCTGCCTGGTGGTCTTCAAGCCACAGGGACCCTCCCAGCAAGAGCAGCTCCTCCTGGAGAGAGTTTGTGCTGTGGATGAAGGCTCTGCCTCATCCCACTCGGAGCCCTGGAGCCACGGGGAGATGCCACTGTCTCCCCTTGCCTGGGACTGGGGAGAACACTGGCTCTGCTGGAGAGAGCCAGGAGCACTTCAGCAGAGCCTGTCAGGATTGAAAATATTACAAAATTGCAGCAATTTCATTTGAGTTGCATCTAAGGAAGGGAAAAAATTGAAGAGTGAGAGTCTGACAGCGTAGAAGCATCCTACTTCAATTTTCCTTTCAAATGGCTTCCTATTTTGATGGTATTTTGTATTTATTGGATTCAAACAGACCTGGAGTCAAACATCCTCAGTGATCAAAGTGAATTGGCAGGCTGAGAGGAGCTATTTTCTTGGAAAGTTTTTGTATCTCCAGGTTTCATCCCAGGTTAGAACAAAAATGCAGTTACCCATCAGGAAAAGCTCCATGGAAGTGCCTCATTCCAAGCTGTCCATCCCCTCAGCCCCACAAACAGCTGGGTTCATTCCAGCAACAGCTGCCCTGGGAGGAATTGTCTTTCCCTTTCCAACCAGAAGAGGGAATAAATAAACACAGCTCATGCAGAGGTTGGGACAGAGGCTGTGGGATATTCCTGTCTTCTCTGAGCCCAGCAGGAATGTTAGCTACAACTCAGGTCAGAAGGGGAAGGCACCTGAAAAGAATCTGGAATTTATCTATCAAAAATGGCTCTTTGGCACCATGCAGTGGAATCTGAGAGGGTTGTGGTGATTACAGCTCCACAGTCACATCTCCCCATCAGTGTCCTTGCTCAGCAGTGAAACCCTGCACTGGGAATGCCACAGGCAGCAGCTGCTCAGGGAAAAGGCCCAGCCTTATGGAATATCTCCTCACTGAATTCCCCGTGGCAGGGCATGACTGGGGCAGGAGCTGCACGAGCCACCTCCTTGTCCTTAACCCTGGCATCAGCTCCTCGGCCCCAGAGCAGCTCTGGTGAATCCAACCAGGTGCTCAGGTCCCCCCTTGGCACAGGATGGGTCTCCAGATGCTGCCACAGGCATCTGGGGAACCCAAGGATATGAAAAATCATATTTCAGAAGCCAGCCAGTTATTGCAACTAAACACTGGCTGGGGGGAAGCTCAGTGCCAGAATAGGCAGGACAGACCTCCTGGGTCCAGCCTGGAATTCCTGGTCCAAATCACTTCCCACCAGCCATCCCAGTCAGCCACACATTGTTCTTGCCTCTTCTGTCAAAGATGCAGGACACCAAATTAACTCTCAGCTACACACTTGGGTGGTCACCCTTCCCTGTGCCCAGTTCCTCGGGGCTTAGCCCTTCCCTCTCCCCCATCAATCTCTCATTCTTTTCAGCCACTTCCAGGACAGACTTTGCTTTCTGGAAAACGTGCTTTGCACTGATTCTGTGTGTTCAGAGCACAGAGGAGGCTACCAGTCTGACTTAGCCTGTGTTAATTGAGCCTCAGCACAGCAGGGCAGGGTGCTGTGTTCGGCTGGGACAGCTGCTTCCAGAGTGTGGGGTCAAACCCCACCTGGTTTGTGCTGCCTTGTGCAAAACCAGCTGCAGCAAGGGGCAAAGTGCTGCTGGCTCTCCCAGGAGTGGGGAATGCTCCTACGTTGGGTTAAAATGCAGCTCAAGCTTAAGGAAATAGGACATGGTCATTGTCTGGCTGGGTGGGGAAGAGGTTTAAATCAATAAACATCCCCGTAAATATCCCCTTTGCCTCGACTTTTCTCCACACACATCTTGCTCCTCCTGGAGCAGGTTAACACCCCTCAGCCACCATCACCGTCCCCAGTGCCTTCAGCCCCGCCAGTCTCCCTCTGCGCCCAGCCGGGACAGCCCCTCATGAGGGGGGATCAATTTATTTATCCTTGCTGGCCTGGGGGCGCTCAGCAGGCAGTGAGGGAGCAATAATAATGAATTACCAGCACTAATTAACCCCTGATGCCCCCACTGTCTCTGCAGCGGCTACGACTTCGATTATGACTATTACAGAGACGACTTCTACGACAGGTGAGACCCCAGCCCGAGGGGGGCTCTGTGGGGCAGGGGAGGGGGGGTTTGGGGGCCCGGCCCGGCCTGTGGGGTGGCCCCAATCACCGGGATGGCTGTGGGGCTGGCGCCGGGGCACCAGGGCTGCCCAGCCCCACCTCCCGTCCCGTCCCGTCCCCTCAGGATTTTCGAGTACCGGGGCCGGGTGTCGCCGGTGCCGCGGGTGGTGCCGGTGAAGCGGCCGCGGGTCTCCATTCCCCTGGTGCGGCGCGTCAAGGCCACGCTGCCCGTCAAGCTCTTCGCCAGGTCGGCCGCCATCGCCAACAGCTCGGCCAAGATCAAGTGTGAGTATGTGCCCGTGTGGAGTCCCTGCAGCCCCTGGGGGCGATTCCCTGGGTCCTGCCTTGGAAGGATGGACCATAGAGTCTCCCCTGCCTAGGCTGAAGGCAAGTCCTTCCCCAGGGCGCCGTGCACAGCGTGCTCTGCCCCGCTCTCTCCTCTCCCCATGCCCCTGGCTCTCGTGGTTTCTCCTTTCCCCACTTCCCTCGGTGCTGGCATCCCGGGTGCCCGGCCCCATTTTCCCTATAGGAAGGCCCTGCCCTTTGTAGCGCCCCTGTGCCCTCGGACCATTGGTTCCTGACCTCTATTTAACCACCCGGCCAGGCCTTTAGTTCCTGATTCCCTTTGGCGTGCTGGAGTAAACTCTGCTGGAACTGAATCATACAAAGGCCCTTCTTGCCTCTCTTTGCTGAGCTCACCGTGGTGTGTGTGATGTGTGAGCTTGGCTGCTTTGCCTGAATCCTCCCCCAAGTGGCTTTTCAGCAGGAGATGCTTATCGGGGTATAGGTGGCAGCTCCACCATCTGAAAAGCACACTGCTACATGGCAGGGCTGGGGGCATGTGTGGGGCAGCACAGGGACCTCCCTAAAAACCTCAGGATGCCCCAAACACCTGGGAACAGCAGCCCAGCTGTGGGGCTCCTCCTGGGGAAGGTGCAGGTACGGCCTGAGCGTGCCAAAGCCTGGGGTCAGCCTCCGCAGCCTGCCTGGACACAGCACCCAGAGGCTCTTCTGGGAGCAGCCCCCCAGCTTCCCTGGCAGTTTCCCAGCAAGTTTCCAGCCTGGTGTTCCTCTGTGGTTTTCCTGCCTGCTCAGGGAGGTGTCCTGGGCCAAGGGTGGGGCTGCTCTGCAGGGCACTGAGTGCCTTCCTTTCCTTCCTTCCTGCCCCCAAGTGAAGAGCAGCGAGCTGCAGACAATCAAAACGGAGCTGACACAGATCAAATCCAACATTGATGCTCTCCTGAGCCGGCTGGAGCAGATTGCTGAGGAACAGAAGCTGTCTGCAGGTCAGTGGGGTGCGGGGATGCCTTGGGGCTGGCCTTGGGCATCACAACTTCCTCCAGGCTCTGGCAGGGAAGTGTCAACCCCCAGGTTCCAGGGTAGAATCATAGGGCCAAAATTACACACCAAAATTGCTGAAATTATGGAGTTGGGGCTTAAAATTGTGAGATTATTTTTCTTTTGTCATATAGTTTGTATTTTTCAGTTTACTTTTTTTGTTCTACTATTCTATTTTACTGCATCATATCCTATCGTATTGTATCCTGTCCTATATTCTATTCTATTCCTTTCTATTTTTTTTCTATTCCTTTCCCATTGCTTTCCTATTAATTTCCTATCCTATTTTATCCTATTCTATCCTGTCCCTATCTGATCCTGTTCTATCCTGATCTTATCCCACTCCTATCCCTATCCCTATACTATCCCATCCCTAGCCCTGTCCTAGCCCTATCCTATCTCTATCCTAGCCCCAATGCTAGCCCTAGCCTATCCCTATCCTAACCCTATTGCTATCCTGCCCCTATCCCTATCCCACCCCTAGCCCTTACCCCTTCCTATCCCCTATCCCTACCCCTATCCTATCCCTACCCTTTATGCCTGTCCCATCCCTACCCCTGTCCCATCCCTACCCCTATTCTTACCCCTTATGCCTATGCTGTCCCTATCCTATCCCTATCCTGTCCTATCCTGCCTGGCTCCCAGCTCCCTGCTGGGGATGTAGAGCCTTCCCTGCCCTCTCCAGGCTCTCCCAGGCTGCCTCCTCCCAAGCAGCAGAGCTCGGCAGTCAGTGCAGGAGGCGTTTCCATGATGCCATTCCCCGCAGTGGATCGGGGCTCCCTGGGCTGTTCCCCTTCCCCGTTCCCGTTGCAGCCCTGACGCGCTGTTCCCCCGCAGAGGCGCGCAAGAAGGCCGAGAGCAGCAAGAGCGAGGTGTCCCAGGAGGACACGGCCTCCGAGGCTGAGGCCGCCGCCGAGGAGCCGCTCAATGGGGACGAGGAGGAGGGGCTGGCACGGGAGGAGTGCGAGGATGAACTGGTAAGAGAGCCTGGCCGATGCATCCCTGCAGCTGGGGACTCCAGGAGTGAGCCACAGGTTCACTGGAGCATGTCACATCCCCAGGAAAAGTAGTTTGCCCTTCCTCCAAAGAAATCACTGTGTTTAAATCTGATGGTTGCTCACAGCTTGTTCTTCCAAGCCACTGTGCTGCCTGCAGAAGCACTGCCCATGCAAACACGTGTGGAGGTGCTGAAGGAACGAGGCTGGCTCTTGAAATTCAGACATTTATCCTTGATTTCACAGCTAGGAGTGGTTTAAACCAAGCCACTCTGCTCCCAGGTGATTCTTGGATGGACTTAAACACACAGCAAAGACAGGCTGTATTTTTACAGCTACATTTACAGCTGCATTTGCAGTGCTCTTGCAGCTGATCAGACATCCACAGGGTCACAGGAGAGTTTGGATTTGAAGGAACCTTTGAGAACTTCTCATCCCACCCCCTGCCATGGGCAGGGACACCTTCCACTGTCCCAGGCTGTTCCAAGCCCTGTCCAGCCTGGCCTTGGACACTGCCAGGGATCCAGGGGCAGCCACAGCTTCTCTGGGCACCCAGTGCCAGGGCTTCCCCACCCTCCCAGAGAAGAATTCCTTCCCAGTATTCCACCTAACCCTGCCCTCTGGCAGTGGGAAGCCACTCCCTTGTCCTGTCCCTCCAGGCCCTCATCCAAAGTCCCTTTCCAGAGGCTCTTGTCCCATGGCACAAGCCAAGGGCTGACCCCAACGATGTGTGGGGCACACATCAGCCCCACTGCTCCTAATCCTGCCCCAAACAGGGGTGTTCTGGTGCACCCAGTGACGAATCTGTGCATTTGGATGGGAGCCCAGTATTTGGGTACAGAACAGGTGATTCCAGGCACTGCAGTAACAGTGGCAGCACTGTCATTTGTCCCAAACCAAAACTTTGCTGGGAATCCAGATCCAGGCTTGAGGGCAACAGGGCTGCAGGGCAGGAGAACCTGACCTGCCCTGAGTGGCCCCTGGAGCAGCTCCAGTCCCTCCCCACCCCAGCACTGGTGGCAGCAGAAGTAAGGATAAAGCTCAGCATCCCTCTCCTCCTCCTCACCCTCCATCCCTGAGGCAACCACACCACACATCCGCAGCACTTCCCAAGGCCTGGAACTCCCCCAGCTCCCAACACTCCCAGGTGGTTTGTGCTCTCCTGCCCTGTCCTGCTTGAGCCATGATGGGTGAGGGCTCTGAACAGGAACTTCAGCTGTTCTGGGTCTAGGGCCTCGTGGCTGGAGTGCATCAGTCCTGCTGGAGGGGAGATGTCATATCAGGCACTGGGAAGAAGAAAGGCACAAGCTCTGTGTCAGGAAAAGGAAGGCCAGGTTTGAATTACATCAGGACAAACAGATGGTAGAAATTAGGGGGAAGCTTGCTGATGTTAATGATGATAAAGCAGCACACAGCCTGTCAACAAAAAATGTGCATTTCTCTGCCTTTGCTGGGGGAAGAAGACAGTGGAGAGACATCTGCTGGCAGTGCTTTGGGAAGAGCTGGTCCTCATTAAGAGGAGAAGAAAAAGGTGACTGTTTCAGCTCACTTACATCTCTGTTTTCTGTAGCTCCCTGGTCCTGATGTGGCAGAAATATTCCAGTGCCAGCCTCAGGGAGGCTCCCAAGTGCTCTGGATGGTCAGGGCAGTGCGTGCAGGTCATGTGCAGGGAGCTTCCCAAGCCCTGCAAGGCAGCTCAGCAGAGCTCAGCACTGAGCAGTTCTGAAGTCTCCCCAGTTCCTGGGATTGAATCCTTTATCCCACACCCCAGTGGGACTGTCACCACCTGCTGTCCATGGACGTGGCACCCACATGGGGTCCCTAAAATCCCTTGGGCTCTGAGGGGCAGGGGAGTGGCAGGAGAGGAGCCAGAGGTCACTCAGACAGAGCTGAGGGAGTTTATTGAGTTCTGAGCCATAAATTTGGATATGGAAAATATTGAGTAAGTGCAGCTGGGTTGGTGGTCAGTCTCTATTTACTACACTTAGTAGGGGATACAAAGATTATTGTGTACGTGCCTTAAATGTCACTTACGTGCAAAAAATGTCACCTGCCAGCCCATCAATGCCTGGTGTCAGCTGAGGGGTGTCTTGAGGGATGGCCCTGCTCAAGGAGAGATCTGTGCATGCAAACAGCTGCTGTGGAGGGAAAACTAAAGGGTCCTGATGTGTTCAGGTATTTACAGCACACAGTGGTTGATTTGCAGTTAGATTTTATTCTGGTTTTATGCAGTATTGGTCATTTGTGTGCCCGGTCTGCATCTAAACACTTTTTGGGGTTGGTGCTGGGTGCCCACTGCAAGTCACACTGTAGGAGTCCAGATGTCCCAGCCTCCTTGGCCTCCAGAGCAGTTTCACGTGGGATTTCACCAAGCAGATCCCTGAACAATCCAAAATCTGCTCTTAACTTCAGGGATGTGATCCTGCTCTTGCTGTTGGTCACTTCTCTGGGGCGCTCAGGTTCACAGTCCCATGGGCTCTGCAGCCAAGGCTTCTCTCCACCTTCCCATCCCTGAGCAGGTGTTCCTTGGCCATCAGGAACCAGAATGATGCCTCTCCTGCTCAGCTGGGTCAGAGCTTACTCTTGAAGCTCTCCAAAAGTCTCCTGTTTCTTGTTCCAGCCCTGCTGCTTCCCCCAGATGCCAGGGGGGTGGAGGTCCCCCCAGGGGCACCACTGCCACAGTGTCACCCACGCTGGGCTGGCCCTGATCCTCCCCCACAGGCTCCCAGCTGGCTCCCAGCCTGTTCCAAAGCACATCCCCCTGCAGCTGGGCTCTGCCCTGCCCAGAGCAAGGCCACCTCCCTTGGCTTTCAGGCAGATCCTGTTGTCTTGCCTTGCCTTTTAGAGCCTCTTGTGTCCCCTGCAGAAAACTCCTGGATCCATTTCCATCCCTGCAATACTCAGCCTGTGCAGGAGGTTGAACAGCACTGCTGAGCACCCCATTCCCCCAGTGAGGCTGCTCTGCACAACAGCTCCAGGAGGAAATTCCACTGAGAACCATAAAGGCTGGAAAATACTTCCAAGACCATCAAGTCAGTCCGAACACATGCCATGCTTTCCAAACCCCTGCATGGGGAGCAGTTCAGCACCATTATTGTGGCCTTTGGAGGGATGGATGAGTTTTACCCTTCTGGATAATGGGTTCTGCTGCAAACAGGGACCAGTTCCTGTGCTCAGCAGCAGAATCAGGACACTGATTTGCCTTTGTGAGCTGATGCCTCTTGGCGGCACTGGGGAGTTCCAGGGAACAAGAAACAGGATGAGAGGAAATGGCCTCACACTGCCAGAGGAGGTTTAGATTGGAGATCAGGGAAATTTCTTCACTGGAAAGGTGATCAGGCATTGGAACAGCTGCCCAGGGAGGTGAACATGGAAGTGCTGGGTTCATGGTTGGACTTGATGATCTTGGAAGTCTTTTCCAATCTAAATGATTCTGTGATTCTATTACTTCCAAGCCCTGGAGGGAATTGCACACCCCAAGTCTGTTTGGCAGAGCCATTTCAGAATGAGGAGCCAGAGGGAATTTGTGGTTTTGCCTGGGCCTCTTGTTCCAGAAGGCACAGCCCTGGCCCCTGCTGTCCATCCCAGGTGTGTTTTGTCCATCACACTGGGCACCCTGGCCCTGCTCTCCCACAGCAGCTGGTGAGGTGTGAGGTGTGCCAGTGTCCCAGGCAGGGCAGGAGGGCCCCAGGGTGATTGACTGTTTGTGGTTCCCTTTTCCCTGCAGGAGAACAGCCATTACACAGACGTGGAGGATGCCAGGCTACAGTAACCAGGTACAGCTCCCCTGCTGCTGATGGAGCCAAAGCTCTCCTTCTGTGCCTCCTGGGCCTAGGGGGTTGCTGCTTCAGGAGAGTCTCTTTTCCACTGATCCTCTGTGTTTTCCTAGCATGGAGCTTGGCTGCTCAGCTGGGTCACTGGCCAGCCCTTCACCCCCTTTCCTGAGTGACAAATCTCTGGGGTTCAAGGACAGTGCTGTAGCTCCCCCTTCTCTCCTTGCAGCTGTGAGCAACAGTGTGAGGAAAGCACGAGGCTAAACCCTGTCCTGGCACGTTGAGCAAGACAAGCTGAAGGGAAGTGCTGCTGTCATCTCTACCTGGAATTCAAAGGAGAAACATGGCCCAACATCTTCCATCCATCTCTAAAGCAAAGGCAAAGAAAACTCATCCTCCCAGCAGATCCCCACCACCCCTGCCGTGGATTCAGAGCTCTGCAGGCAGCAGAGGAGGCAGGAGCCAGACTTGCACAACCCAGAGCCACCACAGAGACCAGGAGAGCAGGTGTGTCCCCAGGGGAGCCAGAGGTGTTCCAGAGCTGCTTGCAGGAGAGCAGAGAGAGCTCAGCCCAGCCCAATAAAGACAATTTTCCTGTGTGAGGTGAGAGCCAGAGCATTTCCTAACTGAGGGAACAGTAGTGTCTCAGTTTGGATAGTTTGTGTTCTTGTGCTGAAGATCCTGCTGGGTCCTGGCTGTGGAGTGAGCTGTCCCCCAGCACAGCCACCTCCTGTCACCTCTCTTGTGCCCCATGAGCTGCTCTGTGTCCACGGCCACTTCCAGGTGGAAAGGAGTTGGTGCCGGAGCAGCTGCTGTGCTCTGGGAAGCTGCTTGGAGAGGGAAGGGGAAGCTGCAGGAAAGCAAGTGATCCCAAGCAGGAGACAGCAAGCAAACGTCACCCTCAGTGATTTGGTGTCCTCATTCTCCACCGTGCCAGAGCTGAGCAAGCCTCTGCAGAGTGAGGGGAGCCAGCAGGCCTGGATGAAACCTTTCCTTGGACCAGCTGCTCCCCAGGAGGGATGTGGAGCATCCAACTCCTGCAGCCTGGAGCCAGAGACATCAGCCCCTGCCCTGGCTGCCCGCATCTCCTCCTGCCCCAGCCAGGACACCGCAGGAGAGCACTGCAACTGCTCCCGCCTAGGCTCCATCGCCAGGGTGACGGCCCGAGCACGATGCATGTGGGTGTGCCAGCTCCTCCCCTGCTCCCCGGATCCCTGGGGGCTGCTTTGCCCCGTGCCGTCAGCAGAGGGCTCGGCGTGGGAGCACCCGAGAGGCCTCAGCCCTTCTCCTCCTCAGCCCTTCTCCTCAGCCCTTCTCCTCCTCGCTTCTCCTTCCTGGGCTCGTCCCGTTTTCCCGGGGCAGAGGGGACTGAAACTCCCACAGCACTTTGTTCAGACCCGGTGTGTCCTGCCCGCCCCTTCCCCTCCAGAACACTCACACACATCAGTGTTTGGAGCCCAGAGCAGTGTCCACACCTTCCCCTGGCCACTCCCTCCCACACAACACCTGCGTGGGCCTGAGTGCTCCAACCTCATCACAGCATCTCCTGGAAGGGTGAAGGGAAAACAGCTCCAGGGGTGATGCTTCCCTGCCCCTGGCACCGTCCTGGAGCACGCATGGCTCTTGAAGCACAAAGTTTTCTTTGCATTTCTTAGTTTGGGCTGCTTGAGGAGGGGTTGGAGGGAGCCCCGTGCTTGCCCCGCCCTCACCCGGTTCCTGTGCAAGGTCTGCCCCGAGCTGTCCCCAGCTGTTCTCCAGGCCTGGAGAGATGAGCTGCAGGTTTGGCTGTGGACTGACTGTGCTGCTGCTGGTTGGGAGAGAGGTGACCTTGTACATACAATCCTGTATAATAAAAGAAAGAAATCTGTTTTGCTTCCCCTTCTCTCTGCCACTCGCACACACTTGGTTCTTCTGTTCCAGACAAGTCTTTTATTCCTTTCCAAATCTCAACTCTGCCCACAGGATTTACTTCCATGCCCAAGGTGTATCCCACTGGGCTGAGCAAAACATCTGTGTTCACAGGGGTTCTGGGATTTTTCCCCTGGAGGTTTGGAAACTTCTTTGATGCAGGGGAGCAGGGGCCAAATCCAGGCCTTTAATCTCTGGACTTTGCACAGGTCCAGCTCATGACAGACTGGAAAATGGCTGCTTTGCCAGTTTGCACAAGCCAGCAGTGCCAAAAACTGCTCAAGCACAGTGCTGGTCTGGTTGGCACCAGGGCAGTGTCAGGAGGGACCAGTGACCACATGGGGAGAACCCCAGAATCCCAGAGTGGTTGGGGTTGGAAGGGACCTCAAGGATGATCTCCTGGGGACACCTTCCACTGGACCAGGTTTCTCCAAGGCCCATCCAGCCTGGATGGGTTCTTTGTGGCTGAGCCACCCTCCAGCCCTGGAGGGTGAAAGTGCCTGAGTTTATGGTGAGTCTGAGATGTTTGAATGTCCCCAAGCCATCCATGCTGCCATCAGTCACCAACAGGAGAAAGCAGCAGCACAGACTTGATGGTTGGGTGTCTTTGTGGCTGGCAGAAGGAACAACAGGAGAGGGAAAAAAAACCCCAAAAGCAAACCGAGTCAAACTGGCTGTCAAGGAGATGGAAATCGGCCCAACCTTCAGTCTGCTGAGCCACAGGCCCAGCTCTGAGAGCTGCAGGGGCAGGGGCTGAGGCTGGCTCACCCAGCTCAACTTTAGAGCACAGATGAGGCATCCCAGAAAACAGCTGGTTTGATTTTGTTCGTTGTTTTGGGAGGAGAGCAAGGGGCTTTGGGAGCTCTCAGGCAGCCCCTGCAGGGCAGCTCACTCTGCCCTTGGCTGTAGGTGGGGCCCCAAGGATATGAGCTCTGGGGTTTTGGTGCTCAGTGAGGTCTGTCTGTGACTCTGCAGAGAACCCAGGAGGGGCTGGGGGTGGGAAAGGGTCATCCCCGACCCCTTCATTCACCCTCTGGGCCCTAAAGCTCCTGCAGAGCTCCCTGCTGGCTCCTCTGGTCCATCAGGAGAGGAATGGGGGCTCAGGAGGGCTTACCCCTGCTCTGAACAGTTTTCCCACAGACCCATTTAGGTTGGAAAAGCCCTCTAAGGCCACCCAGTGCAACTGCCCCCAGCTCTGCCAAGGCCATCACTGACCCATGTCCCCAAGCCCACATCACCTCTTACACCCCACCAGGGATGGGGACTCTACCACTGCCCTGGGCAGCTGTTCCAATACCTGACAACCCTTTCAATGACAAAATTTTCCATAATATCCACCCTAAACCTCCCCTGGCCCAACCTGAAGTAATTTCCTCTTGTCCTATCCCCTGATCAGGGAAAAGCGAGCAGCCCCCAGCCACATCCCATAAAGGAGGGAGATTCTCCTTAGCCTTGCTGTTGTGGCTGATGTATTTACAACCCCATTTTTTATTGTCTTCTATGGCGGTAGCCAGATCAAGTTGAGCTTTGGATCTTCTTACTTTCTCCCTGCATAACCCCCTGACGTCCTTGTAGTTGTCCTAAATTGCCTCTTTGGTCTTCTTAAAGTCAAAAATTCTTCTTTTCTCCTCAGTTCCAGGCAGAAGTTCAGCCAAGCCAGTTTTCTTCCCCATCTCATCTTCTGGCACACTGGCACAGCCAGCTCCTGGCCCTTTAGGGTTGTCCTGCCCAGCAGAGGTGTGGTCCTCCCCAGGGTCCCTTGAACATCCATGACATAAAGGATGTGTCAGGTCCCATTAGCTCTTGAATGAATGTACAGGGTCCCACCCTATTTGCACCCAACCTCCTTTTCCATGGTCCAGTGTTCCCACCCTGTGAATTGTCCCTGCCCTGCTGGGATGTGGGAAGACAAGGGTTGGGCCAGTCCATTCTCTCCAGAACAACCCCACAGGCAACAAGTAAGTCAACATCTGCATATTCTGAAGAAGTGACCAACATAAACTGAGCAGCTCAGCTGAACATACACAGTTGCCATGATGTGAGATTGGAAAAAAAAATCTTTTGTGTCAGACTTTCCCCACCACCCACAGAGGGAAGGTCCCATTCCCAAGGGCCCTGGACTTCACCTGGCTTCTCACTTGTGCTGCTCTTTGCTGCCATCCCATCAGTGGCAAAAGCAGCGTGGTCTTGGTTAGAAACACCCCCAAAGTCTCAGGCCCTGCTGCCTTGCCTGCACCTCTGCAAAGGAAACGGGAATGTCTGAGGCTGCTGGCACACTTTGGGTTAAATGGGATGGCATGGCACAGGATCAGCAGATGTGCAGGAAGCTTTGGTGCTCTGGTTTCCCTACACTGGCCTGGACAGGCAGCAGAGCAGCAGGGCAGGGTTCCTCCAGTCCCAAATGCTCCTTCCATTGCTGCTGGACATGGACAATCACTGGGGCCAAAATGCCTGCAATCATTCATTCAGTGTGAGTCAGGAGATGCAACAAAACCCCCAGTGACTTTAATAACCCATTAACTTTGATCAGCATCACAGTTCCAGGCTGTGCAGCACCCTGGGAACATTTCAGTTCCTGCAGCTGTAACAGGACTGTCCTTTGGGGAATTTGTGAGAGCCAGTTGCTGTGTCTGTCACAGTGGTCCCATCCCTCCTGCATTGTCTTCTTGTTACCTGCAGGAGCTTCCATCCCCTTCTCTGAATGAAGTTTTGCATGTGGAGATGTGGCCAAGAACCCACAGGCCCCTGGTGGAGCCTGTCCATGCTCTGGCAGGAAAACACCCCCAAGTCTTGGATGGGGACAAAAGGACTCAGCCACACTGGGAATGCTCTGCCTGCCCTGGACAAGGGGGCATGTGGCAGGATGGACACCCTGCACTGGTCCTGCATGTGGCAGGATGGACACCCTGCACTGCTCCAGCAAGAAAACACCAACTTCAGCACCTCTCAGTGCCCAGGTTTCCTCCCAGGCAGGGGGGTTGTTGCCTCTGCCAGCTGGCCCAGGCACAAGGCAGAGCCCCCAGCTCTCTGTGGGTTTGCTCAGAGCTTCCTCTGATGGAGCCAGGTGAGGTGAGGAGAGCAGCTCTGGCAGCTCAGCTGGGACATCCCCTCCTGTGCTCCAGCTCAGCCCCTCCCTTCTGCCCACAGGGGCCAGAGCATCCCGTGTGCTGCCCTGGGCCAGCTCAGGAGTGGCCTCTGTGCTGCAGCATCTCCAGAGGGACACAGGGGCTCCAGCCCCAGCACACTCCACCTTCTTCAAGTCCAGGGATGTTCTTGGCCAGGGGCAGGATTTAAAGGCCACCTCCCTCATCCAGAGCAAAGAGTAGAGGGAAACAATGTGCTTCAGCACATGGTTTAAATGAATTTTGGGAAAGTGGAGAAGGTCTGGAATTAAAACAAACTGCCATCTGTGGAATATTGGAGACTCCACAGGCAGCCCCAAGCGAGGGCTTTCCCACCGGCAGGGAAACCTCCACAGCCACACCTGGAGCCCAAATCACCACATCAGAACCCCAGGACTGTCTGCACAGCTCCTTCAGAAGAATACAGAAAGCAACCACTCCTCCCTCTCTTGTCTGAGAGTGTCAGGGAGGGTGGGGACAAGGCAGCAAAGAAGAATGTTTTAAGCTTCATTTCAGATGAGCTCACATTTCTCAGAACTTATTTTTTCACAGCCTTGGTGGAAAAAAGGCAATTTTGGTGCTGAACAAAAACAGCACAAGGCCTGCAGCAGGTTCTGAGGGCCTTGAAGCAGCACAGAGACGTTTCAGTCTACAAAATGAAAAATGTAACTGAAAATTTATTTTTTATTTGCCTTCTGTGCCTTATTTTCAAAATGCATCACATCTAAATTTCCTCCCTGTAATACAGCACCTGACACTGGTGACAGTCAGGGCACAAAGTGCTTTGCCATCAGTCCCACAGTCCTGCTCCCCCCCAGTGCAGTGCTCTCACACTGAAGACAGAAATACACCAAACTTAGGAGATAATGACCCAAAGCAGGGCTGGGGGAAGAAACAATGGATTGAAAAAGTGACTTGCTTTACTACAGAATGTAGAATTAAGGATGCTGCTTCTGTTGGAAAAAGCCGAACTTCTGTGAGTCCAGAGACCACTGTGGGACATGGACTGGGCTGAAGAGGGAGGGAGGGAGGTACCAAACATTTCTGCTGGGTACTGGGCAGAAAAATGCTTCCCAACACAGACATAAAGTGGTGAGTGCTTTATCTCAGAATTAGGCAGGGGTTTGCAATGTGCAAAAAGGAAAAAGGATGAACAGGAAGCTCAGGCAGCAAGGAATGAGCCTGTCCTTACAGACAAGGGCAGAGGGAAGTGAGAAAGTATTTTTCTTCTGGTGAGGAAAACCCAGTTCCTCGGGTCTCTTGGGCAGCAAAACATTTCCAAAACATTTTTTCTTCTGTATGAAGGACTGCTCCCTTGGGCTTGGGACAGACTGAGCCATTCTGTATCAAGGATGTGTAAGTGTGTAGGGTTATGCTGTGATACCTCTATGAATGTTTATGTAGAGCTTACCTATATCCACATATGGTAAAACACCTACAGGAAAAGCTGTCTTCAGGCTTTTTCTAAAAACTAAAGACTGGCTGAATGACCTCTGATGGCACTGCCCTGTCTTCACCACTGAAATAGATAAAATAATGAAAGAGCTAAAATAATGACTAAAAAAAAGCTAAAATAATGAAAGAGCTGCAAACATCAAATTTCTTAGCCCAGGGACTGAAGCCAGGTGAGGTCCCCTCAAAGCAAATGCTGGTCCAGGTGAGATAATGTGTTAAGGATCAGCACCAGCCCCTGAACTTGTTTCTCTTTAGGAGAAAAAGATGTTTCACCTTGGGAGGAAGATATTGCCATGTAACATCTTCCCAAAAGCCTTTTTCCTCCTCCTGTCACAAGATCATTTATCAGATCAGAGCAACCTTTCTGCTCCCTCAGCTCCCTGCATTTGAGGGAAGGGACACACAGAATTGTGCTCCTTTTTCTGCCATAGCATTGACTGCTCACCCAAAATCCTTTCAGCTGTTAACCCAAACTGGAGCCACCTGAGTTTTCCCAAGGTGGACAAACCCCTGGAAGCAGATCCAGCTGGGATCTGCCAATTGTCCCTACAAATGCAGAGAGCAGAATGAGGGCAGAGCCAGACAGGTCCAGCCTAACCCTGGCTGCTCCCAGGGACACTCTCCAGCTGGGGCCCTCTGGCACTGCTGCCAACTCCAGGAAAGGTTTTCACCAGGACAGGTTTGTCCTGATCCCCTGGTGTCACCTGGGTGCTCTGCTACTCTGGCAGCAAGGCACTGACCTTCACCAGAGCAGGGACAGTCAGGAAGAAAATCCAGCAATTCTTTTAGGAGCTGGAGACACTTTGCAGTTTGCTCTCCATCCAGACTGAACCTGAACTGCTACATTCTTGTGCAGATACTGATTTCTCTTCTGTGTCTGCATTTAAATCCTTCTCAAAGCCTACTCACCTTCTTGGCTGCTATCCCAGTAATCTGGAATAAACCTCTAGGGGAAAACTGAGCACAGGTGTGGAACAGACAGCTGGAGAAATGTTATTTAGAAGATGAACAGATAAATTCCAATGATTCTCAGCTGTCAGCATCACACTCAACTTCCCATTTTCTTGATTTTCAGGCACTTCCTGCTGTTTCTATTCCTGTACCTCACTCCCAGTCACCACCACAGGTCCTTTCACCTGATTAAAGCTCAACACCCCCTGCAGTTTGTGAGAAACCCTGTCCTGATGGCAGCAGCTTTGAAAATCTGCTCTTTTCCTCTCCTTGCTGACAACCCCAAGTGCCCCAGTCTCCCTGAGAAGCTGCCCCAAAGCAAGGATCTGGGGGTGTGGTGGCCATACCTGGAGGACACACTGCAGGGTCACAGTCTGGGACCAACCAGAAACTCCCAGCTCTCCATGGAGCCATTCCATAAATGCTCCTCCTTTACACCAGCTGTGATTACAAAAAATGATTAAACTCTTGCTCTGGCCAGAAGTTGCCAGCAATGGAGTTTATTCTGATTTTCACTGTAGCCACCAGTGTTCAGCAGAACAGAAGCACATGAGCCCCAGGGCAGCTGATCCCACTGCATTTGTGCTCCATTAGGGAATGAGATGTTCCCATTTTCCTGGTTACCTCAGGGACATGAGCAAAGTCCCCAACCCTCTGAGCTGCAAGCACCTGACAGTGGAAATAAAAGCACATCCTGGCAGAAGTGGGGATAAAGAGATTATTCTTCCAAGGCATCAGTAAATGTCAGGCTGACTGACCACAACAGCAATTGTCTGTTCTCCCAGCACCTCCAGGGACAAGGCTCAGATGATTTTCTCTTCAATGCTGTGGGCTGGAAGATGTTTCACCTTCACTGCTGGGCAGGAACAGCCCTGCCTTGCTCAGATGACTTGGATCAGGTGGAGAACTGGGCATGGCAAAATCCATGGAGAGGAGCAGCCCAGCTGTCCCACACGGGGACTTCCAGTACCTAAAATCTGGTTCCCACATCTCCACCATTGTCAGCTCAGAGAGAAAAAGACATGGACAAAAGCAGCTCTGCCTCCAAAAAGGCCTCTGCACACAGCCCCAGACCACAGCTGCCCCCTCCTCTGTTAAGAATTCCATCCCTAAGCTGCTTTCTCATATCCAGCTCAAATGAAAACTTTTTTGCTTTTGAACACAACTACACTGTAAACTCACATCAGCCTCACCACCAGCACAAGGCATTTGTGTTCATACATTATTTAAATGTACTCTGGAAGTTTTTAATAAAAAAAAAAATAAACCCCAACCAGTATCTGCTCCTAGACAGACTTTTCCTGCATTGGTGAGGTTATTCCACAGTGGGATCTGAGCCTACAGCTGCACTCAAGTATCAGTCATTAAAAGCCTTCAGGGTTTCAGGCACAGACTCAAGCACATCTACAAAATACACCTATGAAACTCTCCTGCAAGCCAGAGCTCACAGCTGAGAGGTTGGGACAATGATTTATTCCTTTATTAACTTGGATTTTTTGATCCAATTTCACTAAATCAAACTCTTCATTTGAAGCTCTGAAATACAACAGCAGCTCAAGGCCACACTGTATTTTTTAAAGTATGTTAAAGGTATTTGACCCAGGGAAAAACAAGCATTTAAAAACAAAGTATCATTGCTCTTTAGCTATTTCAGTGTGTCCCACCAGCAAGTCACCAAAACAAAAAGGCAACTTTCACTTCTCCAAGGTTTTACTCCCAACAGGAAACTCTTTGCTACAAGAAGAAATAAGAATACAACAATAATGTTACAAGAGGCACTGATCCTGGCTTTATTCACTTTAAGATACATCCAACATTGTTATAGCTCACTTGAAATTCAAAATGCTTTTAAGAAACCAACCATAAAACCTTGATTTTTCACCTTACAGCACTGTCAAAGTTTTCAAATAGCAAGTGAGTGACTCCCCAGCAATACTGTGCTCTGTGTTATTATACAAAGGTTAAAACTTAGTAGAAACCTTTCAAGTTGTGGTGTTTGCTGTATTGCCTTCAGAAGGACCAGCTCCCCTGGGGAGGAGGCTGCTCCCCTGACCCGCAGGGGTGGCTGCCCACGGCCCTGAGCTGCTGCACCTTCCCCTCCCCCTGGGCCATTTTGGCAATCAAGTGACAACTGTCCCCACTTCTGCAACCCGGGGGGGACCTTCACTCCCCACCTGCATCTTTGTACTCCCCAGCTGGAACAACTTCTACACCAAACCCAGCGAGGACAGCACAAGGTGTCCCCTGGAGGTCACCGACACTGCCAGCAGAGGAAGGGAGGATCCTGAAGCAAAAAGTGTTAATTTGGAACCCAAATTACTTGGCAGTGTCTCCTGCAAATTCAAGATTTATAGAAGACTGTGTTGCAGCCACCATTCAATGACATTTAGACTTACTCTTTGTTTTCTGCTGCATTTAGATTCTTTTTAAAGTGATGAAGAGTGCAGGACTTCAGAAATATAAACTTTTCTCTATTAGAAATTGCAAAATTTAGTACTATGACACTATGAAAATTTACAGTACAGTTTTATTGATTCTGTGTTAAGATTCAGCACCAATCTGGTGTCTGAACTCTCTGAGAGCTATTTTTGCCTAATTAAGCAGTACCAGCATGCCCTGACCCCCATCTGTGCACGAGGCACCCATGGCTGTACAAGCAGGAGCAGGGCTCACACTGGGCTGCCAGCCCTGGGACTCTGTGTCTGGTTTCTCTGTTTCATGACAGCATAACTAAAATAAGCCTGTTATGTAGAAGCAAAATAACCTTTATCTTAAAACTTCATTCTGGGTCTTGGACGTAGCTCAGTGACATGATCTGCAGAACAACACACCAACCATTCCCACCGGTGTTTGAAGAGGAAACTGAAGGAAAGATCCAAATCCAAGACACTCACTGTTATAGTATCTTTAATTTATCTTGTGTTTTACAGAAGTCTGAACGGATTAAAAAGCACCTCCTTTCCCACCACGCTCCTTACAGTTGGTAAAATATATTCAATGAGCAAATGTATGTGAACAGCTTGAGGATCTGCATCTTGCAAGGATTTCACAGACCAATCAATCAAAAGCCAAATTTCTTGTCGTTTTTACAACCTTGCTTTAATACAATGGTAAATCCACTCCGATTGCAAACCTGTCCAGTCCCATCTCCCCAGAACACTTTGCCAGCTCCAGAGTTGATTAGCAAACCTAGTTAGCTTTGGCACGGAGCTGTGCTCTCTTGCCTGTGACAGCCTGGAAGCCTGTTTTGATGCTGGCCACGGAGCAGCGGGAGTGGCAGGTCTCGCACTGCAGGAAGTATAACCTGGTGTCCTTCTGCAGGATGGTGTCGGGGGAGCGGCACGTGTGGCAGGTGACGTACTCCTCTGCAGGGGGAACACACGGGCAGTTAACACAGCTGCTGCTGCACAGCTGTCTGCAAAAGCTCTGCAAACACACCCACCAGCTCACAGGGGCTGGTTATGAGGACCTAAAAGTCACCCCTGGTTAATGAGGTTTTGTGTGGTACGTTATGCACTGGCGCTGTTTTAAAGTTAATAACCAGCACAGGCTTCCCCCACTGGTGTTCCCTGAGTTGCTCTGCTGAGGCAGCACTGCCAGGTGTCAGCAGCTCTGTACTGACACAGCACTAAAGCAGGAGCTTTGTGACTGAGGCCTCTGACCAGTTGTGGCACACAAACACTGTACCTGTCAATTCAGGGTAAAACAGACTGCAAAATTAACAATTACTGTTGTTTTCCACAGTCCTCATCAAAGCCAAGATATGAAGCTCAGATGAAAACAAGCAGTTCTCCAATGCTCTGTTTTCCTTGGCATGTTTTAGTGCAGGACAGAGTACAGCCCATGGTCTAACCACAGCAGAACCACCTGTATTTGTATTATTCCATGATAAGGGAAATTGTGGCTCCTCAGCCTCCTCCATGGTGGGCAAACACCTGGGCCACACAAGGGGCCTGAGGGAAATCGGCATGGGAAAAGGAGTTCTACTTACTGATATATCTTCTCAAGACATTTTCTATCTGTTTTTGCTGGAATCTTCCTTTGATTACCAGTTGGTTGTTACCATCTATTGAACCACTATTTGAAAAGAGAAAATTAATTATTTGATTTGCAGGTGTGAATCATTAAAACAAATCAGGAACATGGAGCAAGATAAGGATGTGTTCTTCAAGAAGAGCACAGCCACAAGTGTGTTGTAGGGGAAAAAAAAAATCAAAATTTTGAAGTACTTAGAGCTACTTCCTACATGAAGTTTTCCCCAGGCACATCAGATGATTGAACAGGACCATTCCCTTGGACTTGGGAGTTTCCCTCTGTACCTCCTCACTAAAATGTTCTCTCCTCAGTCACCCAGCATAGCACTGAAGTGCAGGGAACAAAAGCCTCATGCTCCAGCACATCTATCTAGATCTAACCCCAAAAATGTTGCATTTGACCAGTATCAACCCTAAGCACACCCACAGCCCAGCAGCCTTACCTTGTACCCAATTCTGCCAACAAAAATGCCAGGAGATGTTTTGGCTGACGATGTAATCTGAAAATAAAGTAAGGAAATGTTTAACCTTCCCCCTTGAGAGAAACTCGGAATTTATACAGGACTGGGAGGGTAAATCCAAATAAAGTTAGACAGTTTTAAAGGGAGCAGTGTCAGGGGTCTGCACCAAAGAGCACACACACAATTACTGAGGACACAAGAAATATGAACAGTCCACACAAAAAAATCTCCCACTATCCCCAACTCAAGCTTACAGCAACTAATGGAAAGAAGTTTTCTATTAAAGTATTTTCATTCTTACTGTCCCATCCCCTGAAAAAACATTAGTAGCTACCATTAAAAACTCCCCTTAGTGCACAACCCAGATCCTCAGCAGGGTTTCACCAGGCCTGTTTTCTGGCACACTTCTGATACCCATCAGATCTGCATTCCCAGAAGTGCTCACAAAGAACAGAGCAGCCTTCACAAGATGTCATTATGACATAGCTATCACTGCAGAAAACAGTAGGAAAACACTACTGGAGTCCACATCATTTACCAAGAGAAGTGTTTGTAGTCAGCTCAAAGAACTTTTCCCACCCTTCTCCTCAAGGCTTGCACATAAATGTCACTGGTGACCCAACCTGAGAGAAGCCAATGAACTCACCAAGTTTCAGCCCATGTACCATTTTTGTAATTTAAGTTTTAAATTAGAAATTATCTCAATAAATCATGCTCAGAAATATCTTCTCAAAGAGAACTGTAACGAGCTCTCTGACTGAAATAGCTTCCACTCCTGGTTTGCCACAGTCACTTGCCAGAAAACTCTGCCTTCAACACAGAGCACAGAGCAGTGCATCCATCTGCTGTTCCTGGGAAACCCAAAGGGGAAACTTACAATTTGCAGATATCTGTGAAGTTGACAAAAGACGTTTTCTTGGTCCCTACTCTCACAACCTGCGGCGGCTTCATGACAAATTTCCGCTTCTCTCCAGCCACCATGTCCGGGTTCTTTTCCCGCATGATGTTAAAAACTCTATTGAGCAACTGCAAAACAAGGGATTCACACCCAGTGAGCATTTGCCATTTCCCAAAGCACCTCACCTCTCAAAGCCACCTGAAACAGCATTCACAGTGAGTATCAGACTTTTTTGCCTAAAAGCATTTCCCCACCTTCTTTGGAACACACTGAAAATGTTCTGGTAAATGCAAAATCCCAACACTGCTTCCCCAAGGGTTTGCTCTGCCCACAGCAGAGGTGTTTGAACCATGACCAACACTGCCCCATGTGAAAATCACTGTGAGAGAAGGCATGCCTTGTTAGCCTCTGCTCATGAGCTTCTGACTACAGGTCCTGCACTCTGAAGTTAGAAATAGGAAATATGAGCATAAGGCTCCACTGATGCAGATGAACATGGAAAATATGTTTTGAAAGTCTCTGGTACATTACCTCATCATATGTGTAGTCCCTTTCTGAGCCTGCCCACGCAGGTCCTGACTGAAGGCTAAAAGAAATTCCATCATCTTTTTTGCTATCTTCATCCTCAAATGCTGTAAAGAAAGTTTTTGGGGATTCATTAAGAAAGGTTCTTTAACCTCATGCTTACATGATTTCTAAAAGGTACAAGGGAGAAAATTTCACTGAGATGTGGACTCAGGTCTCTGTCAACAAGGGACATCAACACTCGTGGGAAATTTATACAGTGCTCTCACAGAATGTTCTTCTGATAAATTTTGGAACAAAAAAGACATTTGAGCAGAACTTATTCACATACAAGGTGGACTACATTTCACTTTTGACACCTCACTGAGCTAGGTTATACTTCTACCTTCATCCTTCTCCATTATCTCATCTTCATCTGGGAACTTCACATTCTTCTTTTTCTTCTTTTTATTGCCCAGCATGATATCAAGGTCATCTTCAGGTTCTACTGTCTCTGGCACATCTCCTTCAATTTTCAATTCCTGCAAAGGAATAAGACTGTAGTTGATCCAGTGTTAACCACAGCCTCCATTGCACAGCATCAGAAATAACACCAGTGCACACTGCAGAAGTGAACTGGTGACATCCACCACAGCCCTGAAACCCAACAGGCAAGAATGGAATTCCAGCATGTTCAAGAGAGCCCTACACCCTGCACTACTGCCATGAGCTGGGACAGATTTGCACCTTCTGGCTTAACTTCTGGCTAGCCAGGAACAAGGTCAGGCTGCTCTTGAAGGCAGAAGCCATCTGAGGACAGGAGAGAATGAAACACCCCTTGTGGTGGCAGCAAGGGAAAGCAAAGCTGTGCTACTCCAATTTGTTACAATTCTGCACACTGAAAGAACACAGAGCAAGTATTTTGTCTTCTGAGGCAGATCAGAGGAACATTTTCTTCCCCAAAAGGCAGAATCTGTAGAGGAGGTTTATGCATAACATAACATTTCTCTATCCTCTTGCTCTCTG
The DNA here is from genome assembly GCA_013400435.1 of Pycnonotus jocosus. Classification (NCBI taxonomy): domain Eukaryota; kingdom Metazoa; phylum Chordata; class Aves; order Passeriformes; family Pycnonotidae; genus Pycnonotus; species Pycnonotus jocosus. The sequence goes on from VWYP01024735.1 coordinate 189,558, forward strand.
GGCTTGCCAGTTCCACTGACATGTGATACAAAAACACTACTTGGAATAAAACTTGAGAAGAGTAAAAATATCTTGTACACCTTCTGGAATACAGCACAGTAGCCAATCCTTCTAAAGAAAACACCAGTGAAAACACATTTCTTGGCAGATATGTGCACTTTATTTGAAGTGCTGGCCTTTAGAGGACTGTTCTGTGTGTGGCTTCTGACATTCAGTTACCTCTCTAACCCCAAAAGAAAACTAACCTTGATGTTAATCAGCCTTTCCTACAGACTGGTGAATTATGTGCTCATTGTGCAGAGCAGGCAGGTTTTTCCACTTCTGGACAAAAGGCCCAGGCAAGAGCAAAATGTTCATCAAAAACAAAACAGAACAAAACAAAAAAACCAACACCATGTAAAGTTATGAACTGCACCAAGACACAGTGACAGACTTGAGACAACTCCAGCACTGCCAATCTCAAGAAAACGGAGGCAAGACAGTTTTCAGCCATAGTCAAATGATGTAAACAAACCTTGACACCTTCTTCTGCTTCATCTATATCAAATATCTTTTTTGTTTTTTTCTTTTTTTTCTTTTGATTGAAGAAGTTTAAGTCATCCAAGTCATCTGTTGTATCTAAAAAAACCAAAACCAAAGTATTGCCTGAAGAAGTGTAACTGTAGAAACAGTTCAGACATTAAGGTTTCTAATTTACATCCAAATCTTTAAAATGTTACAGTAAGACATGAGCAATGATCTGTAACCCCTGGGGATATCCTTCAGGTTTGATGAGACCATCCTCCTCTGCCCCCAAATACTGTTTTAGTTTCTGCATCATCTAACTGTGTCTTTTGATTCTCTAAATGTTTAATCTTTCCTTCTGCTGTACAACATAAATTTTTCACTTTTGTCATTGGAGATGCTTGGACAAAAAACGAGAACTACGGGAGGAAGGTAAGAGTTTCTTTGGTCTGTGGCAGGAGCCAATTTTATCAACAAACTGGATTTAAGTTAATGGCACTCTCTGAATCAGGTAATCTTGAAATGACATTGGCCTCAATTTAAAAAGCAAGGTTTTATACACAATCACATCCTTCCTTCCTGAAAGATTCCAAAGAACACTTGGGTCATCACATTGAAAATTGTCCAAAACCTAGAAGCTCCTTTAACCACGTTTTGCTAGTCACACTATTGCTTAATTGTTCAAATGAAAAAGAGCCATAACTGTGGAATTACTGCAACAACTGCATGTGGAAGATTTAAAACTTCACACTATTTTTGAGAGCCTCTTCTCAGTGCCTTACACAAAGGACTGTTTGAGTTAGAAAACTGGGAATTACATGAGCCCCTAGGAGCTTGGGGATGTCTGTGAATGTGATTCCAAGCACGAGGGCAATCTCTGAACAAACCAAGGCTCTGGCACTATACTCTGGGATGCCAAATTCTTGAAACTGGGCTTGTAGCCTCAAAACAGCACCTTTGAGAGTTTATCTACATGGATTCACTTTACCTTTCTTCCTGCTGTCTTCTTCATCTGCTTCAACATCTTTGTCTTCTGTTGGCTCTGGTTCAACTTCCTTTGTTTCTGATTGCTGAGTCTCTTCCGTTTGTGTGTCTCCTCCTCCCTCCTCATCCAGCATGAAGGGCTTCTTCTTTTTCTTCTTCTTCTTGCTCATAGTAGGATCGAAAATCATCTGTAAAAGTCAAGAGCTCCTTAGCAGCTCAATAATCACCCCCCATTTATTATTTGTAACACTTTTCCCAAACTACTCCTCTGCTTCAACCACAACTGTGTCAATTATCAGGGAAAACTGACAAGAGTTCACAGGATCTGCTACTTTTCCTGTAGTCCAAGTTTCCTGTCACCTCTCAATTAGTGCAGCTGAAAATATGTTAAAGCTGTGAGTCTCTGACAGACTGGCTACCATCTCTGTTTTATGACCATCATGGACTCCAGTGCTGCAGTATTAAATACAGCACCACTCAACACAGAAGAAAATTAACCCCACTAAAGCACATGGTCTGGTCACATATCACTTCCACCTGTGGGACACCTTAATTCTCACATCTATTCAGGGCAAGATTTGCCAACAACTCTTGACAAGAACACTCTGCACGAGGAGGAAAGGGGCTGGTGATACAGCTCTAAACACTGAAATGGAAAAGGTCTCATCCTTCTCCCTCCCTAGACTGAGAAACTGAACCTCAGTCACCAAGTGATTAAAAGCTGCTAATGAGCTCTTTAGCCAGCAAAGCAGCTTAATTCACCTTGTCTGGCTGGAAGAAAGCACTAACCCCAGACTCACTTTTAACCTATTCATCATCTGCAGACCTGAGGGATTTTTTCCCAACACACTAAAGCTTTTTGTTTCACTTCAGACACAAGCTGACATCCCAGCTGTTGGTCAATTTGTTACACACATCTGCCTGGACTGTCACACCATAGTATATATTAAATACAACAATCTTAGACACTTTCTCCAGTGCTTCTTTCTTATCTGGTAATGGAAGAAGTTCTCACAGAGCTGTACTTCACCACCACGAACACCCTCACTCAGGAAAGAGCCAGCACTTCACCAAGCAGCAGTTCTCTAACTTCTTGCCCAGCTACCCCCTGAAGCCTGGTGGTTTCTCTCTCCCCACAACACCTTTCCTTGCACTTCTCATTCTCCTACACATGCTGCTCTTCAGATATTCTGTTTTCTGAAACATACATGTTTCATGCAGGCTCTACTAAGGGCATCAAACTGCTCCTATGGGTGTTTGATGCACAACACCCCCAAAGCCTGCAAATATATGGGGGCCACTGAGGCTTTCAGAGTGCTGGAGAGGGTCTTTAGTTGCACACGCTGTGCTGCAATGATCTTCAGAAGAGCTCTGCCAGAGGGCTTTCCTCTGCTGCTTCCTTAGACAGTGCAAATCACGCTGCTGTAATGCACAGAAATCACAGCATGTCCAACTGGTTCCACATCTGCTTCCTCCCGGCCCTCCCAGCCTGCTGGGACAGCAGGAGAGCTGCCTGCATGGGCACACTGCACAGCCTCGGGATCGAGCACAAGTGCCTGACTCATTTCCATGAAGATGCTCTGCAAGGCTCTGAAGAGGCTTTTATTGTCTCATGTGAAATAAACTTAAGATCATGCCTTGATCAGATGTAACAGTTTCTAAGAAGGAACCAGCCCACCCACCCCCAATCACTCTTTTTCTGAGGGAAAGGACATCTGAACCATCATAAAGGATCTCTTGTGTCTACAGAGACTGAGTGTCTGCAGCCAAACCAGCACTGAACTGATCACACCAAGGCCACTCCTGGATGCAGGAGATTGGCTTTCAGGATTAAACCCAGGTGCCTTGAGCAGGGCCACCCCAGGCAGGCAGGGCAAGCCAGGCCTCTGCACACCCAACACCTACTCAGAACATGTCACTCTCCACAAGCTGAGGAGGAGGAGGCCTAAGCCTGAAATAATTTGTTCACTAAGGGCTTCAACATGCACTCAGCAGGAGCCTTAGGTCACATTTGCTTCAGGAAGTCTTGACATAAATGAACCAGCCTGATAACCCAGCTGGTCATGTTCAGGCTGTCTAAGGCAGGCGTTTCCAAAACTTCTTTATTCCCTCGCTCTGCTCAGCACATTAGCTTAGTCTGAACTTCATGATACCATTTAGTGGTGACAAATTACAAAGTTGCAGGTTTTCTACTGAAGGAACCAGAGCCCCCAGCACAAACACAACAAACCTGAATGCTTTTCCTGTGTGAAAAGAAAGTTGTAAATTCCCGTCCTGTTCCTGCTCTCAGAGCCAAATTCCTATATGGGGTTTTCTCCTCTGCAGACCACATGGTTCCTTCTCATATCCATCTCCATATACCTGCACCTTACTTTAAGTGCCTACACAGTCAAAATCCCAACTTACAGAAAATTTACAAGCAAACAGAGGGGGGAAACAGAATCAAAGTTTCATAGATCAAATGCAACTCAAGACTGGAGCCAATGATCCTTTGAAATGCTGTGACAGTGGCAAATAGCAGGGTTTCCAACAGAAGTCACAAACGAAACCCATTTCCTTAGTCTGAATAAACACAGCCATGTCTAAGAAGCAGACATCACCCCTGCCCTGATCAAGTCAGTTCAGCTGTCCTCACACTACACTGACTTCTGTTCTGTCTAGGGTGAGGGGCAAAATTACTGAGACCAAGCAGCACTTCAATCTGCTGGCAGCTCAAAACATAGCACTCTCTAATATTATTGCCTGAAGCTTCACAAAGCTGCAAGATTCAAAGAACTTTTGAATCCCATCATCAGTGGGATGATGTACTTTTTAGGATTTTTAATAAGCTGAACAGACATTAACAGATCACTTCCCCCCACAAACTGGGCCTGTACTGCCCCTGCTGTGCCCCAGCTCTGGGCAGCACTCAGGGATGTTCCCAGCAACGAGTTTCATTCAGACACAACCCTGAAAACTTTAAGCTACAGCTCAACACAATGAACTTCTTACCATCTATTCCCAGTCTCCAGTGTTAATTTGTCTTCATGTGTCTTCACCTTCCTCAACTTCACAGGCTTTAAAAAGTTTCACCAACTTAACACCAATATCAAAGTATTTGGCTCCCAGCAACCACAGACACAGAAGTTCTGGAAGGCAGCTGCACTCACTGCACAGGAGCCTGAAGAGCAGTGCCAGCTCAGCTGAGTTATCTGCCATCATCTTTGTTCTCTGCCACATAAAGCAGCCCAGAGGTGGAATTTCACTGTGGATCCCAGGAACCACCTCAATATTGAATTAATCCACTATGCAAGAAAACCAGTTCTACTGACACAAACTAAATTCAAACCAGGACACTCCAGGAACTGTTGCATGGCCCTGTGATCACCTGAGTCAGACAGCACCTGATGCAAGCATTCCTGAGTACAGAGAACAGCAGCTCTCATGACACATTTAGGCACAAAAATGCTACGTATTCATTCTCTATGTTAAAGCAGCTGAGTAAGTCAGTCACAACTACCACTAAAATAAGTGGTAATTACACCACTTCTCCCTTATGCCATAGGACAAGCCTGTCTCCAAGGCTTGATTGATCACTTTGCTCTGAAGGAAACAAGCCACACAGGTATTTTAAACAACACCAGAGAAAAGACACAAGGCCAGAAGCAGCCATCTCCTGGATCCAGCCAGAGCAGCTTCCCACGGGCTACACCAGGCTGATGAGAACCTCACACATGGAAAACTCTCCTTTTCCCCACGAGAGCAATAGAAATGAGGCCAGTAAAGCTGCTAACACAAGGCATTTACAACTACTGAAAAATTTCTCACACACGGATGTATCAACTTCCCCAGTACTGTGCCCACACAAACACCACCAGCTCTGGAAAACGTGAAGTTATCATTTGTTCACATGTTGCTACTCGGCTCTCAAGGTTAAAACCAGGGATATGAAAGCTCCTAAACGCTGCGTTTCGCTACAGAGCGGAGGACACCACGGAGAAGCGGTGGCGGTGCCATCTGCCTCCCTCTCCGGCCTCTCCGTGCCAGGGGCGGCCGCCGGCAGCACACGGGGAGCTCCAGGCGAGCTCCGGGCCTTCGCAGGACTCGCGGCCCCAGCCCACAGCCGCGGGCCCTGCGGGGCTCCAGGAAAGGCGCCAGCCCTGCGTCCNGCCGGGCGGTGGCGGCGGCGCTGAGGGGCGGGGAAGGGAAAGAAAGGGAATGGAACCGAACCTCTGCCGTGTTCGCGTAGTCCCGGGGTCCCAGCACGGACCGGGCTGCAGGGACCGCGTTGCGGTATCTGGCCTAAACTCCCAGCTACGGCTGGGCCATCCCAGAGCACATCGCACGGGATTGAATCCAGACGGTTCTGGAATATCTCCAGTGAGGGAGACTCCACGCCCTCCCTGGGCAGCCTGTTCAAGGCTCGGTCACTGCACAGCAACGAATTTCTTTCTCATCTTGAGGTGGAACTTCCTGGGCATCAAGTCCTGCCTGTTCCTCTGGTGCCATTGCTGGGCCCCAGGGAGCAGAGCCTGGGCCCTGCTCTGAGCCCTCCCTGCAGGCAGGGACACACAGGGCTGAGGGCTCCTCTCAGCTGGGGCTCCAGGCTGAACAGCCCCAGGCTCCTCAGCCTTTCCTGGGCATGGAGATGCTCCAATCCCTCATCAGCTCCGCAGCTTCTGCTGGTCCTGCTCCCGGAGCTCCCTGTCCCTGCTGGGCTGAGGAGCCAGAGCTGGACACAGCACCCCAGATGTGCCTCACAGGGCTGAGGAGAGGGGCTGCATCCCCTCTCTGACCTGCTGACAGTGCTCTTCCCAGTGCACTCCAGGATTCCAGTGGCCATCTTGGCCACAAGGACACACTGCTGGCTAGTGGAGACTTTCTTGTCCACCAGAACCCTCAGGTCCTCCACAAAGCTGCTTCCCAGCAGGTTGGCCCCATCCTGTGCAGTGCCTGGGGCTGTTCCTCCGCAGGTGCAGGACCCTGTGTTGGCCTTTGCTGAATTTCAGAAGGTTCCTCTCTGCCCATCTCTCCAGCCTGCTGAGATCCTTCTGAGGGGATGCACAGTGACCCTGATGGGGAGGCATCAACTGCCTCATCCAAGTCATTGTTGAGCAAGTTCAACAGTAGTGGGGCCAGGAGTGAACCCTGGGGGACACCACTAATGACAGGCCTCCAACTATGCCACTGTTCTCTATGACCAGCTTCGTGTTGAGATGTTGGCATTCCCATGCAAGTCTTCTTTGCTTGATGAGCTATTCCTGATCTGGCTCTGAACAGAGATTTCTACCATATCCTAAAAGTGAGCCCTTGATGTCTGTAATGGGACATGCTGTTGTAAATACCGAGTTGTCAGTACATCAAGGGCTTTTTTGTATGTAAGAATCTACATTCTTCTGCTTTTTAATAATGTGAAAACACCTTTGGAGATCATGGCTCCTGAGATGCAATCAGTTCCTATGGCAAGGAGCCTGTACTCACTCTTGAATACAGGATCACAGGATCATTTAGGCTGGAAAAAACCTCTGAGATCATCGAGTCCAAGCTATGAGCCAATACCACAATGTTAAGATCATGGAGCTGAGTGCCACATCCAGTCTTTCCTTATGTGCTTCCAGGGACAGTGACTCAACCGCCTCCCTGGGCAGCCTGTTCCTATGCCTAATCACCCTCTCTGTGAAGAAATTCCTCCTAAATAGCTTAAAGCCCCCAGGCAGGTGTCATCTACCAGCTGGAAAGGAGAGCTGACCTTCGAGCTTGTACAGGTAGAGGTTTTTTGGTCAGCCTGTGTGATCCTTGGATTTGGAGACCTGTGGGTGTAGGAAAGGACTCTGGAGAGTGTCTGGTCCAAGCTCCTTGCTCATACAGGGGCAGCAGGAACAGGTTCCTCAGGATCTTCTGCTGGGTTTTGAGTATCTCTAAGGATCGGGCCACCACAACTTTTTTGAGCAACCTCTTCCGTCTCCACCATAAAATGTCATTTTTCTATGTTTAAGCAGAATTTCCTGTGTTTCAGGCTGTGTCTTCTGCCCCTTTTGTCACCCAGAAGAGTCTGGCTCTGTCTTCTATTCACCTCTGTACACACTGATATCATTCCCCTGAGCTTTGTCTTTATAGGTTGAACGACCCACAGGCCTTTGGGATATCTCTCAGCTTCTCCTCATATGCCAGATCTTCCAATCTCATTGCCATAAATCACAGAATGTTTTGGGTGGGCAGGAACCTTAAAAATCATCTAGTTTGAACCCCCTGCCATGGGCAGGAACACCTTCCACCTTCCATTTCCCTAATACTAACTAATAAAAGAATATGGCACCAGTGAAAATAGCTATTTACCATGAGACATTAAAATTCTGGCTCCCAACCAACTCTGACATTTAAAGGTCATCTGTTTCATGCAAGATACAGTGTTAGAGCAGGCAGAGCCATCAGCCCAAACATTGTTACATTATTTGTTTTACATTTTAAGATTTCCAGACCATTTGGGTTCTTGAAGGCCCATAACTTCCCACTAGGTGATGTAAACTTACACACACTCTATCATTTAACTTTGTCATCACCTACAAGAAACATCTTGTCTATCCTTGGTCTTCCTTTCCTCTGCATTCCCCACTTGCCTCAGTGGGCAGTGAGGACCCCCAGCATGCTCTGTTAGCAAAGACATCACTTTGGAGACAAAGCAGGCACCAGGACAGGACCAGTTTTAGCTTTTCCCAAGATGACTACAGTACTTTTCTGCTAACCCCCTGAAAACCAGCTTCAAAAGGTTACTTTTCTTTCTTCCTTCTGTACCAGCCTGTTTCCCAGGGTATTTGCCTCACATTTGTGTCTTTGTCACTTGCTCTTGTGTCACAGGGATGCTGTGGATTTTCAGGTACTGCAGGCAGCTCTTTAATCAGAGTCACAGAATATCCTGAGCTGGGAGGGACCCACAGGATCCCCCAGGGCAGCCCCTGTCCCTGCACAGACACCCCAACAACCCCACCCTGGGCATCCCTGGCAGCGCTGTCCAAACGCTCCTGGAGCTCTGGCAGCCTCGGGGCTGGGACCATTCCCTGGGGAGCCTGGGCACTGCCAGCACCAAATGGGGAAGAACCTTGCCCTGAGATCCAGCCTGACCCTCCCTGGCACAGCTCCAGCCCTTCCCTGGGTGCTCTCCCTGGTCACTGGAAGAAGTATGTTGATCAGACACATTTGGTGTTGCTGTAACGTTGGAGCTGGTCTCCCACCAAATTCTTCCTTCTTTTGCTGCAGACTTTTGCTTTGATATTCCTGTCATATGAGACTGTCCATTCTGGGATGCTTTTCCCTGGCATGAAGCTGGAGCACATGGATTGCTGATGGCTGTGCCTGCACTGCCCCAACACCTTCCTCACTGCCCAGGGCTCACCTAGACCAACCTCCTGTCCTGAGACAGTGTAATGATACTTTTATATAATCCCCAGTTATGTGTGTCTATGCTGTTCTTAAAAACCACAATGCACAGAGATTCCCTCTGCAGCCTCTTCAAGTGCCTGACAAAAAAAAAAATCTTCACCCTTCTGAGACTTAACCCAATGGCTGTTGTAGTGTCCCTGAGGACACACCAGCTCATTGTTCTCTGTGTGATAACCCACAGACCTTTGGGATATCACTGTGCCCCTTCTTGTCTTATCCTCACAGCCTTCTTTTTCAGAACATGCAAACCCAGCCCCTCCAACCCTTTTGTTCTCAATTCCATTGCTGTCTTCTGCACCTCACTAAATGTCCACATCTTCCAAGCTCAGTGGCCAGTTCTGGGCATAGCACTTCCATCAGATTCCTGGGCAGTAAGAGACCAGCTCAGATAATTCCCTAATGCCTCATCCATGACATATCTGCTGACACATTCTAGAATAAGATTCTCTGCTTTCTTTGTCAGTAATACTTGGGCAATGTGTTTTATTGATGACAAATACCCTGAGCTACTTGACAATCAAAAATCCCAAGATTCCCTTCAGCTGGGCTGCCTGGTGAGTAACACGTAACATGATGTTGTGCATGAGGCTTGGAAAGCCTCAGGAGAAAAGGAGCTGCCAGCAGTGCTGGGCTGCAGTTTCTCCACACAGACACCAAAATGCTGCCTTTGAAGATCCTGGCTGTAGCCCCACAACATCAAAGCACACCTGGAAGATCACCTTACATTGATTTTTCCCCTTCCCATGCCAACAGACTGTTCAGGATGCAGGACTGCCCTGTTCTTTCTTCTTCTTTGCTTTCCTTGTGAATCAATTAAGTTCCAGAAATGGGAGAGTGCTGGTGCATTTGTTGTTAATTAGTTGTTACCAAGTACATTTTGCCAAGACCAGGTGGAACTTGTATCTTTGATCTGATATTTTGGGGAAAGAATCGTACATGAGTTTTTCATAATAAAAGCACAGTCTGGGTTAAAGAGCTTGCAGAAACACACAGAATGAAAGATTTCTTTTACTTTTTTCCTTATTTTATTGTAGAGCAACAGTTGTGACAATAAGGAAGAGGCCTATGAGACAGCAGGTCAAATAGAATTTTAACTTCAGTTACTAAGGCTCAGATCTTTAAAGCTCAGAATCTAAGTGCAATACAAGTTACTCAAGTTAGAGAGACAAGCAGTCACAGCCTGGGAGGAATAAACTTCAAATGCAACCTTGAATTTGGGGGGATGGCACAGTGGAAATCCCAGTCACGGGAAACACCCTTGTGGAGGTTGTGAGCGTGTTTTTGAGTATTACCCAGCCCTCCAAACAAATTTCTCATGGATTTACCTGGCTGAATTCCAAGCCCTGCTCTTGGGCTCGCTGTGATGCTGAAGCCAGACGGTGCCACAGTGCTAAAACATGAAGACATCACATCTGTTTGAAGTAGGCAATACACACCCAAACTGAGGTTATGGAATCATACAGAGCTCGTGTTCAGCCTGAGGAAGAGAACGGTCAAGGGAGACCTCAGAGCCCCTTCCAGTACCTAAAGTGGCTTCAAGAGAGCTGGAGAGGGACTTGGGACAAGGGATGGAGGGACAGGACAAGGAGCAATGGCTTCTCACTGCCAGAGGGTGGAGATAGATGGGATATTGGGAAGGAACAAGTGGTGAGGCCCTGGCATGGACTGCCCACAGAAGCTGTGGCTTCCGCATCCCTGGAAGTGTCCCAAGGCCGTATAGGATGGAGCTTGGAGCAACCTGGGATAGTGGAAGGTGTCCCTGGCTGGTAATGGAACTAGATGGGCTTTAAGGTTCCTTCCCACTAACCGTTCTGGATTTCTGTGATTCCTGTGGATTGTGAGTGGGAAGAGCCATGGGCACAATCCCAGAGGGCGGGGTGCGGCGGCTCGGAGCGCTCCCGATCCCGGGGATCCGCGTGTGCCCCCGATCCATGAAGGGATCCAGGCGGGGATTCTGAGGGAAGGCCGCGCCCAACGCCGCCAGAGGGCGCCCGCGCTCAGCAGCCGGGGCCTGTGCTGGGAGCGGGGCCGGTCCTGCCCGGCGGGACCCCGGCATTCCCTCCGCCATTCCCGGGGACTGTCCCGGCGGGACCCCTGCATTCCCTCCGCCATCCCTTCCGCCATTCCCACCGGCATTCCCACCGGCATTCCTTCCGCCATTCCCACCGGCATTCCCACCGGCATTCCCCCCGGCATTCCCACCGGCATTCCCACCGGCATTCCCGGGGACTGCCCCGGCGGGACCCCGGCATTCCCTCCGCCATTCCCGGGGACTGCCCGGGGCAGCGCCGCGGAGCTCCGCGAACAGCCCGGACACGGCAGCCTGGGCCCCAGCAACCCAGGGGTTTTCCCCTTTCTCCTGCACCTCGTTTGGAAAAGGGATAAGTGGGGGCACAGTGGCTTGTGGTACAGTTCAGAGAACTGTCTTTTCCAGAATACTGGAAGACCAGTCAGCTCTCAGTTCAGATTGGCCAGAAACAGTGAGTACAGAACTTTATGGCTGAAACCGCTTGTGCATTCCTTGCAAAGGGAAGTTTAAACACACCGCTCGCTGTTTCAGAGGAAATGGGGAAGGCAGGATTTTGTTCTTCTCCTGACTGCTTCTTACAGATCTTTGTTGTAATTTGAACGTGGTGTTTGCAGACATTTTCAACAGTTACTGAGCAAACCAGGTACTCAAAATTCACAGAAAACTGTAGGTGTAGAGAGCCCAACTTCCCCTCTGTCACAGTTCAGTTTGCTAATTTTTCTGCCTGGACAACAATAGAGAGTGTCCTTTGAAGTGAATGCTTTGTCTAGTGTGTGAGAAATGCTTATGCTGGGAACTGTAGCCTTTGTCATGTAACTTTTATAGTCAGATTTCTGCCAGCCTGCTTTGGTAGCCACGGTGCAGGGTCTGTCCAGGAGCTCCCTGGAGCCCTAAAGCACAGGTTGTTGTTTATTGCTCTGCTTGACAAAAATCACAGAAAATCCATTTGGGAATAAAGTAATAAGCAGACAGAGCTGTTGATAGCTTCCCTTTCCAATACAGACTGGGGAAAAAAAAAAAAAAAAAAGAAAAAAAAAAAGAGAGAGAGAGAAAACATTTGGGTATTAAAAAAGCCAGGAAAATGAACACACAGCTTGGACAAGCCGTGGTTGAGAAAGAGCAGGTGAAATTGGGTTGATCCTAGAGCCAAGAACAAGATTCATGTTCAGTCCCTCCTGCACACAAGGAACAGAGGACTCTGCCTTTGTACATAACCAAAACTGCATCAATATTCCCTGTCTCCATCAGCCTTTTCTCCTCTTACAGAAAACAGGTGCAAGACTCACATTTGTAGAGGCATTACATTTTTCACTGGAGACTTTCCTTCCCTTGAGGGCTAATTGAGGTCAAAAGTGTTCAAAGCACCACTGCAGTTCTTGGCTCACATCTCACTCAGGAGAAATTGTCACTAGCTTTGGTCCAGGCCCACCCTGTGTACACAACATTTTAATTGTATCCATTGAAGGAGGGGGTAAATCCTGACTGAATGTAACACTCTGTTACAGGTCTATATTACAGAAAGCTGCATGTGGATAAAAATGTCAAAGATATGTCTAGGAATGGTACAAGAGCATAAAAGGCCTTTTCCTGATCTCATGGAAATGCCACCTTCTGTCACAAGCTGTGAGTAGGAGGAAAATGGATACACATGGACATGATTCAGGTTATTTTTTTGTGGCAGCCCCTTAACTGGAAGTTGACACATACCTACTCTGATAATTGGCAATATGAATCAACACCAGGGTTTAAGTGTTAACAGACCCAAATTACATCTTGGTTCTGGAATTCCAACAAAGTCCTTGACGAAAATAAAAACAATCAGATCCATTTCTAAGCTGTCACAGGTCTGTGAATGCAGCTATTTCACTGAAGCAGCTCCTTGTCTTCCTATTACCTAAAGTTTTAAGTGATTGACTTAAGCCCAGTCAAAATAAATCTGCAATAGAGGAAAAAACAAACGTTGAGTGAGTTTTAAACCCCCATTTTAAGCCATTCCCATCTCCCACAGACCATGGATACTTTGTTCAATGTGCAAGGCTTGTCACTCTAGCAGCACCCACACTTTTGCAGGGACAGATGCACTGGTCAGACCAGGTGACTGCATCAGCAGAAGCTGCACACACAGGAGAGGGCTGTCAGCTCCAGGAGAAAAATCAGGGGGATTTGGTAAGAATTCTGCTCAGTCTCTTTGTAATTAGCACGTTATTGTAGCAGGTAGGAAAGAATTGCAAACACTGGAGCTGTCAGCTGGGTTTAAGGGACACTATGCAACTCACCCACATTCCTAACTGGGATTTCTGTACAGCTGTGGTTGGGAAGTGGAGGCTCAGTGGTTTTTGTACACAATGAAAAGAAATGTGTTATTCTGGGCATGTCATGGCCTTGCTCACAGAAATGCTAATGTTGCTTCCAGTGTCTTGAAGTTGCTGGCCTGAAAATGAAGTTTTTTTCCATCATTCTGACAGTAAGGATCTTCTTTGATTCTGTGAATTATTTAAAAAGCAAAAAGTCAAAAACAATATTTGGTTCTTTGATCTTATTTTCAAATGGTAGTATCATGGAAGCAAGCTGGAAATGCCCTGCCTTCACAAGGCGAGGAAACTGTTCAGTCCATGAGAGTTGGTGTATCTGGCAGATTTTGAAAGCCTTTGCCTTGCCTCAGTGGTGACAGCAACTCACAGAGATCCTTCAGTAAATCCCAAAGGAGCTGCTTTGGTTAATGAGGGGATGGGTTCATTAGTCACATGTTTTGATACATTCCAATGCTTTGGCACTCACAGCCATGGACAAGCAAATAAAATCTTTTAGGAGTCCCCGTGTATCTGCACCCCACATCACAGCATCTCAAACAGACCTTTGGCTTTACACAACACCTCAGCTGGCCTGGGAGCACAGAATGCTGCCCCTCTGAGGCTGCTGGTGGCCCTGGACAGCCAGGAGAGGATCTGCCAGCGATTTTTTGGGAGGCTGCACAGGTGTTGTGGCAGTTCCTGGGACTGAATCTTCCCTTACAATGCTCTTTACAGCAGTGGCCTTTTGGAACATGGAGCCAGAAGGAAACACTTGGAACTGCTGAAACTTTGCCCCAGGCTCTGAGAAGATGTTAAGTGCCCAATTGCCATTAATTTCTCACTTAGACATGGAGCACATGTGGGAGCTGTGCAGCCCCTGCCCAGGGTACACCAGTGCTCAGCCTTCCTTAGGGACAAACTCCTGCAAATGGGCAGGTTTTAAACAAAATGTAAGAATTTTTTTCAATTATCCAGCATTCAGATGGATCTGAGAGGCAGGTGAAGGTGCTGAAAATAAGAAAAATAGCTTTGTAAAACAGGCAGAAGACTCAGTTATGCAATGAAACAGGATAAATGTGTCCTAGATGAATATCAGACAAGGCTTTCTCTACAAACAATAATATTTTTAGCATGTTAGCTTCATGGAAATCCTAACTTCAGGCCAACCAGTCTTCAAGCTGCTAAAAAATGTACAAACTGTTTGGCCAAGAATGCTGCTATGCTCCTTCTGTTTCATAGGAGCAGTTTGAAAAGAAATGCACAAAGATTGTTTATAGCATGAGCATGCAGGCACCGCTATCATTAAAATCCATATTCAGAAAAATAACACTTGATTTGCTCCAGACACAGGTGAGTGTCTGGACCTCGTGCTTTACAAGATGCTAATCCTGGGAACTGAGGGTGATTTCAGTGCCTTTGTCCCCAGAGAATCAGAAATCTGCAGGATCCAAATGTCCAGGAGTTTAAACCCAAGCCTATGCTTGTGCACGAAATCAAAGAAAGATTATAGAACGCTTTGGGGAAGAAGGGACCTTAAATCTCTTCTCATTCCAATGCCCAAGATTTCCCATAGGAAATCTTTTCCATAAGGATAACCATGGCTGTGTTTGCTTTGCTAACAGCACCTTGGGCAGAACCAAACAGCACCAAACACACCGGGGAAGCCTCACAGAGTGTTCAGGGCACATGAGCACATCTGGATCTGCTGGATCTGCAGCTGCTGGGCAGCTCCTACAGCTGGGACTGTGGCACCCTGGTCCCAATACCTGGAGGTACGATCCAGCTGCAGCTGGGAGAGGGAATTCCAGAGGCAGCCTCGTGTCTCCCTCCCTCCCTCCCTCCCCTTCACACACTCCCACAGCAGCAGGTTCCAGGCACTCAGCTCCGTGACTGGAGCTTTTACAGAATGGCAAAAACAAAACTGTCTCCCAGCTCCATGTTTGAAGGAAACCTGAATCTCTTCAAAGAGCAAGAATCCATGCTCCCTTTCTGCCCCCTGTGCTGTCTAGTGTGTGTACAAATCCTGAATCAGCCCTGTTTATCAGGAGCTGATGTGCTATTCCAGCAAGGGACATGGCAAGGGAGTGTTGCTCTGGCTGCTGCTTCTCTCTTCAATCTCTGCAGGTGATGGACAGCTGTAGAGAAAATATTCTGTGTTACAGCAATAAGCCAAACAGAAATGGATTCCTGGTCACAAACGAACAGATTGCTCACAAACAAACAAAGAAACAAACAGAAGTGAAGACAAACACAACTGGCACCACTCTAAAGCAAAAGAAGCCCCAAAAACTAACCAACCAACCAAACCAAAACCCAACAGCAATAACAAAAAAAACCCCAAACAAACAAACAAAAACAACAACAAAACAAAACAAAACAAACCCCAAAAACCAGGGAGAGAAAAAGAGGGAAAAAATACAGCAATTAACCTTATCCTGGTGGGCACTGGAGCAGAGGAGCAGACCCTTCTTAGAGTCTGTGGGATACACAGCAAAGGGAAGGGCAAAGGCTGCAGATTGCCCAGGGTTTCTGCCCACCCATCTAATGGGGTTTGTCTTTGAACTGCAAATACAAAACTAAATACAAATTGGTTCCCAGCTCTGGGTTTGAACATAAGGATGCAGAACTGGAAAAGAAAGGCACTAGGTGGAAAAGGGAAGCAGGCACCCCTTCTGATCTGCAAGTAGCACCATCATCTTCCCAATGCAGCTGTCAGGCAAACTCTGAACTCCCAAAGAGTAGTTTAATTATCAGTATTTCCCCTAATAGTATGCTTTCCCATAACTATTACTTTTATGGTAAGAGAGCCATGACATTCCTAACAAGAAAACATCTGCCTTTGTATTGAATACTTTTATTTATACTAAGACAAGTGAGAAACAAAGCAAAAGTCAGGAGCCCAAGCTGCAGAAGTGAAAACGGTATTTCTTCTCTTTATACCTTGATCTCTAAATCATCTGAAGGCATGGGCAAAGCAGCTGAAATGTGCCTGAAGATTTATGAAGCATTGCCTCACATCCAGCTGCTTTGTTGCCCTCAAACACTACACTGTCATTTGGCTGCATTTTCCACTCCACACTAGAGATTTTAATTTTCAGTCGGGTGTTTGCATAAGAATATGAGTGCCACAAAGATTTATCCATCCCCATCTACATCTTGAAAAGATTCAAGCTATTTAGTTACTGAAATATTCTCTAAGAGCATATTTTAAGAGCTGGGAGGTTTGCACAGTTTGAAGGCCTCTAACAACACCCTTGAGAGCACCTTTCATTTTTGCTGACTTTCTAAATGAGGATGCAACATGGCCAAGGTTGGACCCAAGTCCAAGATTATGTTTACCTGAAACACTCAAATTATTTAGCCCAGGAGGCTGGTTTGAATCATGCCCTGGTGAAGGGGCATGATTTTGGCTCAGCAGTGGAGGGAGACTGTTCATTCTATAATGAAACCCTTGCTCCAGAGAAGCCCTTTTGGAGACAAGCCTGACTTTCAGGAGTTCCAGCATGTGACTGTTTTAGCATTTCCTCCCTGGCCTGTGAGCACCACATCTTTGCAGCAGCACTGGGAAAGGAGTAAAATCCCTTTCTACATGCCTCTTTCCCCTGAAAAATTTGCCCATAGTTGTGAACCCTGTGCACTAAAACATCTTGGACCATCTCACTTCAATTCCATTGCCTGTCAGAGCAAACCCCAGCTTTGCCATGGCTGGCACTGGGTTTGTGGCTATTTTTCTGCTCTGGATTACACATTGCTCCCAAACCACAGGCTGCAGAGTCCAGGGTGCTGATGTTCAGCACTTCCCTGCCATTTGCATCTCCTTCTCTTTGACATCCCTTGAGGACACAACTCAAGTGATCTTCTGGCCTTGGTGCCACATGTCACACGGACAGGGCAAGCACAGATTTGTGCTGTAACTCAAGATACTGGGTGGAAGGTAGCAGGCAGCCCAGCCAGGGAACCACTTGAATAGAGTTTTGTGAAGTGGACAGAAGTTTCTGCTGTCCCTTCTTCACAGGAGGAGCTGGGAATCCTTCGTTTGTTGAAAGATTTCTCCAATAACTGACTTAAGTCCCTTGCAGTAAACAGTCTGCTGTCCCAAAGTTACTTCACTTTCTTGCCAGGACAGGAGAAAATCCAAATCACTGCCTATTGTTATCACTGCCTTTTTCTAGGAGAAACAGACTGTCCTGTGTCGTGACCAAATTTATGGCTTTATTATTGCTGCAGCAGTGGTGAAGCCAAACCACAGTAAACAGCAAGGAAGAGTAACCCAGGACAGAGATAAATCCAGCCCATAAAGTCATGATTAGCTCATCCGCTCCCTGGTAACTTGGAGAATTCTTTTGTCCCTGACTCCTGCCTTTCCCTTGCACATATCTCTCTTTTAAGCACAATCTAGAGCTCTCCCCACCCCTAGAGATGAACGAGCTCGTGGTAGGTTGGCCCTGGCTGGACACCAGATGCCCACCAAGCCTCATGGAAATGCCTGAGACAGCATCCACATGGAGCAATCCATGAGGTAATCCCTCAGACTGATTTTCTCATGTCCATGGCTTTTTCACAGCAGGGGCTCTGTAAGTACATAGGAAGACAATTCCTGCCCTAAGAGATGTAGGAACAAATCTGTAAAGTCATTCTGACCATTTTCTCTTTGGGGATGCATCCTGTGCTTGCAGCCATGTGTTTTATCCAGGTCTGATGCAGAGGCATAAATCCTGGGATGGGGCAGTTTACCTGCCTGCCCTACCTGAAGTGACATTTAAAAAGTTCTGACAATTGTTGTAATTTTTAATAAACAGTGAAGTTTAGAAAACCCAGATCAATAATTATATTCTTTCTGAACAGGTAACAGCAGAAAGATTCTCCCTGGAAAATCTAGGACAAAGTCTCTTAATATCAGAAAATAAAAATCCTCTTTTATAGTGATAATTGAAGCCACTTGTTGCAAGAAACTTGAACCTGAAATGAAAATAGAAATAACATCCTGGTCATACACTTCCTCGGAGAACTTCAGCTTGCAGACAGGAAGCAAACACTTTCTACAACTCAAACCAATAGCAGGTTTCCTGAAAAATATAGCTCTTGCCACACACTTGCCACCAAGAACTATTTTTAAACCTCACTATGAAAAATTGCAATTCATTGTTGTTTTACAGGAGATCTGATAATTTCCAGCAAGTGATATTCATCATCTAGTAATGAAGTCGAATTTGTTAGCAAGAAACATTTTTCACTCTTTTTGTTGTCATCTTTGGCCTCACCAGACAACTTTTTGCTATAGCTTTAATACATCTCTCATGTGGTTTTAATGAGGTTTATGTGCAACTTGGAGTCCTTGGGGGAAAAAAAAAAAAGAAAAGAAAAGAAGAAAGAAAGGATGGAAAGGATGTAGCTGTTCAAGGAAAATTGGAGGTACTTTACTCTCAGCCAGCACACTTCCTGTATTCTGAACCCACTAGTGCTGTTTGGAAGGCAGGCACTTGGCCCATCTCCAGAGCAGCATTTCTGCCAGCAACAGGAGCATATCAGCACAACACTGCCCAGTGCAGGTTTGATTGTGAATGGGTCAGTTCCAACAGGGTACCTGTAAAAACAGCTTCTCTTGGTCTGTAACAAGGATCACACCAGCAAATAACCATCCCCCTGCTCCTTGACAGCTAACCATGAGCCAGCAGTGCTTGGAGTTGTGCCCTGAGGCCAAGGTGTCCACTGGAATCCTGGAGAGCACCGGGAAGAGCATTGTCAGCAGGTCAGAGAGGGGATGCAGCCCCTCTCCTCAGCCCTGTGAGGCACATCTGAGGTGCTGTGTCCAGCTCTGGCTCCTCAGCCCAGCAGGGACAGGGAGCTCCGGGAGCAGGACCAGCAGAAGCTGCGGAGCTGATGAGGGATTGGAGCATCTCCATGCCCAGGAAAGGCTGAGGAGCCTGGGGCTGTTCAGCCTGGAGCCCCAGCTGAGAGGAGCCCTCAGCCCTGTGTGTCCCTGCCTGCAGTGAGGGCTCCGAGCAGGGCCCGGGCTCTGCTCCCTGGGGCCCAGCAATGGCACCAGAGGAACAGGCAGGACCTGATGCCCAGGAAGTTCCACCTCAAGATGAGGAAGAAATTTGTTGCTGTGCAGGGCGAGCCTTGAACAGATTGTCCAGAGAGGCTGTGGAGTCTCCCTCGCTGGAGATATTCCAGAACCATCTGTGCCCTGGCATGGCCCTGCTGGAGCAGGGAGGTGGGACCAGATGTCTCACCGTGATCCTCTCAGCCTGACCCATTCTGGGATTCTGTAAACAGCATTCTCTAGTTCTGCCTCAACATTTTCTCTTTCTATCTGCTTTATATTTCATGCATTGCAATATATAAGAAATTCATAAGGTGCTTTTGTGCGTAACAAAGACAAACCAGGAAACCAGACATGAGGAATTTAGGGTATGGGTGGCAAGCTAGACCACACTCACTAAAATCCAGAAACTGTGCTTAAAAGTTTAGGCAATGGGTAAGTGCCGAGTGATGCAGTTTGGCTGAAGACTCTTCAATGAGGGATGAAGAAAGGCAGCACCATCATGGTAGAGAACATGCACGTGACTCTGTGATGCACACTGTGGGATATCCTGGACATCCTGCTGGCCAGAGTTGGATGCTTAAATTAACGCTCTAGGGAGAGCCAGTCCTGAGAGCGAGGTGACAAGATTGCACTGAAAGCAGTACAACAAATGGCAGCAGCAGCAATGTGACTCCTGCCCGGGGAGCTGCATTCCCACATGGCTGGCACAGCCTCCTGTCCGTCACCTTGCCAAAATGATTTATCCATTCAGGAACAGCTGAGTTTTGCAAAGGTCACTGATCAGGTGTTGGGCTGGGATTCCTGAATTCCTTGCTCTTGAATCTCTCTGGGAAGCTGTCCAAGTTGGTGAGGATTGGATTCACAGCAGCCTTGAGGAAAAGCCCGGCTGGAATCAAACTCCTGAGTCACATGCCTGAGGTGTCCAGTGCAATGGATCAGTGCAGCCAGATGGGCCAGAGCTTCAGGGCCTGGAAAAGGATTTTGGGAATAGCATGTTCTGAGGGAGCAACAGAGTGATTGGGGAGACAAAAATGTACTTTTCAAATCTCTCTTGCCATCTGATGCTTGGTTGAGCCATAATTATGTTTCAATAGAAGGCTGCTGCATTTTAAATACTTTGTTTGATTAGGAGGAAAGCCCAAACCTCTCAACAATTGCAGTACCATTCTGCTCAAATATTCCAGTGATTCACAGAGCCCCACTCTGCACCTCTAGG
Source organism: Pycnonotus jocosus (assembly GCA_013400435.1). NCBI lineage: Eukaryota > Metazoa > Chordata > Aves > Passeriformes > Pycnonotidae > Pycnonotus > Pycnonotus jocosus. The sequence goes on from VWYP01024735.1 coordinate 210,047, forward strand.
GAAGTTTGAGGTGCTTGTCTTCAAGATCAGCAGGCAAAACATGTACAAAATGGCAGGGGGGTGGTGGGGCACCCAAAGGCCTTGAAAGTCCTTTCCATTTCAGGAGATCTCTTGGGAATGCTGGGAGAAGATTTCCTATGCAGACCCAGCAATCCCAAAAGGTGACACAGTTTAGGAGAAATATCCCTCTCTCAACAAGCAGCTAGGTGCCACCTTCCTCAGCCATTTCCCACATTCCTGATTATTTTTGACCCCTGTTCCTTCATTTTTAACTTTTTGCTCCACAGCTTTTCCTTTGAGTGTTGCTGCTCCTCCTTTAGCTTTCACATCACTTAAAATGATATAAGTGGTGTTGAGGATAATCTGCAACACTGAAGAGGATCCCAGGTTGCAGTAATATCCCTGGCATCGGTTTAAAGGACAGGAATGAAGGCAGAAGATGGAACAAGAAGACATATCTGTCCTGGACAAACAGCGCTGGTTTTCTTTACCAAAAATGCAACCTTCAAAAGGAAGACTTCGGGAGAGGGATTTTGGATATGGAAAAGTAATACTGTTATAGAAACTCTAAATATAGTGAGAGGAAACCAGAAACAGGGGTGGCATATCTGGGGAGCAGGAGGAGCTGGTAAGGCAGATCATCCTTTTGCCTGAAGATATTTAATGTAATTTATCCCATCTGCAAGCACTTCATGCACTCATGCAGAACTCCATTCTGGGGATTATCACATTATTCCTTGTGAGGTTTTATCTCACTAATGACTCAGTGCTGTTGCTCAAATCCTTGCCAAGGGCTCTGAGAAGCAAAGGACTAAGAAACCACTGACACTCCCGGCTGAAAACAAGCTCATAATCACACCTTGAGATGGTTACACCCAGGAAACTCAAGATGTTTCCAACTGGCTGTCGAGAAAGAAAGCATTAAAGAAATATGAAGCAACATATCCCTTCCCAATATTCATGTCTGCAAATAGAATGGATAATTGATCATAAATATTGCAACAAAAAGCATCCACCCATCCCTCAGTCTCATATTCCATTAGGTTCTATAAAGTTTGGTTGTCTGCTCTGTAAAAATCACAGAAAATAATTTAGTTTCTGGACAATTATTCCCTTATGATCAAAAGTAGGCTCAAATCATTCTTTTGGGTTTGAGAAAAGATTTGATGTCCTTTAATTGAAAGATTGCAAAATCAAATGATTCTCCAGGCAGTGACATCTCTTCTTCTACCAGAAAGACTTTAAGGGAATGAAATAGTCTCTGTGAGGTTTCAATCATAACTGAAAAGTTCTGATTTGACAAAAAGGTCCCAAACATGAAACTTGATTTTCAAGTTGAGACAAAGCTAAATAGCTTCAATTTTCATTATTTTAATTGCATTCTCTTCTCTGAAATTCCAACCACATTGTTTACTTCAGTGCAATCCCAAACAAAGCTTTATTTATTGAGATGAAACAGAACCATCTGCAAAAACAGAATTTCTGACTATAAAATATGTTCCTTGTGTTCAAAAATATGTTAATGTTTAGACCGACAAATGACAGAAAATATTAAAATAGCCAAATTCCCAGAAGTTCTTTGCACTGAAATATCTTTCACATGTTTGTTACATAAATGCAAAGGTACAACTATGCTAATCCGATCCTTCATTCTAGTTAAAAAATTAAAGAAAAGAACAAGTGGAAATATGACAGACTTACACAAGATTGTGCATATTACTGGGGGGAAATCAAGTTATCTGGAGCATGTCTGAAGGGAATGGAGCTGAGGAAAGGTCTGGAGCACCAGGAGCAGTTGAGGGAGCTGGGAAAGGGGCTCAGCCTGGAGAAAAGGAGGCTCAGGGGGGCCCTTGTGGCTCTGCACAACTCCCTGACAGGAGGGGACAGCCAGGGCAGGGTGAGGTTCTGCTCCCAGGGAACAGGGACAGCCTCAAGTTGTGCCAGGGAAGGTTTGAATTGGATATTAGGGGAAATTTCTTCATGGGTGTACTAGTTTGAAAACAAACCAGCAGGAGATTTCAAGTCAGAATTACAATTTAATAGGAAAATTAAAGTAAAGGCAGAAAACACTGGCCTAAAGTGATGGAGTCAGAATACAACCTTTGAATGTTGCTGCTCCTCCTTTAGCTTTCACATCACTTAAAATGATATAAGTGGTGTTGAGGATAATCTGCAACACTGAAGAGGATCCCAGGTTGCAGTAATATCCCTGGCATCGGTCTAAAGGACAGGAGTCCACCCTGTTGGTCAGGGTGGTGGCAGCAGTCCCATTAAATGGTGGCTGCAGTCCTGTTGAAGTGACAGATGTGGTTCTGTTGAAGCAGTGATCCTGTAGAAGGGTCTGGTCTTCCTCTGACAGTCCAGTGGAGGTTATGTAGCTCTTTTCCCCTGGGAATCCAGCAGGTCAGGCTGCCTGTGGTGTTCCAATCCTCAAATTTTATCCAGGTAGGAATGCTGGGCTCCTACCCCTGGGCAGACCATGATGGAATTTTATCAGTCATGCACTGAGGCTTGATGGCCCATGAACAGCAGATATCCCCAGAGGGAGTTATCAGGGTTGAGCCATGGAGGAGATAAAGAACACTGCCCCACCTGTTTTTAACAGCTTATGGAGATGGTGATAGAACACATACTTATGGTTACATCTTACCTTGTCACCTCAGACAATGGGAAGGGTGGTAAGGCATTGGAACAGCTGTCCAGGGAAACAGTGGAGGCATTCAAAAAACATGGATGTGGCACTTTGTGAACAGTGCTGCTGGATAACAGTTGGATTGATATCTTGGACATCTTTTCCAGCCCCAGTGGTTCAGGTTCTATTCTATTTAATGGAAAATTAAGGGAAGACACAACAAAGTGAAAGGCAGCAAGTTGCAAACAGATGTTTTCTTACCTCAGTGATATAGACATGAAATGAAACAGTGATTAAGAACTGAAGAAGATCCAGAAAGGGGCTAGAGAGTCATAAGACTAACAGGTATGTTTGTATTTACCAAGAAGAGGACAGACATTGAGAAGCTGACTGAGAAATTCTGGTCCGTGAGCTGAGCCCTCTCCAGGTGTCAGCCTGAAGCTCCTGGTGGAAACACCTGGACTGGCTGGGTCCCTGGCCTAGGGCACAGCAGCCCACTTTATGTATTTACAAGTTATGTGCCAGCTGACCTTTATGCAGTTTTCCATTTTTTCAGATAAGGAAAAAGCATCCCTTCACTGTCTGCATCATCTCCTGGGTCACTGATTCTGCAGTAGCAGTAGTACTAAGGTATAGTCTGGATTTCTTATATAGAAGAAATCCTATAAATCAGCTGGGTTTTCAGTGCTTCATTGGATGCACTCAGATCTGGTCAGATTATTCAGAGCAAAGTGGGGAACATAAAAGAAACTCCTGTAAATTTGTTCTGTGTAATGCAGAGAAAAGAACGAATTTTCCTGTTCCCGATGCAGAAGTCAGAGAATTGAGAACAGAAGCATGTAATAAAAATGGCATGCACTGGAATAAAAGAAGTTAAGACCTGTGCACCACCTGAGGTTACCCCAAACATAACATGGAAATGGTTTGCTCTTCACTGCCCACTCATTCTTAAAAATACAGCTGTACAGCTGTACTGCTCTGCCCAGCTGTATTGCCACAGGTAAGTGCAGATGTTTGAAATCCTAGTCTCTACGGGAAAGGAAAAAAAAAAAAAAAAAAAAGAGAGCAAAAAATGTATGGTGTAAAAGAGAAAAAATGGAAGAAACAGAAAGAAGAAAAGACCAGTACATTTTCCTGTAATGAATGTAAATGCCAGCAGATTAGAAAATCTAATGAATTCCTAGGAAGGAGAAGAAAGAAAATTTCTGGGTCCTTAGAAACAAAGATGGGAAAAAGAAACCCAGGTAAAAGTTTCTCTTTCCCCCTAAACCCTGCTGCTCTCCACATCTCCACTCCTCATTTCCAGAGCCTGGTACCTCCAGTGCCTCAGCCCCTTGGCATGCAGGAGATGTGAATGGAAGCATTTCTCTTCCCAAGTTCCAGTGCTCCCTGCCTGATTTGTGGTCTTACTACAAGTCTAAAAACCCAACATCCAAAAGTGGCCTAGGGAGCTCTTTGCTCATTAAGGTTTAGCCACAGTGTCCTGGTGCTGTAGCTCTGCAGTTCTGGTCCTGCTTCCCATGGGCTCATCCAGGATGGAGCCAGGGCAGACTCAAATCCCTGCAGCAGAAATAATGCCCTTCCTCAGGGCCACTTTAACATGGATCCAGGGCAGGCACAGGCTGTCCCAGGCAGTGTCGATGCCACTGGGGCACCACGGGTGGGACAGGAACCATCCACGGGTGCTCAGAGGCTCAGCAGGGCTGGGGCTGTTCAGGCAGGGAGGCTCTGCTGCTGGTGCTTCTGCCCCATAAAGCTTCTGTGGTCTGTTTTTAACAGTCCCACTTAGGTAAGAAACGAGATACGAGCTGTGTAAATTTTTGCGAGCTTTTGTTGAGATTTTAGCTGAGAATTTCTCGCCTCAGGTTCAGGACAGAAACAAAATACAATTATTTTAAACCAAGGAAATGTGCCTCTAATTAGACATATTTGAAATTGAGAAGAAGGAGGTAATAAGAAAATTATGTACAGAGCTTTCTAGTGCACACTCTGAGATTTTTTAAAGGAAAACTGAATTAGGGCCAATAAAGTTAAGACCTTTACGGGCTCTAATAGCTTAGCCACCTTCTTTCAAATTAAAACCTTAGTTTTTACTCAGGTGACTCCTGAGACTGATGGGATTATTTACTCTTTTGGGGACCTTATTGTGCAGTTTAAAGGGTGAAGGCTTCCATTTCATATTCCCAATTCCTAATTTTGCAGCCAGCAGAAACAAAAAAAACCCAAGGGGGAGATTCTGAGACAGGGACAAATGACAATGACTTGGACTGTGCTTGGAAACAGGTAGGACTTTACTATTTGCCAGCATGGGACTTTGGCTCTGTTTGTGCTTGAAGTTTTTTTCCTTTTTGAGGGAAAAAACCACGAACAAACAAACCAACCCCAAACTAAACAAAAACAACAACAAAATCCCAAAACAAAACAAAAAACCTCACAAAAACAAACAAAAAAGCTCAAGAACAAAACAAAAAAACACCCCAACCCAACCCAACCCAAACCAAAACAGAAAAAAAAAAAAAGGAGAAACCGAGAACCAGTGGAAGAAAAAACAAATATCATAACCCTAAGGTATGTCACAACCTACGAGTAGATACTCCCCAATCATTTTTATTTGGGCTGCATGGGTCAGGGCAATAGTCTTGAATTTCATTCTTCTCTGAGGGGATTGGGTTATCTGACAATGCAAAGCACATCCAAATTATCTCTGCTGCTGCTCTTGCCCATGGGTGTGGCTGGAGCCCTCATTCACAGCCTCCTTGCTGGCACAAGGCCCTTACAGCCACACTTAACCACACTGGCACAATTCTCTGCAGAGAATTCCAGTCTGGGAGTTCAGAGGTTTGTTCAGGTCTCACCAAGCTGGCTCACACACCATGGCTGGTCTGAAATGAGTGTGTTTCCAGAGGAGCTCCTGCAAAGCCAGCCTTCTCACCCAAATCTACTTCCAGGCAATTAATTTTGTTCTGTACCAAGCAGGTCTCTTTCCCAATTTACTTTGAATTCTGTTTCCATAATGAACACTTGGGTAATTAATTTTTTTATCTTGTATTTGAGTGACCATGAAACAGCACAGCCACATACAGGCTTTGTCAACTCTGGATAACTTTTCCTGCATCCAGATGGTGCAAGGATGACACATCTGGGCACTGTGAAACCCTTGCTGAACCCAAGCCCTGCTCCTGTCCTTTGCCAAGACAAGCTTGTAGCAACACCCCTTAGTAGGAGGGTGAGTAAACCATCTGCTAAGTTTACTACACTTTGTCCCAGCCCTGTGACAGTCAGGGCTGCCAGCACAGGTGTGAGCTACAACAGGTGTTTGGTACGTGGCAGCATCGAATCCTAAAAATCATTGATAAAATCTTGTTGATACAAATTCCCACATGAAAAATTAAACTGGAATTGTTAATAAACAAAAAGAGGTTTGCTGAGTGTGGGAAATGCAGGCACAGAAAATTCTCGAAACCTTGTGCAAGCAGGACCAAACATAGAAATGAATACAGGGTTCAACTTGAGACCTTGGAAAAGGCTTCCAGAATTAGAGACCATAAGCAAGAATGTGGGTTTGTAGTTTAAGCAGAAACATGTCAAGCTGGGTAGTGGAAAGTTTGGAAACTTTAAAATGTAGATACAGAACTAGTTACAGAAATAATAAAAGGTTTTAAGGTGTAGCAAGTAGGTTTTTGTGTCATTATGTGGTTGGTTCAGAGGGTCTGCATTGTGGCAAAAATATATAAGACAAATCAATTAGCTATTGGTGTGAAAGTAAAACAATCTTTGGGGCAGTAGTTTATTGGCTAATAAACCTTTAATAGACCTTGGAGCTATGGATCTTGTGACCACTGACCACTGACCATGGACTGCTACTGACCTCTAATTTATGCAATGAAGATGTTCTCACTCCTTCATGAGACTGTAGAAGATGAGAGCAATAAATCATGCTTTGGAACATCTCTCACTGGTCCCTTCTCTCTCCCAGCATAATCCCAGCAGCTGAGGAGCCCTGGCAGCTGCTTTCAGGATTTGCTGAACAGGATCCCTGCAGGAATGTAGCACTTTACCACCAGTCCTTGCTCTAATGAGCCTCTCTGGGTGGACTCCCTGCTTTCCACTGTGGCCAAGGGTATTTCAGCTTCCTCTGTGACAGGAGATGAGGATGTTGCTTTGCTAAACCCAATGTTAATTCAGTTTATCAGAAAAAGGCTGAAGATCTTGCTCCTACTCTTCCAGCAGTGGCATTAGGCTGTGCACAAGATGTTTTAATTCCTCTGCTGAAGCCAATTAGTTCAATAGGTCAAACTCCTGTGGATTTTGCTGTGCATCCAGTAGCAGACTCATGGTTGTTGTGGTGGCCCCACATGCTGGAGGGGGGATCCAGATGCCCTGCATTCCCTGTGCTGGTGGCACACCAGTAGCCAGCAGCATCCCTTTATTGCCCTGACACCTTGAGAAGTCCCTGCACCTGCAGGATCCAGTTCCTCACCTGCTTTTCCAGCACCTGTCTCATCCACACCTGAAGAGATGGAGGCCCTGTGCTCACCTTCCCTTTTTCCATCCTGATCTCTACCCAGAGATCAAGCAGGACACATTCTGAAGCCTTGTCTTATATCCTCCCCCATCCCTCAAGGCCATTTCCATACTGAGCTGATGTTTCTCCTGTTGCAGATCCATTCCTGCATTATTTATCTGAGGCTCCCCAAAGTCTTACCTGTTTCTTTTTACCAGTCACCCTCCTTTCCTATTCTTCTCCAAGGGAACATGCCAGGGAATTGTAGCACAAAGGCTATTCTTTTCCTCACAATTCCTTTCTTTTTCAGCTGTATTCATTATTTCAATCTATTCCTGCCTACCCCAGACTTTCTAATACATCCCACATCTACACACCCCAAGGGTAGACAGATGGACACATTTCTGGGGTCAAGCCATCTACTAAAGTTGTTTTAGATGCCACCTGGTTATAATTTGGAGCCCGTCCAGCTCTTGTTTAAAAGACCACAAACAGAAGCTTTCAATCACAAATATATTTCTCTGCTTTCATTGGACTCGTGCTCCTTTAGATAGTCTTTTCCCCTTTCTTTTCTATTTCTGCTCTTGATTTTGAAGCTCACATGGCACTCTGACCATTTGCTACCACAGGAACTGCATTTAATTGAGTTTTTTCAACTGCTGGGTCAGAAGCAGTAGCACTGCCTTGCAGGGCTCACTGGGTCACGCCTGGAGCTCCCTCCTCACCCAACAGCACACAACACATCTGGTTCTGCCTAAAGGACTTAAGTGCTGAGCTGAAGCTTTTAATTGTTTTAGGATCAGATCATCAAGAGCTTGTCTCTTCCCTGAAAGTCTGAAGAATTGACATTTTTATAGGTTCAGAAGTACCTTGAAAGTGTTGAAAATCATGTGGTATTTTCACATTTTTGCCTGTTGCTCAATGCTTTCTACTTTTACAACAGCCAAATAGCAACCAGGTCTCCAGGGTTCATTCACTGCAATACTTCCATCTTCCCTAGACCAGGAGTGCAGTTCTTTAGTTCTCAATCTCCTTATTGAAAGAGCCCTTACTACTCTCTCCTGCCCCCTTTCACAGCCCCTCATTTTCTTCTTTCAGTGCCCTGCTCTGGCTCTCTCCCTGCACCAATGCCTGAGCCCTGTGTGGAGGGGCAGGTCTATTCCACATTTGTTTTACACCATCCAGCTGCTCCCTCTTTCCAGTGCAATTCCTGCCTTTCCAGTGTGCTGTGATGCTGTGGGCACAGGGACTGTGATGGTTCACAAGCCACTCCTTCCCTTGATGCCTTTTCTTGGTCTTAAAAAACTGAGAGCCAGCCACAGCTAAGGGATGAGGGGTTTTTTGCCTCAATCTTTGAATAAGGATCCTTCTTGGTGCTCCACTTTGCCAAGGTGGAATATGCCACAATGCACACACAGGATAGATCATGTATGTACAATTTATAGACCTTACAAATCAGCACATCTAACAAGGATGCCCCAATGGGAGGCCTGAATGAATGGTGTGATATTCCCCCATCCGTGGAATTCCCCCTGGATGGGCCAAATCTCCAATTTACAGGGTATGTTCTAGAGAGGACCTTGCTTTCCCAGGATAGTCTAGGGTTTTTTTGGCCTCCTACGAGGCCTTTAGGATGTTTGATCTCCTGGCCTAACACAATATCAGGCCTGTGCTAAGTTATCAGACTTAAGGAGTTACAAGAATGCGTGCTAGGAGTACTGAGGATACACAAAAGGTACATAAAAGGTATATAAAAGGCAAAAAATCATCTTAGCGTCACCCTGATCCATCAATTTAAGGAACTGATTATCCCTGCTGCACATTAAACACCCTCCATGCACCCTTCCTTTCCACAGGGAGCTGTTGACAGAAGTTGCACACAATAAGGAGCCTCTTCAGTGAAAATCTGGGTGCTGCAGAGGCCTGGTTTGAACACAACGGCTCTTATGTTCTATTTCTCTGGTTTTCTGTGATATAAAAAACCCCATCAGTCTTGTTTATGCAGGAATATTTCCCCAGGCAGTATACACTTCATCCCAGAAAGAATATGGCCACAAGAACCTGAAAATTCTCCTGAAAATGGGAAAACCCCTATGCTGAACCCCAAGGATTTGGTGTTTTCCTCTGTCAGCACTGCAGTCAGTCCACTTAGAGGCAGAGGATGGAAACTCAGCAGTACTTTGGAGATCAGGGAGTAAACCCTGGTGGTGGTTACACCCCCCTGAGGCCTCCAGGCTGCAGGAGGAGTAGCTCCAGGTGTCTTTATGGAGGACTGATAACAGCTTGGATAACATTTATCCTGCAAACCTTTACTGTAGGATTAGGGCTTATCATCACCTCATCTGGAAGGGTAAAACCAGAATTCCCATCAGGTCTATAGATTACCCTTGTAATTTTTCCTATTAGCAATTGCTATTAATTGTTAATGCTGTTAACAATTCAATGAAAACCCTTAGGTAACCTTTTCTGATGAGTGTTTTTCCCTCCATCAATGATGTGATTCAGAAAAAACAATCAGCAGGAACAGACACTAAATAGGAGCCAAACCAAAGCTTTCTTTTATTAAATGCTTTTATACTTCTTGCACTATTCTTCCTCAGTGCTAAGATGTTTAGCTCATTCTACAAGGTCAAAGTATCTCTTTTCCAGTAATCATGATCTCTTTTTTGATTAATAATTTCATATTGGGATTTGGGCATGTAATCCTGAAAAATCTGGATTTTCTTGAAGTTACCTTAACCCTTGTATTCTGGACAGAGTTCCATTTTTGTGTTAACAGATTCATCTGCTGCAGCTTTCCCAAGTGTCTCTCAAGTCCTCACTCCTCCATCAGGCAGAAGCATCCAAAGGCAACTGCAGATCATGAAAGTCTTTTCCTTAACTGAATTTCTAAATTCTTCTTGTGCCCCTCATGATAGAAGCAAAATAAAATAGCCCGAGATGAAGTAGGTATGGCTAAAGCAGCTGTGAAAATTAGTTTTGACATGTTTATAATCTCCAAAGTGCAAAAAAATTTAAAATAACATTCTGGAAGTCTCTTGCTTTCACAGGGCTTCCTATAAAGGAGACTCGGGGTCTTTCATTCCTCTAAATTTGCTGCTTCTTTTTGACTACACCACTGAGAGGCCAAAGTTGAGAACCCACAATTCTGGAATTTGCATTGCACGCAAGGGAATTGTTTGTGTTCAGTGGAGGCATTTAAAATAACATTTGTATTAAGTGGAGACGTGTTCTCATTGCCTTTCTCACAAAAAACCCCTATGGCCTTTAAAATCTGCCCAAAATGATGGAAATAAGAAGCCTAACAAAGAGACTTGGTATTTTTCTCCCTTGCACTGCTGTAGGAACCTGAGGTTTCATGAATTCAGCAGTCCTGACCTGGTTTTGACTCACTGGCATGTGGGGCAGAAGAGCTCAGTGATTTCCAAATGTTCTGTGAGAGGCACAGCAGCTGGGCTGACACCAGAGAGTTCAGAGCCACGTTCAGAGCACCAGGAAGCAGTAACTGCTGAAAGTAGAGAGAATGCACTATAAAAGATCCACTTTTAAAAGCTGAGCAGAAAAATGTGTGCATTTCTAATTACATGGCAAACAATTCCAAAATACCACAGTAAAAACATCGCCCTGGAACTATAAATGTTGCTGGGTAGAACTGAGCTTAATCAATCATTGCAGTGTTAAATGTCACTTTATGAAAAGACTTAATTTTTCTAAGATTTAGACTATCATTTATCCTACTGAACTTTAATTTTGACAGTTGTTTCCATTTATGATTTCTAAGTCAGACTGTCTCTGTGTTTAGGGTGCTGTTTGGGCTGCAATTGTACTTTATGGTCTAGGGTTGTGTTCTCCTCTTGGCAGTCAGCTTTGTTTTCATCTTGTTTGGTTTTTGTTGAGTTTGGAGTTGGATTTTTTTTTTCCTCCAGTGGCTTTTTAAAGCCTTTTCCACCCTTCAATCGCTTTATCATAAATACCTTTAATAACACTGAAAATTCAAAGCACCCATTCCATTCTCAGATCATGTCATAGTTACCTTCCATATTTCTTTTGTATCACTCCTTTCTTTCTTTCACCTCTTGCAGGTCACATAATCAAGTAATCTTTCATAATTTGGAAAAATATTCTTTGCAAGTTTTACTTCATCAGCCTCAGGCAAATGCTTCATTTGCATCCTCAATGCAGAGCTTGAGGCGTGAGGTCTGTTCATGCCAGGCCTCCTCCTCCTCCTGCCTGGGATGGCAGGGGGTTCCTGTGCCCATCCCAGCACCTGCATCAGGCAGACAATGCTGGGAGCTGCTGTGGGGATGCTTTGGACTCACTCAGCATCTCCTCAGTGGCTGAGGGACATTTCCTGCAGGCTCAGCCCTGGGAGCACGTCCTTACCCAGCACAGCCTCCCTGCCAGGGGCCTCAGAGCCCTTTTGCAGGGACAGTGTGACCAAGTGACACCTCTGGTCATTGTCATCACCCCGAGGAGATGCTCAGTTTGAATCCTTGCTCCCCTTGCAGTGGCAGCATGGCCTGAAGGTGAACCAAGCACACTTTAGAGAGAATGAGCTTCAGAGCAGCTGAACCACAAAACATCTCAGCTGCCTCCTGCTCCAGCTGCCTCCCTGCTGGCTGCAAGGCCAGAGAGAGGCACTGCTCACAAAACACCCATTTTATCCTTGCTCTTCTGGTTTCCATCCCAAAGCAGCTGCTGTGGGCTCGTGCTCCATGCAAACACAAGGCAGAAGGCTGCTTCCCCACAGGAAGCCAGGAATAATTTACTAGAACTCCAAAATGAGGATTTTGCAAAACAAGATGCATCAGAAAGCAGCAAGAATGGGGCTGGAGAGGGGGACAAGCCAAAACCAGAGGTGGCCCCAGTGCAAGCCATGCCCTCACTAGCAAGCTACAGTCCCACAGGGTGCAAAGGGGGTCCATCAGCAGTCCTGGACAAGGAACCAGCCCCAGGGTCCATCCAGGATGTCCCAGAGCTGTTAAAATAGTGGTGAGACAGTGCTGCTACATCATGGTCAAATTTCCATCATTAGGGCTGGATCTGCAGATCCCCTCTGCTCCATTTGTCCACACCATATCCCATGGGCATACACAGCTGCTGTGGCTGTGGCAGGACAGCCCAGGGTTCCCCACCTCCAGCTGGGGACCAGGGATGAGGCTGGCTGCATCCCAGATCCCAGGCAGACTCTGGAAGCATAGCCAGGACTAGAGTTTGGAGAGAGTTAGCAGTATCTTGGGGAGGCAAGGAAGAAGAGAGCATGGGTTTGTCCCCAGAAAACTTTATTTTAAAATAAAACAAACAGAAGAAGAAAAGAAGTGCAAAAAAGTCCTGACAATGGCACTGCAGGAGGAAATGTTGAAACCCAGCAACACGCAGTGAGGAAAGGATGGGAGCACAAGGACGTGAATGCTATTTAGGGTGAAAATCAAAGCTTGGGCATGACCTTGAGGAGCACAATCCTTGCTTTGGTTCTGAGTGTCCCTGGGTGCATCAGGCTGCTGGAGGGAGGTGACTCAGCCCCACTCTGCTCTACACTGGGGTGGCCCCACCTCGAGTCCTGGGCGCAGTTTCAGGCACCACAGTATAAACAAGATTAAAGCTGTTGGAGAGTGTCCAAAGCAGGGACAGGAGGAGGATGAAGGGCCTTGAGAGGAAGCCCATGAGGAGCAGCTGAGGGCACTTGGTCTGTTCAGCTGGAGGAGCCTGAGGGCAGATCCCAGCAGAGGCTGCAGCTCCTCGTGACGGGCAGCTCTGGTCTTTGTGACCAGGAACAGGAATCAGGGAATGGCTGGAGCTGTGCCAGGGGATGGTCAGGTTGGATGTCAGGGCGAGGTTCTTCCCTCAGAGGGTGCTGGCAGTGCCCAGGCTCCCCAGGGAATGGTCCCAGCCCCGAGGCTGCCAGAGCTCCAGGAGCGTTTGGACAGCGCTGCCAGGGATGCCCAGGGTGGGGTTGTTGGCATGTCTGGATGATCCTGTGAGTCTCTCCCAGCTCAGGAGATTCTGTGATTCCATGATTCCAAGTGCTCTGCTTAGCTCATGTTCAGCACTCTTGAACATTCAAAGCTGAAATTTATGTTCTCTGTTTTTTTAAACTGTTTGTGATTTCCGAGTTCGGGTGTGCGGACAGTACCGGTACCACCCTCAGCTCCTGCAGTCACAGCCTGCCCACCACAGCTCGTTATCCTGAGCTCCCCATCATTCACAACGAAGGCTGGAACAATTCTACTTCTTGCTGTTGACATCCATGGAAGAAATGATTTGTTTTGAGATGAAATTAGTTCCTTACAAATGTGTAAATGATCTGGGAATATGCATTGCATTAACTGTCATTGTGTATCGACCATAGCAAATGAATTACATGGATAAGAGGAAATCCACAGCCTGCTTTACAAACCTGGAGGAAGCAGTGATGAAGGAAGAGGGAAAAAGTGGGTAACTCCATCCTTATGGCTTTAAGCAAGCTAATTCTTCTTTTTCTGTATGCCAGTTAATAAAGGCAGCTTATTTCCACTGATCCTGGAAAACCTCCCAAGATGACATTTAACAATTCCATTCCACAGGCCTTGTCCAGGGCGTGCTCCCCTATTATGGTTGTGTTTAGGCTGTGTTGTGTTTTCCAGCACTGCTGGAATCACAAAAAATTGAGAAAATAGAGATTCTTTTGTACAATAGTCTGGAGAGAGCAGATTGAATGAGCTCGTTAATGAAAAATCTTGTAGATGACATTTACATGTGGCTTATGCTCAAAAAGTGAATTATCTTTTAAAATATAATTAGCCTATAATTGCTCTGACATTATTTACCTGTGTCCCTCCCCTTAGATTATACCTGTCCAGTATCAGGTAAATCAGAATTTGTAGAGTGTTCCCTAAGATAAGGTGGGGCAGAAGGGACTAGAAATTTCCAGGGTGTTTGAAATCACACAACCTTAGCCAGGAAAAAAAAAAAATCCTGATATTCCAAAGAAATCACATTAATATTTAGTGTTTTAATCAAGAGCTGTGTGAGCCAAGCCAAGGAGGAGAAAACTGAGCACATCCAGTTGCTGGGAGCCTTTTCATCCATCAGTGAGAAATATTTGCTGAAGGCTTGGTTTTCTTCCTGCTTAAACTTGAGAGACTAGATTTTAAATGGACAGAAGGAGCCTGAAACCATAACATTTCTCTTTGTTCAAGCATCAGAGTCAGCTTTAACTTAGGCCAAGCTCTAAGTGGCACCAGCTGGGCACAGTCTGGGTGTGCAGAGGTGAAAAATGGCTGGGAAATGGCAAAGCCACTCTGGCCATGAGCTGGAGCCAAGGAGCTGGGGGGGAAGAGCTGCAGGAATTGGTGACCCCCTCTGGCACCAGCTCCAGGCTTCCCATGGCAATTTGGCAAAATCAACATACGCTGTTTTACTTAGTGACATTGGGGAGCTCCCAATATTGCAACATCTATGGATCATCCATGTCATTTATTTCATGTTGATGCCTTAGGAATTTAGCCTTTTTATTTTTCATATATTTGTCATTTTGCAGTTCTTTCATGCCTAACTCTCAACTCCACACACAATGTGAGCTGCTATCTTCACCTTTTGGTGAACAACAATTCCTCTCCAGGCCTGGCAAACAAGGACACCTCACTGCCTCAGGCCCTGAGAAATGGAAACAAAAGTGAGTTGGGGGCAGCAAACTTGGGGTAAATGACTTCATTACCTGAAGCTGTAATTGGGAGATGAACCCCCAATCTGCAAATGGACCAAACTTACTTGTCAGAGTCAAGCTCTAATGCAAGCAGTGGGTTGATACTCAGTATGTCAAAGCAACCCTGAAACACAAAAAGCACCTTTCTAAAGCTCTAATAAAAACAAGGTGTTTTCAGGTTTTGTTTTGGATTTCTTTTTTCCCTTTTTTTTCTCACTTATAATTAATTTAGAATGCGACAAAACATGAGCTAATACAGCTCAGTTGTAGAAGAGACTGTTTTATCAGCTTAACTTCCTTCAAATTCCCTGCTAATAAAAATCATGCTTTTCCTGATAATTGCAGGAATGATGCTCTATACATTTGTGAATCCTCTCAGAAATTCCTCTTAGGAATGGCTTGTTGACTTTGCTTGCTTGGGGTATTGCAGGTGCCCACAGGAAGATAAAATCATCCCCATAACCACAGGTGACTTTAATACCTGGGGCAAAATCCACTGGGTGAGTTTTAGGAGCATTTCTCTGTAACTGCCAAAAGCATCTGTTGCTGAATTCGACAACAAGAATGTAATATATATATATATATA